>JAGFZM010000254.1:0-21886 GCA_017657215.1 Limnothrissa miodon | reverse complement strand
CTTCTCTGCTTTTTTCCTGTTGGAAAATGTGAGGAAGGCTCGTCCACGAGGCTTTTGTTCAATTTGTTAAGAGGAGTCAGAGTTGGGTCCTCCTGCCGGGCCAAAGTAAATCAATGTCAATCTGCGCTTCCGAATGGTGGCATCCGCGCAGGAGACTGGGGCTGCCATACGACGCTGCCCCCGAGCTGCACAGCTGACTCAAACAATTGAGCCCCAGGCCTCTAATGTGAGCAACAGGGAGTGCATTTACATATAGATGTGTTTGTGTGGGTGTCTGAGGTGAGGGGGGTATTTGAGTGCGTTGTGCATTAGTATAGGCTATATTTGTGTTTGTTAACATATATGGGTTTGTAAGCATGTGTGTCTGTGTGTGTGCGTGTGTGTGTGTGTGCATATGTCTGAGGACACACAGAATGAAGTTAGACTGACATGAGTGGAAATGAGATGCATTCCTTTTTCCAGACGCAACAATTCTTTTACAATTACCACAGATGCCAGTTCCATGACTCCAGGGTGAGATTCAAATACCCCTGAGTTGTCTTGAACCTTATTCGTACCGAAGTGCGAAAACAGCCATGGAATGATAAAACGAATCGTGTTGAAGAATTGGAACAAGTCGATGTTGTGCACAGTGGAAGGCCTCTTGAACATATTTAAGGGGTTGCTAACGGGATAAAAATGTAGTGCTAGACTTGAGATGTAGACATTTCTCTCTCTGAACCCTCTAATAGGCACTGATACAGATGCACATACAAATCTTTGGTAAGCCATTCTCCATCTTCAATATGTGTACATTAAAAACTCTGCCTGAAGCAGAGATGGAGGGGAAGAAATGTCATTCCAGCTCAGCGGGCTAGTCTGGTTTCTAATTAAATGGGGTCATGTTCCTGGCACTGTGACTGTGCATTGGGTGGTAAATAAGAAAAATGAAACGGCGACATTCTCCCATTGCTTGATGGCCTGAAAATCTCCCAGCTTACATCTTGACTAATGCTGACCATGTAGGGTTTTCATCTAGAGAGGACAGCTGAGGCGCAAAAAAAAAAATAAGGCTCACTCTTGTATTTGCCAGCTACTTAATTGGATATTTTAATGAGAGAAAGCTGGCGAATGTTATAGCTCTTGCCTGTGTAGCGGCATGTCAGGCACCGTTTCTGCGCGTCGGCGAGATAAACTCACATCATAATTAATCCCACTGGCGTTGTCAGACGTTGCCAAAAAAGTGGGGGGCAATCAATTACCCCCGATCCATTCGTGTGTGTCCCCCAACTGTGTATCCCCTTTCCTTTTACTGGGCATTTTATTGGTAATTAAAAATAATCATAACATCACCACGTTCCTCGGAGGCTTCTCAAGCCATTCTCAGAGGCTCCTGCTGACACAGTGCATACAGAGAGAAAGAGAGCTCATTACATTTGCAAGGGAAATGGGATGGTGGCCTTGGTAATTATGCATGTGTATGATTCCTCGGATAGCCCATGCAGGACCATCTGGGAGTGCATTTGTTATAGTGGACAGCCTGAAGGCCATGACTTATGAGTCAAACGGACAAATGGTCATTACACTATAGTGCAGCAAATTGTCCATCCTCTAATGTCTCTTTTATTCACTATAAATATGGATTCCTTTGGATTGTGTGGCTGATGGCAGACACTGCTACTGAGAGGGGTTTAGGTGGCTGAGTCCTGAGAATCTTGTGCTCATCCACAGGGCACTTATGAAAACAATGACGTTTAAAAACAATGTTGCATGCAAGGCCTAACAGTCCTCATGACCATGCTACATAAGTCAAGTCAACATACTGGATCAACACTTGAAAGAAAATGAGTAGGAGGTAAGGTAAGATGCACTTCAATTGTAACCTCCTGCTAAGCACGTCATTTTCAGCACCACATCATGGACAGCGCCACTCTGGCAGAAAAGTCTGCTATACAACCTGACCCACAACAAAACTTTCACACCCTGGTTAAGTCAGCACCGATGACCTTGGGGCTATCAAATTATTCCAGCTCAATTTTAATGCAATTTTAATGTCAGTCACAAGGCAACTATGTATTTTTTTCTCCAGACTGCACTTTAATTAAATTCCATATCAGCTGTCAGTGTAGCACTAAGTCAGCAATGTTATTCATCTTGTGATGGGTGGCTGTGGGCACCTGGTCATCTGTGCCTATGAAAGCAGCCCATGTCTCTGTAAAGAATAGCTCTGAAGTAAGCAGACGGGAAAATGTGTGCTGCATTCTGCGCGAGCGGAACTTGCATGCTTTCAGACAATCCATTGCTCAGTATGCCTATATACAAGCATAGTCATACTAGAATAGTATAGAATAGAAGCAGAGCAACTAGAAGGCATGACCCAATGTATAATGGCGTGCACGAATATTCTCAGCCTTTGTAGTTCACAGACATTCTACTACTCCTCATCTGTTTGGGTTATTTTGCCTTTTGGAGTAAAGGATTCAGACAGGAGTCAGTCAACCTTGTCAAAGGTTGTGAGGCCGCCGTGTAATCAGTCTCGCTCGGTGATGTTGGGTGCTGGGTGCAATGTTCTCTGCTAATGTGTCAGCGTGACTAGGCTACAGCAGCGGTTTTATGCAAAATTCCCTCCAACTTAGAGTTTCAAATATGTTCTCACTCCATTTACCAGCAAAAGCTGACCGTCTGATAGCTTGTTACGGCTAGTTGTGCCATGTAGATAACGGCCTTGACAATGCAATTCCCTGTGTCTTAGATACTGGATAGATTTAGACTCCCCAGACAATCATCAGTGCCACTGCTAAGACTGTGACTCCTTTGGGAGCATGCAGACCTTTAGCTAGAGTGTCTCTCAGCGCAAACTGTGCGTTAAAGTGAAAGCAAGCTGATCTAGAGCTGCAGTGTCTTACAGCATCCTAATCTGATAGTGTGTGACTTGCTGCCCTTATACTTCTTTAATGGGGGCTGAAAGCACACAACTCTTTTATGGTCACATTATTGTCTGGGCACAGTAGTGACATAAATGCCTTGTCAGGCACTCCATTTTGTTGTAGCTCATGGCCCAGCTGACTCACAAGCGCTACAGGACTTAAAAGTTCTGTCCAGAGAGTCCATTTAGTCACCCAGGCAAACAGCCTGCACTTAAAACTCCTCATACATTTGCCCTCATATATTTGTCCAGTGCTGTGCCTTATGAGGGCAAAACACTGTGTGACAGCCAAAAGCCTTTAATGTTACACAGACCGGCCATGCCCCTCAAAAACTACTGAAAGACTGGCAGAGAGCTTGCAGTCAAGTCACAGGCAGACACAGAGTCCAATGAGATTTAAAAGTTGAATATGGACGGTTCCACTTGTAAAACACTATCCATACCATGAAGTGAGCATCAGACACACACAGTTCTAGTGTGGATTACACCTTTATGGCTAGAGGCAAGGATGTAAAACAGCCAAATGATGCTTTGCTGTAGAGACAATAAGCCACTCTACAGTGAATACAGAAACATATGAGCCTCTACCTCTCTGTCAGGGTTGGGCAGTATTACACTGTTGTGTGTTTGCCAGTCGAGAGTAACTAGCTTACTTTTCTATATGGGTAGACACAGCAAAGGAAATTATTTAGTAGTTTGTCTGGCTTGGGCTCTAATGTATGTAAATATTCAAACAAGGCTTGTATAATTTTTAATGTATACTTAATCAATAAGAGAATTTATCATTGACCAGAGAAAAGACAAATTCAATGTAACTCTATGACTATTCAATTCAATTTTATTTATATAGCGCATTTTTACAAAAGGCATGTCACAAAGCGCTTAACACAAGAGGCCCAATGAGCAACAGGGGCAAGGAAAAACTCCCTAGCAGCGTTTTTTGTTTTTACTTGTTATGGTAAGGAAGAAACCTTGGGCAGTTCCGACGGCTCAAGGGGCTAGCCCAACTGCCTAGGGCAGGTTTTCAGTCTCTCAGATGGTGAGTAGTCCACTATTATTCCATTAGATACACATTACAAGAAAATTTTGGTATAAATAAAGTAATATAGGAGTCCCATTAGAATCCCAGGATAAAGTCCCATGTCATTAGGCGCAGTCAAGCCAGGGGCAAGTTGGAGGCTTTATCAATCATGTCAGGGTCATCTGTGAAGCTGAAGGCAGCCCGCCCAGGAAGCCAGAGATGCAGGATCAGGCAGTGGAAGGCAGGGGTGACCCTCAGCAGGGAGGCAGTGGCATGGACTGTGGAGTGGGTTGAGGACCATTCAGGAGTGCCGCCGGATCACGTCGGAAGAAGGTCCCAGGAGGCAAGAGGTGCAGGCTCAGGCAGTAGAAGGCAGTGGCACGGCAGGGTGGTAATGGCATGGAAAATCAGAGAGGAGATGAGTTAGAACAGTCTCCATCAGATTTCAGAGAATCTGAGTTATATTGCATGTGCAACCATGTACAGATGTTGGCTACATGTAAGTGATAAGACAGAAATAAGTGGAGAGGAAAGAGAGAGGAGGAGAGTGAAAATTGAAAAATAGGCTTAACAGATGGGAGGATTGTGGCGGCATTAAACTATAGCAGCATAACTAAGGTATGATGTATAACAAGCCAACACCACCAAAGGAAATGGTCAGTGGCCACCAAGCCCTGGACGGGAGCTTACAGCAGAGGCAGTCCTTTCCAATAATACCCTGAGGAGGTGTGGCTTACCATATACCATCCCTAACTAAAGGGGTCAGTAAATAGAAAAGTTTTGAGTCTGGACTTAAAGGTGTTGAGAGTGTTCGCTTGACGAATGTTAGAGGGGAGCTTGTTCCACAGGACAGGCGCACGATGGCAGAATGATATGTACTGAAGCAAATATATAAACAAGATGCGGGGAAATGTGCTCAGATTGTGGATTAATTACTACAGTACAGCATGTTAATGCCAGCTTTTGCTGTAGATCCAGCAATTAATCCACTATCTTATGCATGAGTCATTCTTTGAGGCTTGCTGTCTGTCTGACTGTAGACACAAAAGACATTGTGTCCCTGAACAGGCACAGATCAATTAACCAGTCCAATCCGGTCTCAGCCATTGATATGTGATATGCTGCAGTTTTTTTTAATTGAATACCAATAATAACCCTCCTGCCCTATGCCACATAACACTCACACAAACACACACCTCCATCACCACCGACTTGTCTTCCCTAACACACACACACACACACACACCCCCACCACCAGCCTCTCCCTTATATTTACACACACACACACACACACACACACACACAAAACATCAATTTGCTGCTCTGCGGTACAAATACATTTTTGGGCTTTGTGGATTCAGCGCTGCTTGCGGATTCAACATGTGACTTTCATTTTCACACAAAGAGATGCCCCCCACCCACACTGAGGAGGGGAAGAAAGATCTGAGATTCAATTTTCCTAGTAGATTGAAACCCACCATAGATGTCAGCGCAGAAAAATAACTTTGGTGAGGCTGTGAATGAGGATGGAGGGAAGTGTGTGATGGGGGATGAAATGTTTGGGTGTGTGACGGGGAGCTGAATGATGACAGAATGACTGTCTTCACACCGGCAAAACACCGTGACCAAGAATTATAAACTCTTTCTGAGCAAGTTACTGTCTAATCTGCGGGTTCTTTTCAAACTGTTTGCCTGCAAAAACTTTACACACATCAAATCTGGTCTGACATTAAATATCATAGTTTCAACTCATTCTTTTCTATCCTTTTAAAAAATACATTATACAGTACTCACACACATTTGATATGCATTTATGCATATAGTATGTGTATAAAAGCATTTGACTCACTCTATCTACCCTGCTTTACCAATAAATTAAAGATTAAATTAGATTATACTTTATTTGTCTTGGAGGAAATTCAATAAGGGCCTTCTTGTCCATTGTGTGTTTCTTTGGCTGAGCTGCAGATTGAAGTGCTAATTGTCAGTGGTGTAGAGAAGCAAGTGTAATTGCTGTGCTGTAGGGTTTGGCTGGTTGAGAGCCCTGCACAGTACACTGCATTTCAAGGCCTGTCAGCTGCAAGCGTGACAGCTTAATCTTGCCTCCTATGTCTGCGAGGACAATGAGCTGGGCGATGAGAGTGACAGACACTGTGTGCCCTAGCAAAAAAAAAAACGTTTAAATGGCACTAACATTTTCTATTACAATGTATAGATTGCCACTATGTGCGTCTCTACATTTGCATGTAAAATTTGATGAAGACGTATAAACCTGGGAAGTGCTTTGGATTTTTTTTGTCATTGACCCACTACAAGTTTTACTCTTGACGTCAATAAATCACATTATATGCTCAGGAGGCATTTTCTTTATCCTTGTTGAAATCCCCTTGTGTTTGCTGACATGATTTTATTTATTTGGATGACCTTAACAGAAGTGGACAGAGTCAGTGTAGCCAAGGATGAGATTGAGACTTGCCTTTTGTTTAGCCATGTCAAATACATCACTGACTTCATCCAGTAAGCTTTCAAATCATTGGGCCCGATTTTCAGTGTGTCCGCCACTGGTCAATATTAATTCTCAGTAGCCTACTTACTGCAATCAAGTAAGGTTTGCAAATATTACATATTCTAATAAAAATAACCATGGTGTGATGTATGTGATGTACATTTGAATTTTATATTTCGAGGACTGGGCTGCTGCTTGCTCCTGCTGATGAAAGAAGCAGCTTGTGCTTGCACTCTTCCATATCCCAAAGCACTAAGCGCCCGTAAAATGCCTTTGAACAATGCGCGAATGATTCCTGACCAGGTTTTTTCTGGTCAATAGCGAATTCACGTTTACCTCTTGTAAAATACAAAATTCGCGCTATACGCCACACCACACCCCTTCTTTTAAATGACGCGCCCGACAGAGTGCAAAGCCTTCTGCTATATTGACAACATACATTTCTGCCGGGAAAAAGAACAATGCGCTTGCACAAAATAGCAATGATAGGTTGCGCAAGTCGCGAAAGCACTGTGCGCTGTGTGCATTATCGGGCCAATTGTGTCTATTTTCATTTTTATTTATTTACTTTTGTTTTCTTTCTTTCTTCCTTTCTTTATGCATTTTCTTCATTTCTGCCATTCTGTGTTATCATCAGGATATCCCCTTCTGTAGAAATCTCTATGAGAAAATATTAACAGTCAGTAAATATGCTAGTTTTCTCTATTTTTGTTTCATTTTTGTGGAAAGGTTTGTTTGTTTTGAATTGTTGTTGTCATCTGACATTCTTGTGAACCCCCCAGGGCACCTCCTGCAGAGAGAGAACTCATTTAGCACATTCTTTTTTATGGTCTCATTCTCTACCTCCCTCTAACCACCATTTTTTTTCTTTCTCACTCTTACTCTCTCCCACATCCCTCTTGCTGTCTGTACTGCTCATTTAACATCAAGGGTAGTCAACATCCCACTCTATGAGTTTATTAAATTAATTGTCCTCAATGTAATTTAGATGTTTTTTTGTAGCAGAACTAGTGAGGAAATACCAATTTCCATTTTTTTCTGGAGCTGTACCTCCAGCTTACCAATCGGTACAAACAACCACAAAGAAATCCCTTTAATACACACAGAAAGTAGCCTTCACTATATAGATAGATAGATAGACAGATAGATTCATAGATACATTTAGATACATTTAGATTTATTTCACCAGTCAGTAAGTGATATTATTATAAGGCATTATATGGTAAGAAGCCTTAGACCAAAGCTAGCTCCTGCAACTGCATTTGACCTTTCTTTGCTTTTGCCCTTTGCTGTCCAAGCGGACGGAGTTATTATGTAAATGGCCATCTCATTGGCCAGCCAACCACACCAATCATCAATCAGAGACATGGGGGGAGAGTTGGGGGGGGGGGGGGGTAAATAAGGCTAAAAGCAGGAATTCTCAATGGGTCTCTGGGACAAGTGGTGAAAGAGTGATGGAGGACTTGAAATTGCCACATGGCCTTGAACAAGAAAGGAGTGTGTGAGAGAGAAAGACACAGAGAGAGAGAGAGAGAGAGAGAGAGAGAGAGAGAGAGAGGAAGATGGAGGAAAGAGGGAATGAATTTGTGATTGTTGTGATTGGGGAGATGACTTTAGCTGGCCTGACAAACCTGTTCCCCAGTGTGCTGGAGTGATCTTTCCAGACAGAGCCCAGCTAGTGTTAGAAGAGGGTGAGAGGCTTGTGTATGAAGTTTCAAAGAAAGACTAATGCAGAAAAGGTTGCTTTCTTCTCCTTTGCTAGTGGAATGATAGAGCCTGTCCTCCTGCTGTTCTCAGTCCAATTGGCTGCTTGTGTTTGAAGGTTTCTCTGCGCTTAACAAGTATGACCTAATCTGAGAAGCAATCTTCCATGCCTTTCTGAGGCCCAATAATGCTGCATTCATCTAGTTATCTCACAACAGAGGCCCAATTAGTCTCCATTTGGCTTATTTACAAGGTAATGGCTGAGGCAAAACACCATTGAGCGTAAATGAAGGTTAAAATAGCAAGAGCACATCTCGGCGGCCCGCGACTCTGAGGCGGAAAAGGGCCAGCATATTAAGAGAGGCAGGGAGGTGTGACAAGAGCGGGTGGGGTGGGGGGGGGGGGGGGGTGGGGGGGTTTGGTGGGGGGGAGTGTAAGGTGAAAGAGAGAAGATAAAATGGAAGGCTGTAACAATAGTGGAAGAATAAAACATGATCAGGGCTTTTACACACAAACATGACAGGAGCCAGGACCTCAGGTAGTGAATAATGCTGTCACTCCATTCTTTGATCCTTATTCATGGTTGAATATAAGATGGTTTAGACTATCTCTCTTCTTTTCACACACACACACACACACACACACACACAGACTGACAGACAGACACATGCTTGCACACATCTACATACACCACACACATGCACACAGTTCTGTCTCTTTTTCTCTCTTTCCCTTTATTACTTAAGCATGTAAATTGATTGAGAACACTGCCAGTCTGTAACAAAAGCTTGACTGAAGCAGATTAGGCAGCCCAATTCTTGAATAGTCTCTCTCTAACTCAGAACCCTGTCGTTATCTTCAAAGGAAGCCAAGAGATGGAGGTCTGTTTTCAAAAGGACTCACCTTGAGATAAAAGCAGGCTTTTTTTTAAACTGCCGTCATCACCTTATCTCTCGAGACATTTTAAGTTGTGGATGCATCCCAGACAAATCCCTTCTCATCTGAAAACACATATTTTCTCATTTGCTGTTGGCTGCCAGGTTTGTGGGGATAATGTGTTTTTAACACCATCTGAAATGGGAGTTTTGCATCCTTGTAAATGCCAGGAGTAACGGGGTCTTGTGAGAAGGCTCCTTTTCACTGCTTTGGGTATATAATCCGTTTTTGTTTGTCTCTGAGGCCATGGCGTAATGCAAGGGGTTAAAAATGCATGGCTAGCAAATTTCTTATTTATTGCTGTGGTGATTCCTCAGTCTGACAGGCGACACTGTGACAGAGAAAGAGAGAGAGAAAGAGAGAGAGAGAGAGAGAGAGAGAGAGAGAGAGAGAGAAAGAAAAAAAGAAAGAAAAAGAGCGACAGAGAGAAAAAGCTGAGGCTGGACTGAAAATAATACTGGAATAATAACAGTTCTATCTGTGAATACTTATCAGTAGTCCCTGAGTTTGAAATTGTTCCATTTCCGTTCTCCAGCCCTCTTTTAGCCTTAGCTCTGAATAGACAGCCATTTCAGCCTCTGCAGCATCTTTAGAAAAAGCAAGTGCTAAGTTCTGTTTGCACAGACAAATGAAAATGCCTCTTTAGAATGAGTGGTTTGGAGACAAAAAAAAAACAGTTATGAAAAAACATTTGCAAATGTCTGCAAATGTCTTTTTTTTACATTCCAATCAGTCTGATAGAATACTAAAATGTGAGATATACTGGTGTGGTACTTAATACTGTATTATATTTTTTTCAAAAGGTATCTATCTGTGTATCAGTATATTATTCATTTATTCATTCATTTATTCAAACAACTACCATTTATATTCAGAAGTGCAAGGCGAAAACCCCTGAACATCAAGCTGTACAAGCTCTACAAGACAGGAGCATAGGCCCAGTCTGCCGGTGTCTGATGAAGCTGAGTGCAATCTTACCCAGCCTCCTGAAGCCCTCTACCACAGCCAGGTTGTCTTCCTGGCTGCTCTCTCTCTCTCTCTCTCTCTCTCTCTCTCTGCTCAGCGCTTGGTTGCTCCTCCTGCTGAGGTCATCCACTCTGACAGGATGTTCCTGCTAACGGCCATGAATCATATCTGGACTGCCACTCAAGCACCCACCCCTTCCCTGTGCCAGACACGCTTCATGCCCTCTAGGACGCAAAGCCTTGGTCCCCCCCCCCCCCCCCCCCCACACACACACAAATGCACACTTGCCCTTCACTCTCTTTTCCTTCCTACTTGAATTAAGAACCTACCTATACTTGAGACTTGAGGATCAAAACACTCATCTGTTTTACAAGCTTTTTTGCTGTACTGAACCCTGCCATTAAATTCCGGCTGTCCTCATTATGACCGTTAGGATGCAATATGAAACTGTCCACAGAAATGAGGCGAATCTCCTTAACCATGAGGCATCATTATGTAGCCCTAAGGACTCTGAAGGCCAGGAATAGGAGCACATGGTGTGAATCATCCAGGCATGCTTGCATATTAGGATGCTGGGATTCAGTCAAGGGAAAAGGATTAGAGTCCTTGGTTGGTAAATTGCATCTCCTGGCCCATGCATGTATTTCATCACAAATATCATCATGTCCCAATCATTCCAACTGATGGAATGGTCTATAAAATGTATAATATATAGAATGGGTACACATATAGGGTCGTTTATGTTTACCATGAACAGGCGGCACAGTACTGGAACACGTTGTGGTTTGACACTTTGTACATATCAATATTTTGCTTTAGGATAACAGGGCCACCCATTGGATCTCCACTTAGACTCAATGGCAGACACATAATAAAAATGGGTTTTATATATGACATGAACCCTTACAGCAGCTTATTATTGAATAGCAGATACATCCTGCTGCATTCTGTTCTCAGACTGCTAACCCTAAACGTAACCCTAACCCTAGTAATACATTTCTGGGCCAGACTACCATTATTACAACAACAATCCCTGGTACAGGTAGAGTATAGCTATGTGTTAGTCTATCCGTCCATCTGTTTAACTGCATTCATGCCTGTGCTATCAGGAGTGAATATTTATACTGGAAATCCACAGCCATCTGAGCCTGATTTTTCTAGATTATTCTGATGTCTCAGAAAGTGGGTAGCCTCAACCCCATGGTCCTGAGAGGATCAGGATAATACTTTTTTCACATACCCATCACTCAAAAGAGCTTATCCTTTCAGAAACCACAGTGCACTATGGGATATGACTGAGATCATCGTAAAATGCAGTGTCCGTAACAAGACAGAAGCCATTCTCAGAATGATTGCCATATTGATCGAGTTTCGGTACCCAAGTCACGGTAGGAAGCTGATGCTGGCTGGGATGTCACAATGACAAATGTCACACCCAGACAAGATTCAAAAGAACAAATCAGATTTATGTTTCTGTTTCCATAGTAGCAGGACAACTGCAGCTCAACACTTTTAATGATTTCTTGTGTTTGGAAAATGTCAAGCATCAGCATCTCAAATGTCTGGGTATTTTGTTGTGTTTTGTTAAAGAAGAACAAAACATTTTAAATTATTCCTTTAATACCACCATTACTTAAAATTGCTACATCCCAAAGGCCTTGGGAGTTGATTAAAGGCACTCAGTTGAATGTCTCTCAAGCACAGGACCTCAAATCTTATGCAGCAATCTTTATCAAGGCAAAGCATTTGTTGATATTTTACAGTAAACAGACCTTCATATATTCATGATTGCAACATGAAGGTAGCCAGAAAGCCATTTTCTGCTGTCAGTAAGGGTTGGTGATATGACCTTTGCATCCTCCAGTGAAGCAAATAATTCACAGCATAATTTATTGACCAGACAAAATACACAACACTCTTTATTTGTTGACCTTACAAATTATTATTATTGTCCAGTAATGAATTAAGAGTTTGTCTATGTAAAATACGGAGTAATAAAAACTAAACTCATGACACATCACAACATAGAAATTTCTTCTAAACAGCATGAAAAAGAGTGTTCCCATAAAGACTCAGAGAAAGGAAAGTTTAAAGGTTTAATAAGTTACAATGTTACAAAGGATAACAAGGATGAAAATCTTTGGCGTAGGCCCTGTCCATGGTCCAGGATATTGAACGACTCGGCCCGGCGGATCCTGCCTGGCTATGGATGGCAGGGGTGGAGCCTACCCCCAGATGAGAGGACGAGGATCCAATTGGCGGTGGTGGGGAGGGAGGTGGAATTTCTGAGACCAGTGCCCAGAGCAGCAAGAACAGGAATGCCTTTATAGGACAGAAGAACATTTCATTGGGTAAGCATTCTATGACGCAACGTCTATGAGTCTTCCTGGTAGAACTTACGCTGGCGCTTTCATTTTAAGCAAACTAAAGTGGAAATGTATTCAAAATAATTGACATGTGCAGATAGCCTCAGCCTTCTTTCACATGCTTCTCTTTCTGCTCCTGCTGTCCACTCTTTGAATTGTACACAACATATCCTTCAGTAACTGCTGTTAGGTGCATTCTTATACAAATATGTCATACAGTATCTTCTAACTGCTACTTTCTACTCAAACATTAGTGGTCTAACCACTGAAAAGCTGTTCGTTCTTCTATGAAAAGATTCTCTCTGCCTGATCAATGACTGCAATGATTTCAATTGCTATTCAGTTGGTCAACATTTTTTTCATTTAGGTGTGTTTAGTTCTCTTTCAACATCCCGTGTTTGAGATCCACCTACGGTAGGGACATCTGATCCTGACCTCAGCAGAAGTCTGGCTTGACAGATAGCAGCGCGAATCAAAAGTCACGGGTAGCCTGCCCCGCTGCCTGTGGCATAAAGGATGTGAACGTGCTGCGCTCAGTTAGATGACATTCGCTTCTCGCAGATTGCAACTTATGCATTCGGCCGACGACAGCTCAATTCACTTAACTGCCTAAAGGAGGACATATCCTACCCTTGATCCACCGGGCGTGAACGACATAGGTCAGTTGGCTGTTACCCATACAGTTATTTTTATATTTATATTTAAGTTTTAGTGTTCGTCATCATCGCGCTTCGGTCCATCTGCCATGGCTTTGTCCAAACCGGCGACGCCAGCTCTGGGCCTTGAGCTTGCATCGCGTGCCTGCCCGGCCGCATGCGGTGCCCTCATTGCAGCCAGGGATACCCATCCCTTCTGCGTTGTCTGCATGGGCTACAAACACGCTCAGGAAGCACTCTCCACTCCGGAGAATTACAGCCATTGCATGGCTCTGCCTAAGAAGCTCCTGCACCGTCGGCTTAAAGTAGCCGCTACCCAGGGCGCTGAGGAGCGAGCGTGGTCACCCACGATAATGATGACGACGACGAGGTGACTGTCTGAGGCTCCGGACCCTTCTGGTGCTGATCTTTACCCGCCTTTCCCCTCTCAGTCCCTACTGACTGTGGAGGGTGAGGATGACAACCAAATGTCATCGGTTGTCTGAGGGCTCTGAAGACGAGGATGCCGTTCCTCCGTCACAACCCTCTACATCCACTTTGTCAACTCGAGGTGGTGCACTTCGAGGTGTGTGAGTGGGCTACCGCCCGCCTCAACATCGAGTGCCCGGCCCTCATCAATCCACCTGACCATGTGAGAGACGTGTATGATGGCAAACTTCTGGGCTTGCCCCCAAGTCCTAAAAAGCTGCTGCTGCAAGTCCTTCCCGAGTGCGCTAAGCACATGAGGTACTACTGGGAGGACCTGCTGAATGTGGAACACGGTCTCACAGGTTTGGACGTCACGAACATATCTGCCCATGGCATGGGCGACCCTCCGGCTGTCAAGCCTTCCATCACCTGAACATTACACAGGGAGGGCTCAACCCCCTAGCACCACTCTGCTGAGGGAACCCAGGCTGACAGGCAAGTAGGTCATAAGGCAATCGGGGAGCTGTCCAGATTTCTCCCATATGTGGCTCTCGAACACGAGATGTTGAAAGAGAAATAAAAGCTCTAAGCGTAAATTCTACCAGGAAGACTCGAGAGCTGCTGGGCCAAGATATACGATGTCCTGGACCATGGACGGGGCCTACGCCAATTACTCTGTTATTAAATATATTTGTAACCAAATCTGTTCAAATGAAATACTCGTTCATCATTTCCTTCTCTGAGTCTTAATGGGAGAACTAAAGGTTATTTTATAACCCCGGTTCTCTGATACATTGAGTGGAGAGATCCACCAAGTTGACCCCGTTTGCTTCACGAGAAGCAAATTGGTCTACTGAATGAGTGCAGCGCGTTCACATCCTTTATACCACGGGCTGCGGGGTGGGGCTACCCGTGGCTTTGGATTCGCGCTGCTGTCTGTCAAGCCAGACTTGGTGCAATTGGTTGCTTCTGCTGAGGTCAGGATCGGATGTCCCTCCCGTAGGTGGATATCTCCACTCAATGTATCAGAGAACCGGGCTTATAAAATAACCTTTAGTTTTCTTCTGGGATGATCACAGGTGTCATGGAAAGGTACCCAAATAAAATTTTCACTGACTTGCTAATCTGAGTGGCAAATGGGTCATTTGCATTTTGTCTGTTCTGAAATGTATGGCTGTGCCGTGTTGTGTCCCCTGGCCTTCATGAAGTATGTAAATGCATCTGGTCCTGGGTTCCCCTTCCTTGAGAGTTGGAAGAGTATGACATACAGTAGTCCTAATCCTCCAGCAAAACAGAACTGATGGTACATGAAAGTCATGTTTTAGAGTATCCATTTAACACATATAGATGTGTGGTGTTTCCCACCCACAGCCAAAGAGTCTCACAATGCCAGTGCCTGCATTTGATAGAGACCAAGAGTAACAACAGCATATCTAATAGTTGTGGGGCTGTGTGTAATTAATTGATTCATCACAGTCTAACTGTAACATTTTTATCCTTTTTTTCTGTTTTGTTTGCATAATTTCGATTCCTCTGTATGTCCAGTATATGTGGAGAAATTGACAATAAAGAGACTGAACTTCTCTTTAATCTTTCTCACGCCAGCATATTTTAGTGTGTGTGTGTGTGTGTGTGTGTGTGACTAGAATGTGTAGCAATGACAGCAGCCTCCACAGCAGCAGCAGCGTTGCCATGCGCAGGAACAGGAGTTAATGGTTGTGCCTGGGCGACACAGGCGGCTGGTTTGTGAAGGGCTGCAGCAGCTCATCTGTTTTGACTGGCTCCTTGTGTCGGCGTCGCTTTTACCTCTGCCAGGAGGCTGTTTTCATGCTGTAAAACAGATCATTTACTCCCTCAATGAACCCCCCCCAGCACACACACACACATACATTCAAAACACACTTTCCGACCCACACCACCCTTCTCCACACCAGCCAATCACCTCCCCACCCACCACTGAGCTCCCTGGCCCCAGGAAGAAGTAATAAGGTACTAGTTATAACGAGGTACTCGTTATTTTATTTTTTTATTTTTTACTCTGGCTTGCCTCCATAAGTGAAAATGTCAGAGACAGACGTACATGACAGTCCTTGGCCCAAGTGAATCTTTCAAACAATTAAAGTTGGGCAAGTTCTTTTTTTGGTGCAACAGAAGGTTGAATATAAATGTGCTGAGTAGTTAACGACAGAATAAGTGTTTATACAGTTTAACAGTTTTCCTTTGGCCACTTTGCTCTTGTTTTTGAGACAGACAACCCTATTTTCGTATAGGATCAGTCAAGAAATCACCCTAAAACCCCACTGATGTAAACCTGCGCAGAGTGTCCTTGTGCAAATGAAAGGTGAAGGTGTTGTGCAGTTGGGCTCCTGAAAGAATGTTGCACTTGAGGTGGGAGTGTGTGAACTCAGTGAGTTCAGATAACACAGACATCTCATCACAGACACGGCAGAGGCCTGATAAGAGGCAGCAGTGCGCTGCTGCGATGCTTGAGTCGCAGGGGAAAGAACCCCACTGCATACTCCCTGTCTGTCAAACGCTCCATCACACCCATCTGACCGGGGCAAAAAGCCCCTCTGTGCCGGAGAGCAAGCAATTACTAGGCTACATAAACAAGCACACACACACACACACACACACAAACATACTAAGGCACATACAACACTTCCTCAGACACCCACACACAAGCTCAAATCCACATGCACAAATACACCTACAACACACACACATAAATTAAAGTTGCAGAAACAGTGCATAAGGCATTTATAAAGCCGGGAGGCTATAAGAAAGAGGCAGTTTTACAAAACATGATTTAATTTTAAGCATTCTAAAAGCAGATGCAAGCTGTGTATAGTGAAGTTTAAGGCAGGAAAAATGTTATTAGCGATACATTGCTCTTCTCTCTCCGCCCGCCGCGGTGTTACTTGCCCCTCTCCCACACCCACACACACACATGCCCATAAGCAGCATGTCATCTCCAGCTCTCCCACCCACCAACACAAGCCACAGACACAGAGACAGGGAGACTGGCCTCAGCACAAATTGCACAGTAGATGTGCTGACAAATCACAAAATCAAAGGATGAAAGAGCACCGGGGGGTTGTGGCTTGTGGATGATACTAGTTGGGATGTATTGACATGTATGGATGTTGTTCCTGATTTGTACTGATTTTCCTTTAACTCCAAACCAGATTCTCTCCAGGAAGACCAACAGCCTTGACCTTGGGAGTCAGATCATATGTGCTTTTAGCCCTCCCACATCTTCACTCTAACATCTTCCATTAAATTAATTTTTTAAGCATTTTAAGCACACCAATATTGTATTACCTCTTAGTGTCCAGTATGGAAACTCTCTTAAGATCATTAATTCAATCAATTAAAGAAGGTCTCACAAAGATATTGGTGAATTAAGCCCATGACGCTACCTGGCTGCTAATGAGCATGAGATGAGAGAGGCATTTTTAACATACCATGACTAGAGCTGCATTACAGCCCCTTATCTATAGTGTATAGTGTTAGTATACTGCAAACTGTACAGTGTTCAAATGAGAATGCTCTATACAGAAATATAACAGTCTGTTAAGATCTGTTATGCAAAGACAAAAATTAACAGCAGATGAAAAAAAAACATTAGACCAATAACAATGACACCTAAAGCATATGACACATGTTTTTAGCTTGAGTGTCAAGTGAGAACATAAGCAATATACTTTGTTTGTTCTCAGTAAGAGTGTAACAGAAGGTGTGAATTTGATCTGTGAGTAAATAGGCAGGGCAAGTGTGCGGGTCTCCAGTGAGAAAGAGGACAAAGACAACCAGCTGGACTGCAAACACTTCATGGGCAACCGTTCCAAGGTTTCATGGGCCACCTGAAAGGCTTGTGTGCCTTTTCTCTCTCCTGAAAGAAACACTGGGCTTTGGAGTTGGCCGATTTAAAAATAGGCTGGAAATTGTCAGGCTTGGTTTCATTGAGTGCCTGTACTGCTTGTGCAACCTCAATCTTCCGTAATGCAAAATCCCATGCAGAGAAGCCATGCCAGACTTCTTTGTTTCTCCTCAGAACCCCCCACCACTTAAAATGAATGGACGTCTACTGCTATGGAGCCCACAGGCAGAGAGGGTTGCTGTGAGTGTTTGTGGGTGGGTCTGTACTTATGTGTGGGAGCAAGGCACTAGGAAATGAAGCTCTATCTTGTGTTCTGATGAAACCTGCTTTGTCAAAATACATTAGATGTAGGTGGCATGACTGGCAGCAATCGTTATTGGCAACAATGCAGAAAGGTTCTGTCTTGTGTCAAATATACTGGGTGCTGTCTTCCTGTAAAATAAAACAGGACAGCAAAGGAAACTTTTACTGATCTCTTCATTAAACCAGCTGCGACAGGGTGATTTTTACTAAATTACAAACAACATAGCAATATGAGCTTGATTCCTTTGGTCTGGTGTGAACCCCATTAAATTCTGTAACACAGGACAAGTCAGTTTAAGATTCAGGCATTTTACTAATGGAACCTAACCAAAGAAATCTTTTAGTCTCCAATTGTTTGTTGGTTTATTTTTTGTTATGCTTTTAAAAGGACTTTAACATTCCAAAACAAATTCAAGTCGTGACTGATATTGTGGGAAACCTGCCAGCTGCAATATCTTCTCTAGCATCTCGTTTCCTTTTCAATGGAACTAGTCCTGCAATTCTCCCATGCATGTCCTAAGGTGTTTCATTGAACACCTCCTTGCACTAATGAGAGGACCAGCGCAAGGACACATTCAATCATGACTAGCATCCAGATGATGGACGAACATTTGGTGCTATTTGAAAGCTCATCTCTCTCGATCAAGATGTATAATATATTAATCACCAGGCTCAAGAATATGGAACGTTCTTTAAAGCACTTCTATTAAACACATTTTCCCATTATTGCTATTGGGTGTTTGTCCTATGCTGTGTTCTGTGACATCATTACTCTTTAGCACATACAGTGCTTTTCACTGACATGAAGGCATACACAGGAATACAAACACTCTACAAGAAAAAGAGCAAGTTTCTTCTCCTTTTGTTCTTCCAAAATGCCTCACTCAGCCCACACTTTGACTGAAATGCATTGTGATGCCACTAGCTTGTGTGCAGCTCTCGCCTAACCCCCTTTGTATGTGTGTGTGTGTGTGCGCGTGTCCAACAATGTGTGTACAGTATTTGCCCAATGATGCATGTGTGTGTTTGTATGTACGTGTGCAACTCAGCTCTGCTCTATGCCTTAAGCAGAGACAAGTAGCTGTTCGGTGTCTCTCTACAGAGTCTTGACACTGACTTTGGATGAAGCCCCCTCTCTCTGCTGCACATATGGCTTATTATTTGATGTGGCAGCCAGTCCTTTGGCTTCGACCAGTCATTCAGGGTTGCGCACACAGAAGTCTGAAAGCCAGCAGTAGCTGGTGAGGGCTGGGCTGACATTGCTTTGGTGTCTACATGGCTAAATAGAACTACATTTTCACAGCACAGATTTCCTCAGCTATGATCTCTATGACACCCCACTGAGCAGGTGAAACATGTATTATGGCGTGTATTACCACCACCTGTATTAGGGCACATACAATAAATGTGTTTTTGTCCAAACATGTTGTTTAGAATGTCGGGTCTTACATACATTTTTACTTCATGACCATGACTTACAAGTTAAGCAATGTAAAGCAAGCACATATAGTAAATTGAATTACATTCTTTTGTATTAATGCAATGAAGAGAACTAAGAAAGCATTAGGATTCTTGGAATAAACAGAGCCATGCAATGTGATCCCTCTCTCTTTGGCCTTGAGACACAGGTTAACACAGTTTTGGTGCACAAGTATTTGAAGTCAGAGCCTTACCATCTCCTAGCTGTTGCAGTGGATAGGAAATGGATGCGATAAAAATTTTAGGTGACAGACGTGCATAAAAGCCTAATGGCCAAATCAGTTATGTTAGTCATTTGGTGGTTTTCAACATTACTCTGAAAAGACTTGCGAAGTTTGCCATCATTCATCTTGTCAATATTGTTGGTGTCACGTGTTTTACTTTTAGGGCCCCCATCCAGATAAGGTTTTTATCAGCACAGTGCTACCACAGAAACAACTCTCTGTGCATGTCATTATGCTGAGTGCTGCTGTAAAAATAAAAAAAGCCAACAAGTAGCAAAATGTCCAATAACCTTGACTCGTCTTCAAGAATTTTATTTACACACTCACACACCCCTCCACCCCCACCCCTTCATCTCTCGAAGACCAAAGATGGAAAAAACCCTTCTACAGTAAGTGTGGTTACACCTGTGATGAATGAGCAGTATTTGGGGAACTGACAAATGGGGGTAGTGCTACGCAAAGTCTCACTGACAACTCCATCAGCCCCGGCGATTACATCAGCATCCATCCAGCTTGTGGCAATTACACTATCACTCATCTCCCTAAAGCAATTACATTACAGCTCATCAGGGCCAATGACGATGGTACCTCCCTCCCATCCCAACTCACCACCCTCCTGCACTTGTGGCTCCAGCATCTGCAGTCGTCGTCACGGAAACTGGAGCCATGGCAACCATCCATGCATGTGTGTGCTGGTGAGTATATTGTGTTGTGCTGGGATACGGGTTGGGGTTGAGTGGAGGGGCAGGGTAAGCTGAAGATTGGAGTTGAGATTCCGTGACCCGCAAACAACACTAATGACAGCTGGGGCGCAGGCGGGTCCTTGTCCGGATGGGCCCTGCACAAGGACAAATGATGTGTTAATTAGGGTTGTATGTGAAGTGTGATTTGTTTGTGTGTATTTGTGTGTGTATCTAAAGACGTGGAAAATTCAGAAAGAATAAACAGATGGGACAATAGTTAGACAAAAGTCTCTACTTCTTTAAACTGCAACATCAAGCAAAGCACCAAAGCTTCTGCAGTCAAGAGTCATCCAGTGAAACCAGGTTGTGCCTCTCCTGGAGGAGCATAAGACAGGGAAAAGACATTGAAGTCTGTAGTGAATGGCCTGGCTGCACTGTACAGATCCCTTCTCTATAAGATCTCCATATCCTTGGCACTTTTTTGGTTTAGCCTTGTCTTTCAGACACAGACAGCATTTCTGTGGTGCCAACAGCACTAGATGCCTGAATCCTTGCTCACGCCCCCCAAGGTTTCCAAGGTAAATCACATAACCAGGATTCCTCAAAACAGACTGGAATTAGGATTGTAGGTACACATCCAGCCATAACACCAATGTTTAAACTAAAAAATCGGACATAAAACATTTCATATACCTTTTTTTATTTTTAGGTCTAAATATGTAGTCTATTTATAGTGAAGTATATAATAAACCTTGTCTGTTACATGGAGAACACAGTGTACATTGTATACAGTATGCATTTTATGCTATTACTTTTTGAGTTTCTAGGTTGATGAAAAATTAATCCTTCCTTCTAACCTTTGAAATCTGTGGCTAAGAAACCACTGAGGAAATGAAATGCCTGCTTGCTAGTGTGCCACACATTGACCATTTAGGTCATTCTACAGGTTACATTCACCCTCAGTTTTACTTTGGACCATTGATACAAATGAACTGCGCTATTACAAATTAGGCCATGTTGAACAGTTTGGGAAGTCGTTAAAAAAACAGATGACATAAAAAGCAGAATGGGTTCATCTATGTTTTATTCCTTTGTGACAAATACAGTACATCTGTTGGTTCCTGCCAGTGCATCCTTCTCAATCTTAAATCATTCTTATCTTTGGCTTCTGGCAGAACATCCTCCTCTCCATTTGCTCTGGTTCCGCATCAGGTTTCAACCACTAAAAGGTTTTTTTTTTTTTTGCCTTACTGTGTCACTTAGTGCTTAAACCACAGTGCCCCAAAAAGTGTTCTGTGCTAATACAAATATGCAAGAAAAGAAGAGTAAAAACACTTAGGGCTCTATCATGTGCACGGTGCACTGTACTTTCGCGACCTGCAAAACTTTGCATTGCTATTCTGTGCGAGCGCATAGTCCTTTTTCCGACAGAAATGTACGTTGTCTAGATTGCTTTGAGCTCTATCAAGCGTGTCAGTTAAAAGAAAGGGTGTGGTGCAGCGCAAAGTGCGCAAGTTGCTAATATAGGGGTGCAGAAAGTCAGTGCGCCACTGAGCAGAAAGAAACTGGTCAGGAATCATTCACACGTTGTTCAAAGGCTATTTTATGGGTGCTTAGTGCTTTGGGATATGGAGTGCACAATGCGCGCATACACTGCTTCTTTTATCAGCAGGAGCGAGCAGCAGCGCATATGAAAAACATTTTCATGTGGAGGAGAACTTTATGGAGTCCTCAAAATATAAAATTAAAATGGACATCACATACATCACACCATGATTATTTTATTAAAATATAAAACATTTGCAAAAGTTTTTTGATTGCAGTAATCACTGAGAAATAAAAAAAA
>JAGFZM010000253.1:25333-94915 GCA_017657215.1 Limnothrissa miodon | reverse complement strand
GTGTGTGTGTGTGTGTGTGCGTGTGTTTATGTTTGTGTGTGAGCTCAGACCAACCCATACTGTGGTCAACCATAATGTGTGGAGAGACCTGTTTGACATCTCCAACTACCACATGACACCCAAGGTTGAAAACACACACACACACACACACACACACACACACACACACACACACTACAGAAAAAAAAACTGGCTTTGACCTTGAGGACACCATGTACTGCTCCAACAGATTGCACTGTCAAAATGAATAAGAGGCCGAGAGAGGGAGAGAGAGATGAGAAAGGGAGAAGAGGGAGAGATGGAGAGCAAAGGAGGGATGATGAAGAAAGGGCGGAATAGAGGTTGCGTGGAAGAGATGAGGGTGAGGTCTGCCACTGTGAACAGTGCAAATGCAGGGTGTAGGAATGATTGATTAAAAGAGTAAATAAAAGAGCAGGCACAGAAGTGACAGCTAATGAGATCTGCATGCAAGATAGAAGCAAAAATGATAGAGATAGAGAAGAGGGAGAGATAGTGGAAGAGAAAAAGAGCAAGAAGGGCAAAGAGCTGTGGATCCAAGATTAGACCGCACTGGAGCTGAGGCCAGCTCTCCACCTGGGCCTCCACAACAACTCTCTGCTGTGCCCACACAACGTCATTATGCACTGAGCCTGCCTGGATTACAGGTGCGTCCCAGCCATTCACTCATATTACCTTTCCAGTAAAGGGTAACTGCCAAGCTACACACACACACACACACACACACAATCACAAACACAACTCTGGGTACTGACACACATTTAGTTACACACAGACACACACACACACACACACACACACATTCTCTCTCTCTCATTCCGTCTCTCTCCCTCTCTCTCACACACACACACACACAAACATGCATACACAACTCTTCAGGGTAATCCAGTTGGCTGCAGCCCAGGACATTGGAGGTTATATCAGGTTACTCTGGGCTGTCTTTTTCATCATTCATTCACTTAATTAATCAGTGAAAGCAGTGGTTATATGTGTTGGAACAGGCCCTACAGTAGATGAGAGCAGTGTGTGTGTGTGTGTGTGTGAGTGAGAGAGAGAGAGTGAGTGAGTGTGAGTGTGTGTGTGTGTGTGTGCTACAGATGCCTTAGTTGTCCCAGGCTCAGTTGCTGTACGTCGACATACTGAATTCCAGCTGAAGGACATGATGACACAGGTAGACTGCTGGAACGAGATCACTGGCAGCAGTACCTTTTACGGCAGGAGGCTCACGTAACTAATAACACACACAGACACACAGACACAGACACACACACACACTCTGAGCTTTACCAACCAGCTTGTTCACTGTGGCCCAGATGGTAGCTGACAGTGTGGAAAGTTGGGTAATGATGCGCACTTAAGAGCTTTCCCTTCTCTTCCATTTGGCTAAAATAAGCTCATGCAGCCTTTACCTCTACATGCATCTGCACGCAGACAACGGGAGCCTCAGAGCCGCTACACACAAACACATGTACACACACACACATACGTAAACACACACACACACAGACAAAAGTGTCTGGCAGATGTCCAGGAGGCCTGTCCCAACTCTTTTAGACACACACATCTATTGGTTACCATCCAAGGCCCAACACCTATCAAATAGCTCTGACTGCCTGTAATACAGGGCTGTGGACAAATAACTGCATGTCCTGTCATCTAATGCCTGTGGAGCAGTATCAGTGGTGGTGAAAATGTGAGAAATGTTGCATTATATGTAATGCAATATGCATTAATTAAATGTACCCACTGTTGTGACCCGCCATGCATGTGCTGATGAGGTGCAGAGGGGTGGTCAGATCAAAGCTTATTTCAGGAAGGCCAATACTGATGATCAGAGATGATTTGGGGTCTGAAAAAGTTTATGTAGGCAATTGTCCAGAGCCTGCAGTAGGCTACTGATGAAACTCAAATGCTGTATGCTGGAAAGAAAGAAAAAAGCAAGTGGAAAAAGGGATGATTCTGACAATCTGTGTGTCTGTGTCTGTCTGTGTCTGTGTGTGTGTAGTGAAGAAGTAGGGTTAGGGTTACAGTTTTATTTGAGTTCTTTTGTGTGTGTGCCTTTATGTGCCATGGCCAGCCATTTTGAAAAACTGTTTTTGAATCAATGGGGTGCCATGTGCAAGCGCTCTCCTTGCATGATTGCACCATGGGCACTACAATGAATGCCATTGTATCTGAACCCCAAACACAACCACAGTTCGGCACCCCAACTCTACAGCACCCACTACCACTCCCCCTGACCCCAATCTGCCAGCCAGCACACAACACAACACATACACGCACACACACACACACACACACACACACACACACACACACACACAAAAACGCACAAACTGTTCCATCTCCCTTACTCTTCTCTCATACCATCACTCCATTATTTTAATCAGTCTATTCTCAATGGCTTCACAGAGCCTCCAATAGACAGAAAAAGGATGAGACGGAGACAAATACCCTAGTTTGAGCCCAGATAAGTAGGCACAGAAGTTGGTTGTGGTCCTTCATGGTGGTTGTTTGTGCACATTAAGCTGCAATAGAATGTATGTGCGAAGTGCAGAACAGTGACTCAATCTAAACATGTGTCTCGAATCCATCTCTGTGGAGGGTTCTTTGCAGGATTCTATGGACAGTACAGTGAAATAGGCTAATAGTTTACCTCCGGCATATTTTACCTACTGTCACAGAAGCATATTTTGATCGTTACCCCTGAACAGGTTCATTACTGGATGAGGAACAGTCACTTTACTTTCATTTGAAAATGCACTTACGGTATGTAGATGCCACCTAAAATTCCCTCTAGCCAACTAGCTACAATTTAGACCAGTAGCCTTGCCAGGAAGTTAGTGATGAGATCCAAAGATTACTAAAAAAAATACAAACTGGATTCCAAAAAAGTTGGGACACTAAACAAATTGTGAATAAAAACTGAATGCAATGATGTGGAGATGGCAAATGTCAATATTTTATTCGTAATAGAACGTAGATGACAGATCAAAAGTTTAATCCAAGTAAATGTATCATTTTAAAGGAAAAATATGTTGATTCAAAATTTCACGGTGTCAACAAATCCCCAAAAAGTTGGTACAAGTAGCAATAAGAGGAGACGGCGGAGTAACGTAACGAACCTGATGGCTGCTTGATAGAGTGGCTCCCTGTCTTTTGACCATTTTTATATATTTAAAAGTAGGCTATTGTTCCCCTTACTTCACTAAACTGCGTTATAAAGTCACAATGACTCACCAACAGCGTAAAGGAAGACAGAATAAACCACAAGAGGGAGAAAAGTCTAAGTATTTCGATGATAGCAGAGCTTCACCAGTGGAAGTAGCTTTGGATGATGCTAGCAATGTCCGCCATCTCAAGGCAGTGATATTAGCATCATCATAATCACTGAACTAAGAAAATTTCGACAAGAAGTTAACGAAACACTTGACAAACTCTCTAAACAACTAATAAGTTTGGACCAGACAGTCTGTGTACTAGGAGGCCGAGTTTCAGAGGCAGAGGATCATGTGGGTACTCTGGAGGACAGTCATAACAGACAGACTCGGCTGGGTGCGAGGCCTTGCTCAGAGACGGGACAATCTGAGAATTTACGGGATTAAAGAAGGTTCCAAGGAAGGCGATACAGTCCAGTGGGTCGAGGACTTCCTCCATAAACTTGAATTTACCAGCCGGGTTCGAGTTAAAAATAGAACGCGCATGGTGTGCATGTCTCCCTCTGCAATATTTATGCCCCTAATGAAGAAGACCCAATTTTTATAAGAAAGGTATTCGGTCTCAGCCTAGACAAAAGCTCTGAGGTTCTAATTGCGGGTGGTGATATGAGCTGAGTAATGTCCCATCTTAAAGATAAATCTCCATTATCAGCTACCAAATTAGGAACAAAGATGAGCAGAGTTCTTAACCACCACTGTTTTGAAATGGGATTAGTGGATATTTGGCGACACAAACACCCAAAAGGCAGAGTGGCACCTGTGTAAGAGAAATTTATGAAAATACTGGAGACTCAATATATCCCTCCTCAACAATCCTGATTTTGTGCAGTTTGTAAAAACTAAACTCACTCCAGGACACCTCTCGTTTAATATTATGGGATTGTGCAAAAGCTGCATAAGACTACCCGATCTCCGGATTTAATAAAGTCTTTTTCCCAAATCAAAGAAGAATTTGAACTCCCCAACACGTGTTTCTTTAGATTTCTGCAAATTAGGCAGTTCCTCAATAAACATGAGAACGGTGACAGAATTCTCTCACCTTTTTTAATCGAACAATATTTTATAGGGGTCCAACGTGGCATCCTTGGTAAAAAAGACTATTTGGTGTATATACCATTGTTTATAAAATATGGAAACTTTAGATACAACGCAAATTAAACTCAAATGGGAATTGGAGTTAGATCTAATTATCCCTCCAGGAACATGGTCTGAAATTTGTGCAGAGGCACATAGGGTGACCTGTTCCATAGCTGGAGGGAATTCAGTTGGAAATGGTGGTTAGATTTTTTTAGGACTCCCCACATAACAGGCAAAAAATGGATCATCAATCTCTAGTTCTTGTTGGCGAGAATGTGGTGAGACTGATTCTGATTTTCTTCATACCTTTTGGTCCTGTGAAAGGCTAAGGAAATACTGGGACAATATATTTTCAGCCTTAACTGATATTAGCAGAAATATCCCGAAAGAACCCCTATACGCTTTACTAGGAGCAACCCCTTAGGGTTTAGAATGCAGTGATGATATGTACCTCTTACAAATCCTCCTAGTGGCTGTGGTTAAAGGGATCACTGTAAACTGGTTAAAATCCACTGTCCCAACATTTCAGTCTTGGAAAGATTGAGTATGGGAAATCTATAGGATGGAAGATAACTCATAACTTAAGGCTTCAAAAGGAGAAACTCCTAAGGAGATGGACTCCTTTACTGTTTATAATGTACTCGACTATTTTTTTTTCTGTAATAATGCATCTTTAACATGTATGATTACTGTTTGTGAATATTGACTGTTTTTGATAAATAAAAAATAAGTAAAAAAAATTAGCAATAAGAGGCTAGAAAAAGTAAATTTGAGCATAACGAAGAGCTGGAAGACCAATTAACACTAATTAGGTCAATTGGCAACATGACTGGGTATAAAAAGAGCTTCTCAGAGTGGCAGTGTCTCTCAGAAGCCAAGATGGGTAGTGGATCACCAATACCCACAATGCTGTGCAGAGAGATTGTGGAGCAATATCAGAAAGGTGTTACCCAGCGAAAAATTGCAAAGACTTTGCAGTTATCATCATCAACTGTGCATAACATCATCCGAGGATTCAGAGAATCTGGAACAATCTCTGTACGTAAGGGTCAAGGCCGTAAAACCATACTGCATGCCTGTGATCTCCGGGCCCTTAAACGACACTGCACCACAAACAGGAACGCTACTGTAAAGGAAATCACAGAATGGCCTCAGGAATACTTCCAGAAACCATTGTCAGTGAACACAATCCACCGTGCCATTCGCCGTTGCTAGCTGAAACTCTACAGTGCAAAGAAGAAGCCATTTCTAAGCAAGATCCACAAGCTTAGGCATTTTTACTGGGCCAGGGATCATTTAAAATGGAGTGTGGCAAAATGGAAGACTGTTCTGTGGTCAGATGAGTCACAATTCGAAGTTCTTTTTGGAAATCTGGGACGCCATGTCATCTAGACCAAAGAGGACAAGGACAACCCAAATTGTTATCAACGCTCAGTTCAGAAGCCTGCATCTCTGATGGTATGGGGTTGCATGAGTGCGTGTGGCAAGGGCAACTTGCATGTCTGGAAAGGCACCATCAATGCAGAAAAATATATTCAGGTTCTAGAACAACATATGCTCCCATCCAGACGTCATCTCTTTCAGGGAAGACCCTGCATTTTTCAACAAGCTAATGCCAGACTACATTCTGCATCAATCACAACATCATGGCTGCGTAGGAGAAGGATCCGGGTCCTGAAATGGCCAGTCTGCAGTCCAGATCTTTCACCTATAGAGAACATTTGGCGCATCATAAAGAGGAAGGTGTGACAAAGAAGGCCCAAGACGATGGAACAGTTAGAGGCCTGTATTAGACAAGAATGGGAGAACATTCCTATTTCTAAACTGGAGAAACTGGTCTCCTCGGTCCCCAGACGTCTGTTGAGTGTTGTAAGAAGAAGGGGAGATGCCACACAGTGGTGAAAATGGCCTTTTTCCCTTAAAATGATACATTTTCTCAGTTTTGTTCTGTGATTTATGTTCTATTCTGAATAAAATATTAGAAGTTGGCACCTCCACATCATTTCATTCAGTTTTTATTCACGATTTGTATAGTGTCCCAACTTTTTTGGAATCCGGTTTGTAAATCTGATTGTGCTGAGCAGACCTGCAAGAAAGTGGATCTACCAGATCAAAACTACCACATCTTAACATGATAATGGCACACTTTTTTGCATTGTAGCAGCAAACCTCCTTTGCCTCCTTATGTACAATGACATGCTCAGTGGTCAGCTTCTCAAAAGCTTACTGGCCATCTTAGAGGAGGCTCAGCACTCGACTAATAAGAATCCCATTGGCCAGTTAAACAGAAGTACATTGATCAGACATTAAGCTGATTAACGAGTTAAGTTTCAGAGGCTCATTGGCCAGCTTGACAAATGCTCATTTGTGACACTGATGGGACGTACAGAAGCAGTGGTGATATGGGACAAGGGGAGGAGAAGGCTGATCCACGAGCAGCTCTCACAAACACTGTGTACAGTAAAACCCAAGAGCATTATCAATGATAGTGCTGGCACGAACGCTAGAGCTACAAAGAGCACACAGATAAGACCAGTTGACTGCTACCAAGAATGGAGCCATATACAGTCGGATACTATTATCAGTGACACATTGGGGCAGATATCCACATGTTGTATAGTAACAGTGGGTTAAATCCTATCCAAGATCAACTGTTAGGCCTACATTTTGTGGTAAAGGGGGGGCTGTCAGCTGACATAAAAGTCTAAATGAACTCAGTAGTAAAGTTTAAACACACACACACACAGACACACACGTCACATGAGAAAGGATTTCATAAAGCCTAGATGCCTTCAGATGGTAAAATGAGGGAGTGAAAGAGTACAGCGGCTTATACATCAAATAGTGTGAGTTTATAAAACTCATCTCATCACAGCACACTGAGCTACTCTGGTTTCCAGCCTCAAATTAAAAGAGGCCATGTTCCTCTCAAATGCAAACACACACACAGTTATATGCACACACACTTACTTTTACACAAATATTAGATACAGCTCATTCAGTTGGAGATTTTTTTTTTAAGTCAATCAATTTAATTAGAAACCTTTTCACCTTTCTGCAATCTGACTAATCTCTGTAAGAATGACTATGCAAATTAATTTCTCTTAACAGGCTTGATTTTTGTAACATGCTGCCATGTTATCCACACATCCATAAACACAGATAATTAAACAATAATCAATTTTATGATGCCATATTTCATATATTTATATACATTATGCAGATTAAAAACGTCAAAAAGTACATTGGTGTTCATTTAAAAGAAAGGAAACAGCATGGCATCAATTTGACTTCCTCTACGCACCTTAAAGAGTGCCACATCACACGGACAAGTCCTCCTCCTTTTCCCCTCCTTACCCAGACAAGGTGAATGAGCCACCATCACACATGCCTGACAACTCTTCTGCTCCCAAGTACGCAAATCATTTTCCTACAGCTGTTTCCATCCTCCTGCACACAGTGTAAAAATACCTCAGGACCACTCCAATCACCTGGAGTGAACTGCACAGTGCACATTGCTCTATTTCACATCCTGATATGAAGAGGTACTTAAATGGTTAGCTGTAACAGCAGGGATTAAAGGCTATGTGGTGGGCTCATATAGATGGAGATCAAAGGCAACGTTTCAAAGATCAGAAGCTAACACCGCAAAAAAAAAACAGCATTTCAGGAGACACTTCCCCATTGTGATCGATAGATCATTTCACACGTCTGGATACATTCAGTATCAAAAGTACACAGTCCGTGAGAGTGTGAGAGAGAGAAAGCCAGGAAGATGGAGGGAGAAATGGGGATAGCAAAGAGAGATATATTTGCCGTTCAGTAAAAAGCCAAGATTACAACCTATGAGATGAGCTATTGCTGGAAACCAAAATCCATTGTTGTCAAGGAAGTGCAGACCTGACCTTAAAGTGAAGTGTAAACAAAAGGGCTGCAGAAAGGAGCTTAGGTGGCTTCTCTTCTGCCTGTCCTTAAAACAGGTCTGTTGGCAGTGGCTAAGCGAGTCTAAACTCCCAGCTCCCAGCCTCGAGGGCCTGTCTCTACCGAAACCACATTAGTGTGTATGTGAGGGCTTTTTTCCTCCTCTAAGCCTAAGTCACCTGACTAAACCTTCATTTCCCCATAGAGGGAGACAATAACAGTTAGCTCCGGGTGAATGCCTTTACCAGCAATGCCAATGCAAATGACAGTGATATGATACCTAAGCGCTTGTCTCCACAACCACAAAGCACACAGTTAGTTAAAGCAAGACAGGATTTGAGATCAATGTGTTCTCAGTCCTCTTAGGGTGGCTTCACATTGTTTTTGCTCATTTGACGAACGATGGTTGCTTTGTGTCAGACTCTACAGCGGACACTGTAACTTGATCAAGTGTAACCCCTCCAGGCTAGCAAGCTCGTTTTTTTTATTTGAGTCAGTGGTAGTTTTCCAGGCTCTGAGCCATTCCTGTGTTGGATAAATGACACCTTACACACACACACACACACACCTGGGGACAAATCACCTCTCCGGATTTAAAAATAGGCGACAACAGAGCCAAACACACACGCACACACACACACACACACATACACACTTCTATGCTTAGTGCACCATGAATAGTGCCTACTGCAGATTGCCAAAGTTCATCCACATGAAGAACTAAACCTGACAAGACTTTTGCGGCACTGAATGGATGCCTGTCTGTCAACTACACAACTGCACGCAGTCAGCACTCAAGAGACCTCTTAAACAGTGACCTCTGTGTAGTGGGAAGTGCTCCGTACAAGACCCAGTCATGACAGAGGGTATGGCCAAGCGGTGCCTGCTCAAAAAGAGCTGTGTTTCACAAAGACAATGGAACTCTGTTCACAAAACTTCCAGGCAGCCGCTCACAATTTTATGTAATCTCTCTTTTTCCCCTCCTCTGTGGTAGGTCATCCACATCCACCATTTAGATAATGCAAGTTTTGCATATTTTTTTCACATCTTTTTGATGCTTACAATATCTTTCTTTCTCTCTCTCTGTTCTAGCAATTATAATCTGCGCAAGCCAAAACTTTGCAGGCACAGACACATCCTTGCTCTCTCTCTCTCCTCACTCACACACACACACACAAACACACACACACACACACACACACACACACACACAAACACACACTAGTTAATTATATTACAGGCCAGTGGCTGTGGGCACCCCTTTGGAAAGGGAGCAATGGCAGAATGGCTGGTATTGTCTATGTGCAGAATGACTGACTCATAGGAAGCGGCGGTGAGAAAGAGGGAGCTGGAGAAGACAAATGGGGCCATGGTGAATGTGGGGTCGGGAGTAAGATGGGGGGGGGGGGGGCAGTGACATACAGTCATTCATGGGAGCCAGTGGAGGAGAGGCAGTGGGTGAGCTCCGACAAAGTTAAAAAACTCACCACTGGGGCTGATGGTCTCCATGCATACTGCAGCCACAGCAGACAAACCTCCACCCAGGAGGTCACAATAGACCCGTCTCTGAGGTGTGCTATTTAACACCGACAAAGGTGATGGTTAGAACACGTATAGGCATACACTCACACACACGCACACACACACACACACACACACACACCTCAAATGGCAGCATTAAAGATTCATCTTAAACAACTAACATTTACCCCAAATGGTAAATGCACTCAATCTTGTGGCAGAGTAGGCTCTTAGTATTACACACACACACACACACACACAAACCAGCCATTTGAAGAGACAGAGTCAAACATGAATGGTAGGCCACACACGCAAACACGATAGGGCATCATACATTCACCACACACACAGCCACAGCAGATTCCCTCCCTGCATCTGCTTTGGCTATTTTTGCTTGCCTGTAATTGTCCTGACAGCAACCTCAGTCCTGGGGATCACTCAGATGCAATCACAGAGACTCAGAGCCTGTCATTAGTGGCCAGCAGAATGATAACACACTGATACAAGGTCCCTGAAACACAGAGTTCCGACATGCACATAAAACCCCCTTGTAACTCATTGGCATGCAACCATAAAGGCACATACATTATAGCATCATAAATAAGGTCACCAATATACTCACACACACTAACACACTCAAAACAAATCTCTCTCACTCTCTCTCTCTCTCATACACACACACGCACACACACACACTGTACACATGCTCACATCTGCCAAATGTGTGCTGTATGCCGTTCTTTGCATGGAATGAGTTGGTCACATTTTTTCTGTGTCCCACTTGCCTTCAGGGCCTTACATTACCATCGCCACACTGACTAAGCCATGTGGTAAGGGGCAGCCTGGTCCTCCTGAGGGCTCAGCCCACAATAGTGCCGATTCACTGTTTACTCGCTGCTCAGGCGTACCGTACACTAGCACTTGTGTCATTCCACAAAATTACAGTATGCAGTTGGGAGGAGGGAAAGTGGAGCATGGTGAAGGGCCTGGAGGATGGCACACAATGGCTGACAATGGGGGCCAGGAACCAACAGGACCTAATGCAAGAAATGTGTGTGTGTGTGTTTGCAATGTATGTGTGTGTCAGCCATTTATTTTACAGTGAACTTAAGATCAGGGGGTTTACTGTACAACAGTGCAGTCAGTCACGAGAGGTCTCCAAATTTGTGTAGACCTACATATCTATGTCTAAGACTGTGTGTGCATGTGTGTACGTGTGTCTATGTGTGTGTATGTGTGCATACACTGGCATCCCTCACACTTAAACCCAAGTAATACACCAACATGCTTTGTTCAATTACACAACAAATGGAGCCACAGTTATGACCAGCACTTCTTCTGAATACCTCATGCAGACATGCACAGAAGGAAAGAAAAGAGAAAGAGAGATATACTGTGAAGAGAGAAAGAAAGAAAGAAAAAAAAAAACAATAGAGAGGCAGAAAGAAAGAAAAAAGGTCAGCTGAGCACTTGACCCGATCAGTGAGAAAATTGTCACATTTTTGCATTCGAGTGTGAAACTGCTTTAGAATTTCCTAATGAGAATTCATGTGACTGACCTTAAATACCATACATGCAAATACACACACAGCCACACACAGGGAGAGAGATGTGGAATGTATGTGGTAACAAGAACACTTTTCTGTTTCTGTGTGTGTGTTCTGAACCACAGTGAGCAGATTATCAGATGGTGTGCCCACACAAACACATACTACATTAGACAAAACAAGAGCCAACAAACAGTGGAGAGAAAGTTAGAAACCCCCTCTAATGCCTGCTGAAAAGAAGCACCAGTGTGCTGAGGCACCAAGAAGGAATGAAAGATTGGAAGGATAAAAGAGCGGGAGAGGAAAAAAAAAAAAGAAAAACAAAAAGGAACTTTCCTCCTCAGCACAATCCTAAGAGCTAAACACATCCATCCACTCACCACTCCTTTTCTCTCCCTCGCTCCTCTTTTCTTCTTCTGGCTCTCTAATTAGTGCTTGCACAGGGAGGCAGCACATGCGTCACACACACACACACACACTATGGAAGTTCAGTTGAGCTGGGCAAACTAAGCTAGAGAGCTGACAGGTGTTTACAGGATGAGAGCACACACCGGTACCAGCCTGATGAAACAGCCGGCTGTGTAAACATAATCAATCAGTCCTGCCCTACACACACACACACACACACACAATGCATATATGTGTGTACGTATGTTTGTATGTTCTCTCTCTCTCAAACACACACACACACACACACACACAGTTGTCCAGACCTATATCTATTACTCTAACTTCGATCAGACAAGCACAGTTTAATCAATGCAAATAAGCTGGCAAGGGATCATCCATCATCCATATCTCCACTTCAAACACTTAGCACAGCTCTTCAGAAGCCCCTCACTCCATAGAGAGCATCCATGGAGCTGCATGCACTATGCAAGCTTTAAGAATTATATACCGGTAAGCGACTTATCAGATACATCAGATACTCATTTTAGATGAGACTACATTACAGCATTCTCAAGCGTGTTTGACTAATAAAACTATTAATTTTTTCTTTAGATAAGCTTCAAACACACAGACACACACGTGTGCCCTTTGATTAAGATCAGATGAAGACACGCTGACAGAAATGAGAGCTATTTGCACGGAAATAAAATACAAAATATCAAATGTCAGGACGCTGATTTACAACAAGGGGCATACCTGTGTCATGTACCTTTGGCATCCGTTTTCTTCAGGGCACAGACCTAGCAGCCCTGGGAGTTTAAAGTGGTTTCGCCATGCACTGCTCTCAGCTCTGCACTAGATCATGTCTTATTTATTGAATGTTTGGCTCGTACATCTCCCCACACTTAGGTTCACCAAATGGGACAGGCAGAAGTGGCATTTGTGTTTTTTAAAGCACACACACACTTACAAAAATAGAATCAGAACCATGCCGTCTTATTTTAGGACCCCCAGGCCCCCTCCCATTTTCACCCTGTGAACCCCCCCACCAATACTGAGCTAGCTGAATAATTTACGGGTGGCGGCTATCCATGGAAAAGGTTTCATCCAAGCAGGGAGAGTGTAAACAAGGCAGGCCGGCTCACTCTGCTGTCTTTGCTGCTGCAGACACCGTGCATAGGCTCCAGTGGAAACTTATATGAGTCTTCTTATATGGCATATATGCCCCTACCATCACATACAATACCCTACATATACATAACCAACATACAGTAATCTACTACTAGACATCTGTAGGCACCAGTTGTCAGCTAACCCTCCCATTTGTTTCAGCATTAGCCGCCCACTAATTGCAGACATAAATTTAATACATTAAACAAACCCTAAAAAAACAAACAAATTCTATCTTAACACAACGTCAATATAATACATTTTGACTGCATGGGCCAGCATTTCTTGCTGCTTTCTTAAAGAAACACAGCCATGCTAAAACACAAGCTTTCACACTACTACACAGTGCAGTGCTTTAAGGTTGAATTTCAGAGTGAAAACATTGCTACAGTTTCACAAGTCAATGCATTGACCTGCCACAGACACAGTCCTACCCCCTGCTGCTCCAGACATGGTGGGAATCACATATACATGACCCCGACATAAACCCTCCCACCCCCTTCACACACACACACACACACACTTTTCCCACACTTTGTGCTCAGCTCCTGGGGTGTGTGTGATGGGGGGGGGGGGTCATGTTTCCCTGGGACCAGAGGAAAAACACGCTCTTCTCTTACAGCGCTGCTGAGAGCCGAGCCGGGCTCTGGCCAGTCAGGCCCATGTGTCAGCATGTCTCCGGAGCACCACGGGCTGTGGGGGGATGATGTGAAGCTGAGAGACAGGATATATTTCCACTGGAGTCAGGGCACAAAGTGAGCCACAGACACATCTACAGGATTGACTGCAGGACACCAAACGCCCATTGTCTGAAGGGAGTGGGACTGGACATGTGGCCTGGAACTATAGACTTTACTTTTACAGGGGCAGCTAGTCACCCACAGCTATTCTATCTGGACCATTGTGATAGCATGTAGCTGTAAGGGTTCGTAAGACAATGTATGCATGCATTATTGTGTGTGTGTGTGTGTGTGTGTGTGTGAGAGCACCAATGTGTGTGTGTGTGTGTGTGTGTGCGCGCGTGTGTGTTTCTAATAGTTTGAGTGTAAGAGCTGTTGACCTGAGGGAGATCATGAGAATGACCTTGCACCTTGTTAGCAATGTGTCAATGAGCAGTGCATCTCTGACTACACCTCTCACTTTCACCCTCCCTCCAACCTGGCCACTCTCCTCTTGTGCCTGCCTCCTCCTCTTCTTGGCAACGAGCCACTGTTGTCATTCTCAGAGGAGCAGGTATAGGAAACTCAATCCCTGCTGTTCCATTGATCTTTGATCCCCCGTACAAGGCAGCCAGCACTTGAGCGTGATGTCCCTCTGTCCCCCCACTTAATGTCTTCAGAAGCTAAAGCAGACCTGATACGGCATTCGCCTTCGCTCGGCACGAGTCTGCTTGTGGAAGAACCGAAGAAGAGTGAAACTAAGGAGGCACTTGAAATTGGACCTCTCCAGCTTTCCTTTTTCTCTCCATTTACCTCCTCCACACTGCTCCTTCTCTACCTCCCTCACTCTCTGTCTCTTTTTTTGTTTCTTTTTCTCTCTCTGTCCCGAAAGAAAGAAATTCATGAGACCAGCATAAAGATGGGCGTTATCCCCTCTAAGCCCGAGTCACTGATTAGTGGAACTGTGTCACACCTACATTAGGCTAATGAGAGCTGACCTGCTGTTCATTCAACCAAGAGGGGAGAGGCAGGGCATGGCTCATGGTGCGTGTGTGAGTGTGCATGTCTGTGTCTTTGCCTGTGTGTGAGAGTGTTTAAATGTGTCTCAAAATGAGCATGCCAGAAGTATCGGTCACTAAGAGCTTATGTCAGAGAGAGAGAGAGAGAGAGAGAGAGAGAGAGAGAGAGAGAGAGAGAGAGAATAGAAGGAGTGTGAGCAAGGGTATGTTTTCATTCCAGACATCCAGATGAGAATCTAACTACATTCTCAGAGTGACAAGGGAGAGCAGTTAACCTGAACAAAATCCACCCCTGATCCACTGGACTAAACCCAATTAATCAGTAAGTTTATAAAACCAATAAGGCTCTGCAAACAAACAAACAAACACACACACACACACACACACAAGCTGGGGAAGAAGGTGAAAGACAACTCATCTCTGTGAAGCAGTTTGTTTATGCCCGCTAATTAGATGAAACAAAAGCCCACATTGTCCTTGTTGTTAATCAGGCTAGCTCCTAGTGAAGGAGTGAAGGAGACTTGCATAGAGGGAGGAGGCAGCAGACTCGTGACCCAGGGCCCTCGTGGCTCAGTCCCAGCCTCATCGCTACAAGTGTCCCATTTTAAAATGTGCACAGTGCACATCTCACAGTCTCTATCCATATGTAATATATCATAAATGATGCATAAATGTTATTCCATTGTGTGTGTAATATCTTTGTGCCTGAGTGTGAGCAATTAAATGTGTGTGAGAGTGTGTGAGTGTGAAAAAGAGAGAGAGAGAGAGATAGAGTGTGTGTGTGTGTGTGAGTGAGTGAGTGAGTGAGTGAGTGAGTGAGTGAGAGAGAGAGAGAGAGAGAGACAGAGAGAGAGAGAGAGAGAGACAGAGAGACACCTTAGGGATGCTCTATTTCTTAGCGGTGCTTCTTCCTGTTGGGCTGAAGTTCACATCCCAGGAGATCAATTAGAGGTTGAGAGGAGATTGCCTGAGCCCTGCTGCCAAATTAATTTCCATATTGAAATGAAGGATGTGGAACGGAGCACTGTGTCCAGGCAGCCATGTTCCCTCCTCGTGCCAAGAGGCAACCTCCTTTTAGCAAGCAACCACTCAAAGGCCAAACTTCATGCCTTGGAGGACCCTGAGACAAAAATACACTGTGCCAATATTACATTCTAGATTTTTCTCTGCTGTCCATCTCTACTATTCCTCCTTTTCTTCTCAGCAGTCAGTTGGACACATCGGAACCTATTTGCACTCTAGCTGGGTCTTTTATATCCATGATAACAGGTAATAGATAAGATGTCTTATCCATGAGGTGGGAGCATAGTGCATATAACTTTTCCTGATCTGCTCTAGTACAATGAACAAGGTGCTGATGCACAGGCATTACCAGACTTGGCCCTAAGACGGTAAAGAGAAGCTTTGGAAGCTGGAGGAACATCCAAGCAGGGGCAATATGCAGCTTTGGCAACACTCCTGGGTGCCTTCTCACAGCATTCCCACAACATTCCCTGGGCCCTGCCTGCCCCAAGGCAATGACCGGTGGTTTTCAGAACAAAACGCAGGAATTCCAATTATGCAGGACTGTGGCAGAACAGAGGCACGGCAAGGACCACTGTGAAGTGAGGGTAGACACCTGTTGCTACAGCAGACTTAGATACACACATATATATATATATATATATAGTTCCATGGATATTCAAAAAACTACAAAAATCTAGAAATTGGAGGCAGCAGGGCTTAATGGTTAGGGAATGAAACGGAAGATTTGCCACTTCGATCCCTGACCAGTAGGCTGCCGCTGAAGTGCCCAAGACAGCTAACCTCTCACTGCTCCCTGGGCATCACTGTAGCAGGCAGTCTACTGTTTCAGGTTAGGGAGCCTTATCTCAGTGTGTTAAATGTGTTCTGTGTGTTCTTCACTAACTCACTCTTGGGATAAATACTAAGACCAACAGACCAACATCCTCCCAGAATCAAAATATTTCAGCAAAACACCACTCAGACCAAACACAAAAGTATTGCATATATGTAGATAATTGTTCACAACTGTTCACCAAATAAATAAGATCCATGTTTTATGTGCACTCATAGTATAACTACATACATTGTACACAAACATACACACACACGAAGCAGCAACTGTGTGGAGAATGTTCAGCCCCATGAGTTTCTCAAGCTATTAATAAACTCACACTGGGTGAGCAAAAGCTCTGAGCTCTCAACCATTATTTAGGAGAGGGTAAAACAAAGAGACTGCGTGTGTGTGTGTGTGTGTGTGTGTGTCTGTGATAACATTTCAATTAACAATCAGCCTGAAGCAGTATGAATATATGAATGGATGCAAGCATCAACGTACACCTCGACTGCTCACAGGAAGTCACAGAACCACAGTAGCTAGAAGATCTGCATGTCACAAGCAAGTAAAAGAGATGGTCATGTGTGTACACAAAGTGTAGGTGCACAGCATGTGCATGTGTGTGTCTGGACCCTTGGACAAGGGTGGACAAGGACCCTTAAGCCTGATTGACCATTTGTCAGGGTCATAGCCGTGTCAGTTCTCTCTAGAGCATTAGCAGCCCCCTACTAATCTCCTCTGGAATCTTTTTGAGATCAGAGGATTCCACATGCACAGCAACACCACAGGCCTACCGGGGGACATCTAGGAACAATAAACAGGATGGACAGAGCTTTGGGAAGACCTCCATGGCCATGGGAGACTAAAAGAAAGGAGCAGGTACAGGAGGAATGAGAGAGCACAGAGGCAGTCTAGTGGTGTGGTGAAGAATGCAGCTGCTGGTGTTCCCTAGTACAGTTACGAAAGCTGGATGATCCTACAAAGTCCACCAATGAGACTGACGGCTAAGCAGTCTACTTTGACACCTTGGACAAAGAGGGAAAGAGAGGGTGGGGAGTTGTCAAGGAGTGGCTTATTACAGAGGACACAGAAATTAATATTTCTCTATAGATTTTTCAGGTTAGTAGCACACAGCAAATAGAAACTTCAGTTACACAGCTGCTTAAAACAAGAGAGCAATATCCCACACTCACTTTCAGCTCCCCGGACTCTTCAGTCAAGGCCAAGGTCGCAATGCGCGGAGGTTTCACTGTGCTCCATTATTGATTTTGTGCCCCCTGACGTCGCCCAGAATAGTGTTCCCTGGTTTGATGCATTTTTGTGTGCTTCTTAAATGTTAGTAGTCCCACGCTGACCAAGAACCACTTCTATCATTCTAGGACTAAATGTGTGTTTTTTTTTTTTTTTTTCATTGCATTTGCAAAGTTGCTTTATTAGGCCTTAGTTGGCAGACAACCTCAAACGAATGTTTGATTCCTAACATATAATCTGGTGTAAATTCATGTTAATCAATTTCCCAACAGGATACATGTCCGTTTGCCTCAGTTACTGTGTGTTAACAGAGCCACCACGAGCCTCTCCTTCGCGCTGATGTTGATTGGGGATTCTTGCTACGTGCCTGAAACAAGGCGATGTCCGTGTCTACCACAATGTAAACACTACGTCGAAAAGTTGACACAATGCTGCAATATCTCCCGAAGAGAAAAACATAAGTCTATCAAGAATTCTCCAAACATCTATTTTGTGTTGTAGGTTATTAAAAAAAGGACTCAGCGGTTGTCGCAAAACAATGCATCTTGCAGAAAAGTGCTCATACGCAGCAAGATGAGTGATCCCATTCAAGACATAGATCTAAGTTTCAATGCCGTCTACAAGCTGAAACATTTTGGCTACTTAAAACAATGTTACATTGCAGCTCTAAATTTAATTTCTCAAACAGGCAGGCTTACTATCAATATCTTTCTAAAATCAAAAGGTAGGCTAATAGAGACATTGTTCTACCCACGAGTTCCTCAACTGTGTCTGTGTACTTACTAGCACCGTTTGTTGTGGGATCCTCCTGTCACCGATGTTCTTTCTTCACACTTCACTTTAAACTTTTACAGCGCTCGCGGCTTTTAGTGCTCACAAACTTCAAACACAGTTTCAACTTTGTAAATGGTTCTCAAGTCGGCCAGACTGGGAAACAGTCCACCGGTTGTTATTTATCCGTATCTTCGCGACGCGATTATTTCCCAAGCTGAACGCCCAGTCTCAGACATTCGTTCAATGGAGCAGGCTGGCGGAAGCAACTCCTTGATTGGCTCGTCTTCCAGCAAAAGGGTGGTGCTTTTGCTGAATACTAACTAGACCTTAATAGTAGCCCTACAATATCATTCACGTTTGCGTTTTCATCAATCGTTTAAAACGTAGCTATCATAAACAACAATTGGTGCGGAAAACAGATCAACCGCCACACCCACTTCACGATTTTAAAAAAAAGTCATAGGAAAAGCGGGGACGCTCTAGGAACAAGAGGGCGTCTGAGTAGGCCTACGGCGACAGGGCGTTACCATGTTCACTTCAGGTGATTTTGTCAAGGCTAGGGCTACTGTACACAGGGATCAAGGGCTGAACCAGGGGTTCTACGTCTGGTTCTAGCCTACGTTTTTGACTTGTGAAACAAGAGATTCCCTACCAATTAGGCTAGTGACGACAATAGGGATTCCTTACCAATTAGACTGTTTTGCAGCGACATTGTAGGCCTATAACCACAATGCTATTTTTATTGTAAATAGAAGGACTCTGTCCTGACAAAAAAAGACAAGAAAACAGCCTTCACCTGAAGAGGAACTGTGGATGTGGGCCATCATGAAGATGTCCACAAAAATCATATTAAATCTTAGTGGATGGCATACAGATTTTCTCCTCTCAGAGAAGCTCACTGAAGCATCTACATTGATCTCTCCACTTAATTCTATGTAAATCTATCAACAAATAGTTATTCAGCTATTTAGGTGGAGCTCATTGTACATCAATTTGCCAAAGGCTACTGCAGACATGGTACCCTGTTAGAAAAAAAATGCTTGTGTCATGCAGTTAGTGTACAGGGAAAACACTGAACAAAATAAACAGTTTTTATAACTCAAGGCAAATGGATAATTTAACTCATTACACAGGTATACACCAGGTTCAAGTAAGAGCTTAGAAGTGAACACTGATGTTGAAACACTAGTAAGGCCTACCATCAAAACACGGGATAACTTGTTTACATAAAATATATATATTTTTTATGGTAAATGGACTGCATTTATATAGTGCTTTTCTACTCCTACGAGTACTCAAAGTGCTTTACAATGTATGCCTCTTTCGCCCATTCACACACTGGTGGCAGAGACTGTCATGCAAGGTGCTATTCCACCACCGGAAGCAATTGGAGTTCAGTATCTTGCCAAAGCATACTTTGCTGCGTTCAGATGGAGTTGGGCTCGAACCAGGCTACCACCTGCGCTACTTGTACTTAATTGTATAACTACTGTTATAACAACAAAAATTACATTAACAACATGACTCTGCTATTCACTGAGTAAAAGAGTACATTTCAGACTAGATCCAGTTTTAAATGGTAGCAATTCACCTGAATGCTTTAAATCTGAATTGGCCTTGAGTGTGGTTGGCAATTCCTCAGATTCTTGCTTCTAACTGGTTGTATGGCTGTGGGCCAATCATACATTGGGGTGCCACCTCTTCTTCATCCCAGTTAAGCTAGAGTTTTCTACTGTCTCCCCAATGCTACGTCATAGCCGAATTGCGTGTAAAATAAGGCCTTACCAAAATTGCCAAAAAAATTGACAAAATTATAGAGGCATTTTTTAAATGATATGCATACCTTGAGTGTTTTATGTAGCCTAGCTACTGTACTTATCCACAGTGGTGGTCAACTCCCTTTAAGGAATATCTTAATTGGATTATGACAGGACATCAGAAGGCCTAGTAGGCGTCGGCGCTAGTTTATTACAAGAAAACCTTCAGTGCAGGCTGAAGGCTATGCCATCTCACTATGTCCAGCTTTTTGTAAATGTAGGCCTATTCTTTTGCCATTATCTCAAAATTTCTGCAAGTCACTGAATGCTACACAGTGTTTAGATACTTAACTTTCTCGGTGTCTGTTCACAAGTCGTTAGAGTCTGACATCTGAAACACTATCAGCACTGGTGCCCCCCAAGGTTTTGTTTTCAGGCCCTTACTATAACTGCAGAGCGAATAGTAGTCAAACCTCCATCATCAAGTTGGTGGATGATACAGTGGTCATAGGTCTGATTAGCAATAACAATGAACAGGTCTACTTGGGTCAGGTCAAAGATGTAGTTCAGTGTGTCATTCTAACAGCTTGACACTGAATATCAGAAAAAAACAAGGAAATGGTAGTAGGTTATAGGAGGCAGCAGAGTTGCAGTTTCACTTCTGTTAGGATCAGTGTGCAATCTGTAGAGTAATCTGTACACATACAGCATCTGTACCTCACCTAATGTCCATCGTCTTGCATCAGTACTTCACACATGACATTATTCTCCACTGACAATCCTACAAAAATCTGACAACCCAAGCCTTGTTATCCGACCCTCCATCCACCACCTTAAATACAGAACACTCCCATACTCCCACACACCACACAACACAACACCTGCTGGCTCCTTCCCCACATTCACACAGCACACTTTCCTCCCCCAACACGATACAACGCCTCCTCACATACAACAGAACAGATCCACCCGACATCACTCCAATCATCAGTAAGCCTCCTCCCCACATACTGCCCACCAGCACTGCCCATTCAACCTAGCCTTCACCACTCAGCCCCATGTACACACAGCACATGACAATGACATTTATAATTACCACAATGCCCTTGCACCACCACCATATGCATACAGTACACTGCCATCACCACTAAGCCTTTTTCTTCACATAAACAGCACACCACATCCCCTGCCATCAACAGTATGCCATCCCACCCACATATACTCAGTACCTTGGCCTATGCCCCCATATTCATTCACTCCCATTTCCAAAGTAAATTTCTGATAAAGTCAGATGTACATTCAATTTACAAAAGTAATGTCTTGTAGTGCTCCACAGCAGAGAGCACTAATGAGCAACAGGGGCAAAAACTCCCTATTTCTTTCAAATCTGGTTGTGGTCTAGGAAGAAACCTCAGGCAGTTCCATGACTTAGGGGGCTAACCCAGCTGCCAGGTTATGCAAGGTTGCAAAACTACTCTCGGATGGTAATTAGTCCATGGTATTAATTTAACATTATAATAGTTCCATGAAAATAGTCTCACATCATAAAATCTATGGTGTTAATACAGCATAATAATGGTCCTATAATAATCCCAAGATATAGTCCCACATCTTTCAAAGTATTCAGCAAGCCATGGATTGTCAAAAGTCCAGGGCAGTGTTAGCTGCCAGCCAGCCAGCCAAATGGAACCAGCCATTAAGGGCACGCCTTTGTTATGATTCATCATTAAAGTAGTGGTGCAGTTGAAGCTCTTGAGTGTGCAGGTTCACAAAATGCTGTTATCTTCTGTAAAACACAATTTTGTTTATCTTAATACTGATATTAGTGTGTCAGACAGTAAATTGTATTTAGACAACAGGTCAACAAAAACATTCTGGTGCAGTTACGCTACACTATAATATCACAACTTCCCACTGACTATCAATGTCAATGTAAAACAGACTCAGTTCCTATAAATGTATAACAACTTTTTCCATCCATGTGGTTATAATTTAGTTCTATCCCATGCGTCACTATGCTCTGATCCTTGCCTTGCCTTCTAGTGACAAATCCACTTGTTCAGCCACGCATCAAATGTTACACAACTTTCTGATCTGCCATAGCAGGGCTACCCTGCAATCAATGGATGCCTGTCTGGATGCCCTAAGGTAATGAGCAGCACCCGCCAGTTTAACGAGTGTTAACATAATAGTGGTAAATAAGTTTTTCCTTTTAACCTGATGAACTCTGACAACTCTGACTATCCTCTGACAACATTTTGTCCATGCAACAGTCAGGAGGTAATATTTCTAAAGCTCCATTCTCACTGATCAGACGGCAAGTTTTTGTGTCTACTTACACAATTAACAGGGGGTTTTTTGTGTCAGCATCTACCAAAACGCTGTAGTTTCATTACAGGCTAACTTTAAATTGTTTTGTTCAATACCATATTCTTTGGATTGAATTTGTTCATTAGTCATAGCCACTGGCTTTTGTATATTAAATTGAATGGATCAGTAGCGCCCTCTTGTGGTAAGCCAAATTTTCAGTTCAGTCTTCCATGCATGCCTGGCATCCAATTGCTCTGTTAATGAGTACAGACAAGGCTTGCAATGAAACATTTGATGCCCCAATAATATCAGCAATGCTTTACAGCTTTTTGCCACTGTTAAAGGGTACATTCAAATCCTTTACCTTGACCTGCAAGGCATATAGGTAAAGATAAAGGTGAAGCATAAACTTTAATCCTGCCCTCCACTACTACAGCCTCTTCTAACCGTCCCATCAGTGTTCCATCTATACCATGGTCAATTGTAACAATTAACTTTTTCTTCTTTAAGCTCTCACCATAAAATTTTTGTTTCAATTGAGGAACTAAGAAGAACCAAGGTTCAGGTACTGAAACACCTGCAAAATGTAAGTCCATTAGTCCAAAACAATCCCAGTTTCCTGGATATAGAATTTTAAAGAAGTCAAGTCAGGGTGCGTTCAAGAGGAGCATGCACAAGAGGAGATTCTAGGACCATGACATACACAAATACCATGCTTTGTATTCTCCAGCGTTATGAGACAGACCAGCTCTTTCATTAGCAGAGGAGTTATAAAACAAAACACATTCTTTTCTTATTGCCAAATTTTGTTTTATTTTTATTTGTAGGTAGAAAATCTGTCAATGGAAGAGGAACAAAGCTGCCACTTATGGTGACAGTATCTTTGGCCCATATCTAATGTCTTTTTTACACATATTCTCCGTAACATTTAAATGAATGTGGAATAAATGTATCAATATCAAACACAAACCAGAAATTATTTTCCAGGTGGCAATTATTTAAGGATGGTTTTAAATATTTCACATTTAAATTATTTAATCATAAAGCTTATGAGACCCTTTTTACCAGGCAATATAAAGAACTTATATGGGAGCTTATGTAGTCGTAAAGCAACCACTATGAATCAATTTTGAATGATGACATAAATCATGAATACTGGACAGCAGCAGTTAATCTCTTGATGCATGTCCCATGGCAATTACAGGTCCAGCTCTTTAAGCTTTAAATAATATGATGCACAAACATCATGCAGGTTATTAGGTCTGGATATATAGCCTGTTCATATGTCATCAGTCATCAGTGACTAAGAACAAATAGCCTATAAAGGCATCTGAGGATTTACTTCAATAAGTTAAGAAGGTGTGGTAATGGTAGCATCTTTTGAAATACCATTAATCAGGTGAAATAATAGAGACTGTAAGAGGTTTACATAGACTGCAGTCTGATTGCTCCACCAAAAACAATCATCAAAATAGTCCTTCAAAGAGGCTAATGTATACTTTTTCCTTTAAGTACATTTCAGAGCCTTTACTTTTCACTTTACTTTTCACTTTTCACTACTTCTACTTGAGTATGGGAAGTGTGTATTTTTGACATCTCTGCCTGTTCTTTCCAAAATAATGACACTTCAGACATTTATTATGTGCAACATACAGTACAGTTTGGGCAATAGTACAGCCTACAGGTGGAGGTAATGTGCGCATTTACAATTGTCGCCCGTTGGTCATTAACCACAGGACTTAACATTTCTACCACAAAAGTGGAAGCAAAGTTGCTCTGCATTGCAGACCACAATAACGGAATCATTATGTGAACCCCTCCGTCTGACACCTGACAAAGTTTATACTATAACAAGGTTAATCTTGCATGCTACAGTACTAAAAAAGAAGAGGACTCTATTGTGGTAGCATTATTTTTGTCCCATAGTGAGCTGTCATCCATCAGTGCTTAAACTAAATAAGCCTAATATGTAGTGCCCTGGGGGGGAGCTACAAGAGGCACAATCCCAACAGTAGCTATAGTGTAAAGAAGTCTTGGGATGACTAATGCTAGCAGGTCCACAGTACCTGTAAAAAACCTGAGCGTCATTGGGGATGGGGTTGATTGGCATGCTGATTTGGGGGTTTGTTGGCTCATAACGCTAATTCGGCTTTATGGCTATATTTTGTGACAAATATATTATGAGGTTTGCCCCTTAAAGCATGATCAGTTTTATCATTTTACTATTTTACAATTATTGATCTCAATTTGCATGTGGAAAGACTTTTTTTACAATTTAAAATTGGTCACATAAAAAAACAGCAACACAATAGAGAAAATTGAGTCTGAGGCAGTGATACAGGATCGCACAATTGAAAACAGAAGCACAGCAAAGGGGTATATAAACACTAACCAACCCCCAGGCTGAGACGTAAGGCTATCAAATAGGTTAACTATGTTAAGGTATAGATTAGAAGGGCAAAACAATTTATACATCAGGAAAAAAATGTGCCAAACAGCCCCAGTCTCCCCTACCAATTAGATATGGAGTATTGTCAGAATCGTTCTGGAATACTGGGCTACAAAAAGAGATCCCCCATGCCTGCCCTCTGAACCTCTGGCTACAATGGACTCTGCTGACAAGCTGCTTTCCCTTTGTGAATGGCTCTTGTCTCATGAAAGCCACAGTGGAATCAACACTTTCCTTTAGCTTTAGCTATGGCTCTTCCAGGAGCTCTGTGACTTCAAGACCTTAAACTTTTCTCCACCATCTAAGTTAGTTTGTGTGTGTGTGTGTGTGTGTGTGTGTGTGTGTGTGTGTGTGTGTGTTGGTGTGCTACTGTTGGGCGTGAACAGCATAGGCTACTCGGTTGAGTATGTAAAAATCTGTTTTGGTTTCTAATCCACTATAATAATAAAAAAGTGACTTGCTACAATGCACGTCAATCATTAACTATAATAGGCTACTGAAATGGAAACACTTCACTCTTTACACTGTCTAACCACCAGATGTCAGTAGAGAACAACTTTTGACTTCTACACTTGCTTGTTTGTGGTGGACAGCCAAAACAACACATCGTAGCTTATTCATTCACATTAAATTGCTTCGGATAATATTTCTGCTTTTAGGCGTGTTTGTGTCGCTCTACTTACCCCTTGAAAATAATTTTAATTAGGCTTCTTTTAAAAAAAAACTAGTTACTTTGATAATATACACTGCGGTTAGTTGAGTTTTGCCGACTTGAGGTCTAAATGTCCCGGATGTCGATGTGGGAGGGGGAGGCGGGGCGCTTGTCGGGCTGAGCTTCTCATCTCCGTAGATAGGGGCAGAGTCTGCTGTATGCGAGTGGGAGATGGACCGAAGGCGCTCTTCCGATTAGCAAATGCTAAAAGAGACTCGCTTAGCAAGAACTATTGATATAACTGACTTAATTAGCTTTAACCTGAAAACAAAACAAAAAAGTTTACAATCGTTCACATCCGCTTCACACACACCAACACGGGATTGATGGTAATGTATGCAAGGAAACCAGCGAGACTCGGCGATGGGTAAACAGCTCTACGTTTTTGGCTAGCTAGCTATATTACGATTTTCCTCCTTCCCTTCTCCGCTTTGACAATCCGCCATTTTTACTGAAACCAAAATAAGTAGCCAGAAACTTAAGGAAGCCAATTCAGCTGTTGCAATTATTCACATATTTGTGATAATGATATGTTGTACATCCAACTAATCAATGTATTTTTATTTTTCAGGTGCAACGATCGAAGGGACTCACAGCCCTATCAGGTAGCTACAAGCTAGCAAGAAACAAATAAGATTAAAAAGGGGGGTAACGTTACTCTAGCGCAGGCTTTTAGGGCAGCATAGGCCGCTGTGCGGAAAATATCATGAAAAGTGTATGGTTTCCGTTTATTTCGATCATGAAACTCATTGACTTCCACATTTAAAGTTATTCTGCATTTCTGATATTGACTAGGAGATTTTGACCGTCGAATATAACGACAACAATATGTTGCTAACGAGTTTTAATAGCTATCATAGCTGGCTAGCTAGCTAGGGCACTTACCTAGCCTGTTAGCACTGAGGCCTGGTTGTCGGTCGTTGCTTCTGCAACCCAGAGCCCTTATTTTTAATGTTAATAGGCCAATTTACGGCTCGTAGACGAACGAAAGACAAGAATGTCAACTTGTAATGACTATGATCAACATCTTGACCTTCTAAATTTAGATACAGGATTGTAATTCGTCAACCAGTCTCATACGAAACGTCGTTATGAATGGTGTCAAATTGTTGGGCGGATGTCAAAATATGCCGTACTTACACACGCCTAAAGATCTTCACCTATCAAAAAAAATAACATTGTTTGTTTAATGCCACGGAAACGTCAAAGTATCGACGATCAGTGGGCCGGTAACGTTAGTCTTCCAGTAACTATTAGATCGCTATGTTTAGCTTGTCAGTGACGTACTACGGCCATATCTTCACCAGTAGAAGTCACGATTGTGTAATTTTTCTATCCTGTAAACGACATAAAAAGATACTTATACACACCAAATACTAATACATGTTTACTGATACTTTTCTGTAACGTTCAATTTTACGTTTGGTGATTATTGTGTGAAGGTCTTTCCTGTTTTGATATTCAGAAACCTTTTAAATTGTTTCGGTTTTAAATAAACAGTACTTTATCTTTGAGTGCTTAATATGTGTTTTCCCAGACTCTTAAATACTCATCGAAGAGTCACCCCGGTAGCGACCACCGGCATGAAAAGATGCGAGATCCTTCTGATGCTACCCCACCGTGCAAAATCCTGCGTCGATCTGACAGCCCCGACAACAAACACACCGACAATTCCAGTCATGGCCGGGCAAAAGCGATGCATACCCACCGAGGCAGAGAGAGGGATGGAGGTAAGAATAGCCAGACCCCTGAAATAACGTAAATTTATTCTTGTATTTCGAATAGGTGGAAAATAATCACCTTCAGTTTTACTTGATGTCTTTTACCACATGTCTTGATAAACGAACTTTGTCCATGCACTAACAATGAGTGCAGGTTGCCTTCCTATAACTTATTGATCTGACGGGCCACTTGATAGAGATGAAAATGTAAATGTTAGAATTGTATTCAATAGCTTGAACGTAGTAAAATACCAGTACATCAATTTTTCTTCTGGTCCATGGCCTTTGCTGTATTTCTTCTGCTCCATGGCTTATGCTGTATTTATCAGATCAATTTGTTGAAGTTTATGTAAATCATGTAGTCCTATAATTAGCTGTTTTTACTCGAAATAAGAGGTATTTAGAAATATAGTTGCCCATGCATTTAACCGGGTTAAATAGGCCTACATTTCACAGTTCTCATAGAAGTGGAACAGAAAACATAAAACAGTGTCGCACTGTCTTCTGTATTAGATGTTGTATCCTATTATAGCTTGTGGGTATGGGCTGAATATTGTTAGAAATTCACTCTTACTCATTGTCTGCATTTAGGACTTTATTTTCTCTCATGTTTGTATCATTGTACATGATTTTGTAATATTGACAAAACAGGTCATTCTGTATGTTGAAATTGTGACAAATTTACCTTATTTTACTGATTAAAGTGATGGATTTGGCATGTATAACCCATCACACATTTTGACAGTACCAAGACAGTAGCCATGTCAGACAAATATCTTGGGGTGCAAATCTTTTATGCCCCCCTCAATTAGGTTGTCATTTCACAGGTCATGTATAATGTGGTAATTACACGATTGAGAGATTGAGATTTGTAAATCAATAGAAGTAGTGTCCAGTAACCTGTCAACATATTTCATTGTTATGGTGACTCCTAGTCTTTCTCCATTAGTGAGGAAACTTGATGATTTTGCTGTCGTGAGATTTTATCATACCCTGTTCATATCATATCCATTGTTTCCTAATCATGAAATTTTTAATGTAGACTTGGCACATCTGTCGATGTTGTGGACTGTAGATTAATGTCACCCAATGCTCATATTTCCTACCCATTATAATACAATTTTTCCACACCAGCAGACTACAACACTCACAATGCTATAGACATTTTTCATCATGGTGAGCTGTTGGTAAAAACATGATGACTGTCTGATGAGTGTAGGGTAGTAAAAAAACTTGGGGGAGAAAAATGGGTGGTTTTGATGGCATTTGCTATTGTAACCCCAATTTGTGTTCCACAGTATTGAGTCATATTATGGTAATGCCCCAATGAAGTGAGTGTCTTAGGTTAGTTTCGAGTTATCCAAACACTAAAGTTTGAATGTTAAATTTTCAAACTTGCAGTGTATGTACCTTGATAGCATTTGTGTATCATTTTTAACTGAAAGATTGAAACAGAGGTTACACCCTTATTTGTGCAAGGATTCATGGGAATTAGAAAATAAGATGGTTATGCATATGGCCTTATGAACATGACACTAATGTACAAGGCCTCTGACAATCAGATGCAAGGCATGTTTTAAATATTTAGCTTTTCATGTATAAAGAGTACAGCAGTAGAGCACTTTCAGTTACATTGGTTACAGTGACAAGCAGTCATAAGTTAATGAAATATTTTTGATCCATTTCAACAACGAAAGCTATTGAACTTGCAGTCTCTCCCTACATACAGTATTGAAGCTGTGACATTGTCAATTAGTAACCGCTCAGATATTTATCACAAATGAACATTTAATCTACTTTCAACTAAAACAAAAATTTTACTTTTGATTAAGGGCTCTCTTTCATTCTTATTTTTGACTTTAAATAGCCTACAGCACATTAACTATAAACATGATTTGTGTTCCATAATTCTTAATGGGCTTATAAGACCTTACCTCATTAGCAAGCTGATAAAATTGTGCTGGTTACCAAGTGTTACTCGTTTACAGGTCTCTGAATTATTTCTTACTCAAATGAGACTATAATGTTACAGGCCCATTCATCAACTGATAATCATGACATGGCAAATATTTAATGAAAGGTCTCATTCCATCGTTTTTTCACTAATTTTGTGGTTGTCTCTTGTCTAAAATAATGTCATGAGAGTTGGTTTCGACAAAAAATATGCTGTGGTTGTCTTGTTTCAAACTATTTTAGTTAGGTGAAAACGAGAGCAGGGATAGCTCGAGAGGATTCTTATGAATATTAATGATATGCAAATGTATCGCCTCTGATTGGCTAACAACACTGTGACGCTCCCTCTAGTGGGTCTGTCTGCAGGCAGCCTAACGTTTTCTTGAGGGCGGGTTAACTGCATAGCTAATGTTCAAATTGACGTACATTTGTACGGCTTTTCCAATTCGCTCGTTTTTCCCGGCAGTTTTCCATCACAGGCGAATACAGACTACAGGGGTAGGAGAGCATTTTGAAGTTGAGCATAGAAGTACAACTTGGGCTGACCTATGGTAATGTAAAAACATCAAGTCTTAAACGGTTTATTTTGGAAGGAGACCTTTAAATCATTGTGAGACATAGCAACAAATATTTCATATCAGATACTTTTTTTTAAACATGTCTGTTATTATGTAGAATAAGTGGTATGTTCTACAGTAGTGGTGGAATAAGACGGATGGTGTCTTGTTTTGCTTGTGATTCTTGTTCAGATCTTCATCAATACTTCCATTTGTTTTCTGCACCCCCATTTTTCCTTTAAAAGTCAGTCCAGCACAACTTGCCTAGCGCACTCTAGCTGATCAAGATAAGCACCTTAGCTCATTACTTATTCATGCCCCTGCCTGTAGATGCTCTTCACCTTATCAATTTCTGCCCAAACATCTGGGAAGTGTGTGCATTAGCGTGACCGAAAGTGGTTCGACTGGACCAGTCACTCCGATAAGGACTGGGTTGCAGGGAAGTAGAGGCTCCATTTCTCCCCTCTTCCCACCTTTGCTTAATGAACGTTGAGTGGCAATCAAGACAGTGTAATTACGCATGATTAAATACATGGATGTGCTTAAACCTGTGCTATATTTAATCCAGACAAAACCTTCCTGTCTTCTATTGTCAGCCAACATCTCTCGTCATGCATTCTTGTGTGGTCTCTCACTTGACGGTAGAGTCTGGGACTGGGTTTTTTTTCGTTGTATAAATACTATAATGAATATGCTGTCACTAGACTGTGATTATCCATAGGCAAAATATTTATAGAGAAGTTGCTCAACAGGTCGTCATGTAAATGATAAGAGCGCCCAGCCAAAGTTCCAAATGTATGGGCTTTAAACATAATGACTAAGATGAAAAATCTTTCTAAATTTCTCTGCGGAGGTTCAGTAAATTTGTCGTCATTTTCAGATTGTTTTTCATTTTCTGGCTTCTGCTCCTGCCTTTTCTTATTTATGAATGAGCCATTATGGATTACATGGCACAAAGCTGCTAATAAGTTACTGATGGCTGCAGAGAACAGATACTTTGCTTGCATCCTTTCCTACACAGATTGTTTGAGCCTCCCTACCTATGAAATGAGAACTGCAGTAAACAAGCAGCATAAGAAGGTGAAGGATTGGTGCTCTAATTGTGACTATCTGTCAAAGTGAGGGAGCGAGATCGTGTTGGATCCAGATTCATTGACCAACACAGCATTGCCTCATTGCCTGCCTGTGCCCTTTACTGTTTACAGCTAGCCAGGCTGTCACGACATGCGCTCACAGTTCAGAATGTCCTTACGAGAATTAAAATTCATCCCCACCTCCACACTCGTGGAAACTGTTATTAGTTTTATGGCACGTTTGTTTCCCTACTTTTGTCTTCCTCTTGAATTTGATCCAGCAAGTAGAATGTGGGTTTGTTTATCCTTCCTAGAGTAAGTTGCTCACTTAGGTGGATATATGAACAACGAAGAGCTTTGATATTGTCAATACTTCTGGGTTGTGATGTCAGATAATTTTGGTGCAAGCAGGAGAAAATGCTAAATGGACATGCTGCTTTTAAAGGCCTGAGATGGAGAGGGTACATCTCAAATGTCAAAATAGCCGCAGCTCAGTGGAAATCAATAGGAGGTGTCTGGTGTGTGGTAAGCAGGCTGATGCAGGTATGAATGCAGATCAGGGGAAGCCAGTGTTGGTTTTTAAGGTTGGCTAAATGGGCACATCCCTGGCATTAAAACTGTATGGTTGGTGTGCTAAATCTAAAGTGCTAAAGTTTTCAGAGCAAAGGCTTCTCAATCTCATATGACAATATTTTTGCTGGTATAGGAATGTTGTAAGTGGATTAAACGGCACCGGTCTTTTTTTTTTATTATTATTATTATTTATTTATTTTATTTTTTAAAATAATTCATTGCTCTGATTGCCATTCTATTTGATGTGTAGCTTTGTACAAAATATTTTATTTTGATGGATCCTTAAGACTCCGTAAATCTCCCTCAATATATTGTCTATTCCTTATTTTTTGCACTTATGTCTAACCATCAACTGGGTTACTAGTTTTGACCCCCCCCCCTTTCCTTTTTTTTGTCTGGCTTCTCCCTCTTCTCTACTTAGTGTGACAACAGCAGACGCCCACATATACATACACACACACACACACACACACACACTGCAGCCAGTGTCCTAGGGGACCTCACTGCACTCTTGGTTGCCATAGTAATAGTTCTCTGGTGTCTGTGTGGTTTTGGGGTGGGTAATTCCTGTTTTGTGCAGGTGCAGGGTTTCTTGGTGGCCCCCTCAATCTCTATTGACATACTCAGCCCCCCACACCCTTCTTCTAACCTTCCTCCCTCTCTGTCTTTTATCAGAGACTACCTGCTGCTTTGCTTTTGCCTCAAAGTAGCACTTGTTAACTTGCTTATTATGTGTGTCTTCCCACACACACTCTATGCAGACACCGCTCATTATTACTCTCTTTCCCAGACACGGTCCCTCTGGCTGTATTCCTTGTTCTCAAAAGCCCCTCGTCACTTCCCTCTCCCTTTGTCCACTTGTTTATCTCCCGTTTCCCCTCAAACACCTGTACCCAACTGAGCCCCTCGACACTCCCCTCTGCCTTTGTCCACCTGTTTATATCCTGTTCCCCCTCACACACCTGTACCTGCCACACCTCCCTCATCCTGCACGCATCACAAAACAGCTTTTCAATGTTCATTCATTTCATTACTACTTTTTTTTTAATGGTATTTTTAAATAAGCCAGTGTACAGTGCAGTACAGTGCATTTTTTCATATTTAAGGAGTGGTGTTTGTAGACATGTAGGACATAATTGTGACGGCAGACTAGATTGTTTGGTTTATTTTGTTGAAAAGCCAATCTGTTAGAAGCTCATTTGAAACATTGCCGTGGCTCATTTATGAAAATGATCGTTCCGATGAGACGCTGCTTATTTAGTTTTAAGAGATGGTAGTGCTAATAATAATACAGCAAGATGTTGGATCATCATTACCTTAATTTGTTTACACTAAAGAATCTGAAATCTGAAATCCTGAAGTCCAAGCCCATCATATGCGAAATATAGCCCAACAGACCGGCACACGATAATACTAGTACATTTATGTCATTCTTTTTGGTGAAATGGTCCCACAGTTCTTTTCTTTGCATGCTTCATCATGCAATCATCTACCCTGGCTCTAGCCTTGAGTGTTTTAAAGTCAAAGTCAGATTTATTGTCAATTTTAGCCTGTAAACTTTCCGCAAATGTGAGCTTGCGAACCCTACAAACCCTGTGACCTCGCGCCTCACCCTGTGAGGGATAAATCAGTCATTTCACACAAAAAGATCTTGGAATGAGATGGCTAATTGTAGTCTTAAGCACTTAGTCTTATTTAGAGATCACATTCGCGGCAGCTCGCATGCGGGAATAAGACTTGGCAGTGGCCTAGATGCATCTGTCCAGCTTCCAAAAAGTCACCTCATCTGATCATGTGTTGGTGTGAATTGAAACGAAGCATACACCACACTGATCATTTTGTTTTTAACCGACTACAGATCATTTTGGTTGATTTTGATCGCTTAAAGGGATTATGGAAGAATTCTTGAAGTGTTCACAGGGGAAACCCTAGATTTTATAAGTTATTGCTATTCTGTCTTTTATATTTATGAATGGTTGAGTACGAATTGTCTTTTTGAATCACTCATGATTTGTAAGCGGTTTCTCACAATTTTGTCACAATTCCCCCCCCCCCCCATCAAATGTTATGGAAAAAAAGTGGTTTTAAAGGTTACTGCAGGTGTTGTCTTGGGCTTAAAAGGGAATGCCCTGCTAGCATCTGTTAACAAGCTTGTAAACATGCTTTCTTATGAATTAGTCCCTCTAGGTCACAATTATGATTGTCCATTTTTGGCAAGCTGTCTGCTCTCAGGGCTATAAAAAGATATATCTACAGGAGATGAAACAAACTCAGATTTATCTATGACATAGGGAAGGCTATCAGTTGAGATATAGGATAATGAAAATGGCTTCAAATGCAGATTTTTAAATGTGACTTCTCCCTAAGACGTTTTAATCCATATGTATTTGTAATGTTCTGTTTGTATTTTTTGGGTGGTGCTTTTAAGCTTCATTCTGTGTTTGTTGATAGTCACCAACACTGTCTGTTTTTTGTGGGTTTTTGTGTATTCACAGGGACCAGTTATTCCCCTCAGGAGAACTCCCACAACCACAGTGCTCTGCACAGTGCTAACTCCCATTCCAACCCCAGCAGGACGGCTGACACTGTGAGTAGCTTTCTAATGAGCGAGCTGCCGCCATGTATGCTAATGCAAGTCATGCTGTAATGATATTCTCTAGAGAGGTAGCCACACTGTACAGGCGGTTATTCCAAGAATGTGTTTCAGTGGCCTACCTGGGTATTTACCCCTGAGGTAGCAGTAAAGCTTGACAATTAAAGAGCCTGTGTTCCCCCTTCTATTTACTAAACTAAACCAGCAGGCCACTCTATTAACAGGTTAACTACACCCTAGGTAAAAAAGGCTATGCAAGTTGCCAGCATACTAGCATGAGAGGTAATGGGAAGTAAAGACATCAGCCAATATGACTAGCATAGCCTTCAACACACTAAACCACACAAAACCAGGCTATACTCTTCCTTCCAGTATGGAGTCCTTATATATTTCTATACTTCCGTATTTCTATATTAAAGCTGTACTTGCCCTCCATTTATGTTTTCTGACATGCTACCAAACCAGCACAGAATTGACTCTACCAGGTCTTAAACTTATCACCTTCGTAGAACACCCAGCCAGATCCGCCAGCTACTCTACTTGTGACCAAATGCATACTAAAGCATACTTAAATTCTGTGCTTGCTTTACCCTACTGCTAAAGGATGCAGACACCAGATCTCAGTTAACTTTGTCTGAATGTTTCTGCGTTGTTCTGAGTTGTAGTATACAAGGGCCTTACACCATTGCACAGATATGTTGTTAGAACTCTGCTGTTTGCCATAATGCTAATGGACCTAAAAGATCACTAAATCATTTTTCTTTTTTCATATTTGTGTACGCACCTTTTGCATGGATATCCACTGTCCCCCAGCAAGTGTCATCCAGCTGGTGCATGACCCTCGTTTAGTACTGTATAACGTGCGTCAAATTTGTATTTATTGACTAAAACGATCTTGCGGTTGACAGTGTCTTCCTCCTGAGGGGGCGCAATTATTTTAATATGTGTCAGTGTCTCAGATCACACCGGGTATACCTGCGATTTTCATTAAATTGCATTTGTTTCTGGATATTGTTTAAAGGGAACTGGATAAACTGACAGACTGTATGGGTATATATGGCTATATCTACAGAGCATGTTGATGGACTGATTAAACAGCTTACTGTTGTGATGGTCCCAAATATCTGCGTAGCCATATTGCCAGACAACTCCAGCATTATTGGGATGTTTTGCTTTTTTGGGACGTTATTTCATACTTCAACTCAATCTTTCCAACTCAATCATTACATGATCCATCTGATATCTTTTCAATAATTTTCTATCATTTAACGCCTTTAAAACATTGGGTTGTGAATAGGTATTAGCGATTTAGTCCTCTGGGCTACTTCTAAGCTCACCCAGACTTAGGTACTACTTTTAGGCCAAAAAATGTTATGAGAATAACTGTCTCTAATTTTAATAAATCGGTAGTCCCAAGGTTACAAATGTCACGTCCATTATTTTAGGAGTTTCTCCTAAATTTGCCTTTTAGGAGCTACTTTAAGTTAGGGGTGTAAATCAGAGCCTGCATGACGATTTGATACGATATCGATTTCTTAAGCCTGCGATTAAATTATTTTAGATTATTCAGAATTCCCCATGATTCGATTTCTTTACATTAAAGCTATTAAAGGCGCTCTTAAGCGATGCTGTTTCACGTCACATCTTGTTGAGGTTCGAAGTATTGTCAAACAAAACGGACAATAGCTCCAGAGAGGGTTCAAGCGTTTTAAGTTAGCTTACTCCTCCAACTCCCTCCCAGGCCTCCCGAAAGACTCATGAACCTTGTCGTTTATTGGCTGGAACACTGTTATGTTTCATTTTCGTTTGTTATGCTAGGTTTGCCCACTGTGTTATATTGCCGTTTGTGGAGCCTGGGCTGTTTACAGAGACCGCGGTTTTTTACAGTGTGTTCAGGGGACAGGCAGCTAGCAGATTGTGAGGAGATCTTTGCTGTGTGTAACAACACATGTTTTAGTCCTAAAAACGTGTCACATCGCTTAGAGCACCTTTAAGTTTCAAATAAATCAACAAAAATAGAAATGATTTGCCTTTTATTGAAAATATAGAACAGTTACTGTGTCTAGGAGTCCAATCAGTAAAGTGCAATCAGTGCATACTAGCAGGTCTAGTATGGCCAAAAGAGACAAACAAAAAAAAAGACAAAACAAAGACTAACCTCTACACTGTAGTCTACAGCTCAAGTACATCAACATCAATTAGTTACATTTAGAAAATGCAATTTTCATTTTAAGAGGTAACTGGAGACTGGAGAATGTATAGCTTCACTATCTACTGCTTGCTCCTCCATCCTGCTTGACTATCAGACTCAACTTTGCTTCTGCTGCGAGTGTAAAGAGGTGTATAAATGGCGTAGAAGACAACCATAAGGACAGCGCCACCCACAGATTAGGAGTAGGTAGTACGCATACAAGCGGATGCTGAAAACAGACAGGCAAACAACAAGTGGCAAAACAAATGCTTTAATCGATTTTCTTGCAGATGCATTGAATCTTCGGCTGCATAATCGATGCATCGATACAAATCGATTAATATTTACACCCCTACTTAAAGCCTTCTTCTTTGTGAATACAGGCCCTGGCCTATCAGTAACACCAAATTACAGAATTTCAGCCCTGTTTGCTCTGGACCTGTGAGGACCACAGGACCTGTTACTATGGTTATCATTGTGGTCGTATGTTCATACCAGAACATGATGGAGATGCAAGTCCACATCATACATGCCCAGGCAGCACACATGAGCAGATAAATAAGCCAATATCTTCAGTTGATGTTTAAGATGTTTGACTGATTTTGTGTTATTGCTATTTATTATCGGCACACTGTCTGGCTTTCTGCAGAAGGAAGTGGATACGCTTCACTTTTTTTTGCCTTCCTCTGTTGCACTGCAATATAGTGTGTGTTTCAGTGGTCAAGAACCAAAATCCTGAGATCTTGCTGAACTAAAAGACAGGCTCTTATTGGCTTGGGAATTAAATGACTAGGGTCACCCAAAATGATCATATTAGCCTCAGGCTCAGGCTGCTGAAGCTGCGTGTGTGGTATTGATCAGAGGATCTCATGTTTGATGTTGCCTGATTAAGGAGGCCCTTTAGGCAGAGAGCAGTGCATTCAATGCCTCTGCCACATTACCGCCTCTTGCATCAGTCCTCACCTCTTCGTCCTCGTTTCTTCCATCCACCCCCACCTATTTCTCTCCATTGCTCCCCTTTTTGTCTCGCTCCCACTCATGCGTCTTGGTGTGCCCCATGCCATTCAGATGCCTTGCCTTCCATACATGTCTGTTTTTATTTGCTTGTGTATTTTGTAATCGTTGTTGTTGTTGTTGTTGTTGTTGTTGTCCCAGCCCTATGATCCCGCTGACGATTGGTCGGAGCACATTAGTTCATCTGGGAAGAAATATTATTACAACTGCAGGACTGAGGTCTCGCAGTGGGAGAAACCCAAGGAGTGGCTGGAAAGGTAAAGACACACACACACACACACACACACACACACAAATTGTTTAATTAGACGGTCAACCCCAGCTAATGAATAATTCAGTTCTTTACATGGGTGGTTACAAAATTGAAGAAAAAATGCAATGACATTTTTATCTGTAAACTTTCAAACCATTATAAAATTATCTTATTAAAATATCTGCCTTTAGGATATTGGCTCTCCCAGAACAGAAGTTGTAAAGAAAGAAATATGGATAAATTAATAGTCTTTGTCTTAAGCCCTGTCCCTGATCTTGGATCAGAATGTCTAGATGCAGCAGTTTCTACTTGATGTATACAGGCAGGGGTGGAGCCTACCACCAAAACAAAGGAATAATGCCAAAAGAGAGGCTGACAGGCCTTCTGTGGAAGTAGAACATACAAGAGCATTAAAACAGAAGGTGCTTAGACCGGTGCTCAGAACACAGAACTCTGTATTTAATCATAAGCAATGTAAATGCCTATAAATTGAACAGCTACTGCCTGACACAAATGCAGCTTACCAGTTTACTTCTGTGTGAATTTGAGAGTCCAATATAAACACCTCCGAACGATGACAAAACAACTGTTGTACATATTGACTTTATGCTATGGTAACCATTAAGAAACTGTTATGCTGTAAGTTAGATACCAAAGTATACCGTGATGTATATCATCTACCGTCTATGGTTCAAAATATATCGCAATATAAATTTTAGACTATATCGCCCACCCCTAGCTCTTTGCTTTACTGATTTTCTGCCTGACGTGAGAAACTGTAGTACTGGTTGCACTGCGCTTACACTGGTTAAGCTCTTACTTCATTGCTGTGTTTTCACTCTCCTTCAGTTTTAGTAGTCGGTTCCACCTGGATGCATATTGCAAAATTCAGAAAATGCCTGCCATTTGCTGAAAATGCATGCCAATGTGAAGGTGGTGTTGGCCTTTCAGTTGATCGGTAGTTTAATAGTTGTCTTCTATGCAGAGATTGCACTTAGACTTGCTATGTGGTAAAGTGCATTTAATTACCTGTTGACCCTTTTCTATCTACACTGATTATTTGTAGACCTGGTCATGTTATCAGTGTTACTGATACACCTATGCAGATGCTTTCAAGGCTGTTTTTCAGCATGTACATGAGGCAAACCTTAGTTCAAAAGCTAAATAATGTGGGTAGCTGCTGTTTAGGTTTGCAGACTGCCTGACACATACTCGTTCCAATCACCATTGTTAAAGCACTGGAAAGGCTTGATATAGCATTCGACACTTTGGTCATGACATCCGTACATGTGGACTCTATTGAGAACACCACTGGTGTACACAGAGCTCGTCAAAAAATAGTGTGCCGATTTCCAACACATCATGTGTATTCTAACTATGTGCTCAATGCTTCAATTCATGTGTATGGACTGATAATGGCTTAACCAAAGTTTCATCATTGGGCCACAAGCCCAGTGACATTGGCTCAGCGGTCAAATTACAAAACCAGCTACCAACGTCATTTTCCTTTTTGAGTGAAAATTTGATTGCCGTGGTGGTGAAGACCCTTCAGCGCCAGTGTTCACTTTTATGTGCTTGGATTGTTGTTCTGTCAGAGTACTGTTTCAATGAGTAGTGTTTCATTTTTACCCTTGCTTTGAAACAGAGAGCAGAGGCAGAAAGAGGCTTCCAAGACGACGGTAGTCAACAGCTTCCCCAAAGACAGAGACTACAGGCGTGAGGCCATGCAGGCTACGGTCGCCTCCAGCTTCCCTACCAGTGAGTAATGTACATCCTGGGAGATGGACAGTTGTGGTCTGAATTTATTCCTGCCTAAAATGAGTCTCTTTAAAGTTTTTATACCAAGACAAATGGATTCATTAATAAATGTATGTAAATTTGTAAATGTAATAGTAGTATGAAATGCTAGAAACGGGAGATTTTACAGCTTTTTACAGCTATTTTTAGATGAAATGTGTGTTATGTTTAGGTTCAGATCCCCCTGTCGCTAGTGTTTATTTGAATACACCACTCCAGTTTGAGTATTACAGTCTGTGTTGTCTTTCGAGATCGTGTTTTTTCATAGTGTATTCAGGGGGCAGAAAACTAGCTGATCAAGAGGAGATGGCGTCGGTTTGAGATAAAATGATGAAATCCCGCTAAAATCCTCGAGCATCTCTGAGCCCCTTTAATTGTGTTACCTGGTAGTGCATATGTGTGCATTTTTGTTGAACCATGGAGACCATCTGATAGAGGGTGCTTGTTTAAGGTACTTTATCTTCACTATGGGCATGAGTCAAAATTTACTTCTAAAGACAAATTCTGAACTTTTGAAGGTTGACTAGAGCTACTGGCTAGACAAACAAGATAAAAATCTTGTTCTTGACACGCACTGTTCTTGTCAATGCTGGTTCTGATGATGCTACAACGGAAGTGTCATGCTATGATCAGCCTTTTTTACTGTTGTAGACTGTACAAACAGGTGTCAAACTTAAAAACCCAGTTAACAACCTAACTACTTTTGAATGAAAGTTTTAACTTTTCCACATGCTGGAAAAGATTATTATTTTCTGTGCTTCAGCGCATTTTTGATGTTGGATAAAAGATTGTGCTGTTTCCAGTAAGGATTTAAGATGTTATGCGTTCAAGTACTAAATCAAATAATGAAATCTGATTTGTTTTATAAATTGCTGTTGGTCAGATATTAATTTTATATCTGGAGCCGTCTGACCATGTTTGTATCAGACACAAAAACATCAGATTTGGGCTGAACTTGACCTTTCTGAAAGTTGATGTGAAGTTGATGTGTGTGTGGGGTGTGTTTGTGGTTTGTTTATTTGTTTGTTTATTATCATAGTATTTTTGTTATGTGTGCACTCTAGAATGAGGTAATTGGCATGATTGGCTGCCATGAAAAACCTCAGTCAGTCAAGGAGTTTGAACTAGTCCATTCCTGGCAACAAAATCTGTCTCCATCAATACACAATTTTTTAGGTTATGGAAACATTTGTAGCTCTCCTCGTATTTCAGATTGGAAATGTGATTGACAAAATTGGATGCTTTGCATTCAAACTAACATCCGAGTGACTAATTACCGCCTGACTCCAACTTTTCCGTTGTTATTTCCTTTCACAGAGTCGGTATCTGAGAAGCCTTCCTGCACGCCTCAGTCGTCCTCTTCCTCGGCGTCCGTGGCCAGCGCCGCCGCACAGGTTGGCTCGGCCTCCGTCTCCACAGTGCCCGTCTCGCCAGTGCTGCAGTCACCGGTCGCACCCACCCTTCTCCAGGACCCCTCCCTCCTGAGACAGCTGCTCCCCGCGCTGCAGACCGCCCTGCAGCTCAACAACGCCAGCGTGGACATGGCCAAGATCAATGAGGGTGGGTTTGGGTGTGGGTGGGTGTACAGTGTACAGTGACAGAGCATGCACCAGAAGCCTGGTCAATGCATTGCTCAGTTCCCTTGGCAGCATTTGGCAGGCGTGGGGGCTGTAATTTCAAAAGGGTTATGGCATACAAGAATAATTTTAAGGATGCCCACAGATAAAGATGGTATTTGTGAAAAGAGATCTGCAGATCCTGATAAACATTTATTGGAAGAGACACACAGATAAGGACTTGTGTAGTTCACGTTGTTGAATTAGTCAATCCATGGATGGTCTGTTTACATGAACACCTTTCCGTCCACCTCTGCATGCCTCTGAGAGATTCTTTGGCTTGTGTGAGGTGTCATGTGTTGCCCTCTTATTGGTGACTGCTGAATAACAAGGTCGGCGTGTGAGCCAGCGGTGTAAACCTGGTGCTGTAAATTGCATGGTGCATCCTTAGCAGACTCGTAATACTTGCTACAGTAGTTAAGCTGCTACCCATCAATACTGACATTCTCTCCCTGTCCCCATCACTGCCCTTCTCTCTCCGCCCCACATGCCCGCGCCCACACACACACTTCATAGCTATAACAACCCATTGGGTGATCTCCATTCACATCTTTCATTAGTCTGGACCCAGGCCACATGGTATAGTGTGATTTCTGATTAGCTAAACCCTGCATAATGTGGAGCAGCTGTTTGCAGCTCGGTGAGGCTGTCGTTGATGTCACCCAGCCTTTATAGGCTTCAAGGTTGGACTGCTTCATCTCCAGTCTGAGATGCTGGAGAGTTATAGTGCTGGCTGCTGTGAAGCTAAAGTTTTGTTTTCCACTCTGTGGTACAGAGCGAGCGAGTCAGCGTGCCCGAGAGGTTGGCCAGCACTGGTAAACACACGCATGACCATTCCGTTGGGAAGAGGCTGAGCAGGACAGCCAAGGAATGTCTGCTGCTGTTGATTTTTCCACTTCTAGACTCATTTGATTTTTCTCTGCGTGACCCTAGGAAGCTCCTCAAGTGCCTAGCGTTTTATTTGAATGTCCTTTGGCATTATATGTTAACACTGTGCTTATGACTGAAAGGCGCTATACTTCTACCTCATCCTCCCCTTATCCTTGCTTTCTTTGTTTTTGTGTAACTCGATGTGTTACAGCAGACTATGAGCCCTGACTGGAAACTCATTGACTTTTATTGAGCTGGTTGGATCAGCGCTGCCCTGGCTGAGACTGGCCAAGGTGGCACAGACGAGGGTCAGGCAGCCTCACTCAACCAAATGATTCAGAGCAGAGCAGACCTAAAACACGGCGGAGAATTTCACCTCTTTGTTCTCTGATGCTTGTGAACTTGGAGACTGGGTTACCGTTTTTGTTTCTGGCGAGAGCTGGTTTTTGTTATTTGTATGACTCATTTACACCGGCATGATGTCATGCTGTGCAAGTTGTCACTCCAGTGTGTGATTATAGCAGTGGAAAAGTTTTGTTGTTCAGCAAAAAGGTTGCTGAATGTAAACAGACACTTTCTGGTCCAGGCTTACTGCAGGAGTGCATTGGTTATTCACATAAGTGTGGATCAGGCTTGTTAGGCACTAGGTGAAGAAATGCATTTGTGTTTGTGGTGCAGTTTAAAGCTCAGGCTTAAAGCAATGCATGATTAAATGTTGCTATATAGGACAATGAGCCATGCCAATCCCAAAATAGAGGTAGGTCTTGAAAAATGATAAAATTGTGGGAAAGTTTTTCAGTAATTTAATTTATCATTTAATGATTTAATTAGAGATTAAGTAAAATATTTGTAGCATTATTTGTGTCAATTCTGCTTATTGCTTACAGCTTAAGAGATTCAGCATATCAGCAAAGGAATAGAACATAAAACTGATAAAAACACTTTATTACAGAAATGTTGGCCTTCCAAAACACATCTTCATGAAAATGCATTTAGTGCTTAGTGATGCTCTTTTGCATGTATTGCTTCACTGTGTGGCACGGTGAAGCAATCCACCTGTAGCAGTAGTGAGATGTTATGGAAGCCCAGGTTGCCTCAATTGGTGGCTATTAGCTTATCTGCATGGGTTTCATGTCTGTCGTCTTCGTCTCTGCTAGACAAAGTTTTTAGGAAATAGACCAGTTCTGGATTGATTTATGAATTAAAGCTCATAATTGGCAGGTAAAAAAAAAAGATCGTTCATGGTCCTTACTTGTCAAGCAACTGATACATTAACTGCTATTTTAACCTGCTGGTTTATGTTCAGTTTGATCTATCAGAAACCGTTTGTTTAGTCTTAGAAAAATAACAAGATCATCTTTATCGATCTGTGGAGTGTTATTCCATTATCAATGTGGCAGATTGTAGCCTATTTCTCAACACACCCAGAATATCAGAAACCGACCAAGCTAGTTCATGCCTCCTCCTCCACCCCACCTCATTTTAGAGATGTAAATTGCATGCATTCTCAATCTTTTCTTAGAATGTTGTCAATTTTAAGGGTAAAAAAATAAAAATGTTTTAGTTTGTGAAAAATGTCAGAATTGTTAATGACTACTGAAAATGTGCGGCCCAACTTAGAGGGGCTAAGCAACATTCTGTTTTTCTCTCACGAGCTCCCTCTAAAGACCGCTGTATTGCATTGTATTGCACTGCATTCTATTGGAGGCGGTCTGCGCTGCTGAACATTGCAAGTGCTGCATCTACCACTATAGGCCACGGTGGCGCATTCTACACCGTTCGTTCGCCGTGTAATGGCTCATTTTAGCATTCTAAACAGTATGAAACGGATTAATTAAATGAAAAATGTTGCATAGTGGGCCTTTAAGATCTTGGTTCTGAAATGTGGCCCAAATGAAATTTTAATTGAATAGCCCTGCCCTATAGCTTGAGTTTGCTAGCCTGTCAAGCATAGTAATTCAATGGCCATTAAACCAGTGATTGGGACTATTGGCAGTGTCCCCAGCTGCTGTTCATGGAGTTCATACTCCATGCTGTCATCTTCTAGGAATTAGAGCCTGCCCATACTGTCAAAAGTACCAAGAACTGGTTTAATGACTGAAATCACTGTGCTTGATTAGCATGCAAACTTACCTGAATTCCACAGGGAGTCTATGGTGGTGTTGTAAACAAGGGGGGGAGGTCAGGAATGGTGTGATCGCTAAGGGTCATCCGATTAGAATGAGGGAGAATCTGGATAACCAGTTAAAGTCTTGAATCTTGGTATGAGCTTTATTCTTCACAACTGAGTAAAGTGTAGGCTAGATGTGGTTCTATAATAAGGAAATGTAAATAAAAGCATACATTAACATTTAATATTCCACATGATCATTTAAGGCTTGCACAATCTAGCAGAAAATAGAGAAGGGCATTAGGCTACTCGGTGAGCTCACAACGTGCCTTGCTCGTAGCATTAACTGCACATAAGAACACAGCAGCCCTGCTTACACATTTGCTACTAGTAATGTAATAAGAGAAGTACTAATGAAATTATATATAATAATTCAAAGCCTCTCAACTATAACACAATATTGGCTGAATGACTTGCTCAAAGACAATAGTAGCCAAAATAGTTAGCTAGCATGAGTTAGCTTACATATATTCAAATTAGCAATGCTCCTAGGGTAGTGCTAACACTTAAATGGACCTTAAGTAGAGACTTTTCAAAATGTAAAAAGTAATTGCTATATAAAAATCTAGTCTGCACCTAGCTTTGAGTTCCTTTTGCTCTTCCTGTCTTTGTGACCCTAGCTGATGTTGGGTTCCAGTTTGTTGCTCATGTTGGGCTACTGTGAGATCTGAGTTTAGTTAATGCACTCTCTTTTTAACTGCTGCTCTCTCTCTCCCTCTTCCTGTCTGTTCTTCACACCCTGTAGTTCTGACAGCAGCCGTGACTCAGGCGTCACTGCAGTCTATGCTGCATAAGATCCTCACGGCCGGCCCGTCTGCCTTCAACATCACCTCCCTGCTCTCCCAGGCTGCCCAGCTGTCTAACCAAGGTAGACACTTGCACACAAGCACCCACACAGTCCTTCTGCAGAGTTAAAACGGTGCACACAGACAATCTCGTTCTCTCTCATTTACTTCTTGGTACCCAGCTGTCTTCCCAAGCCACATAGATGCACATCCCATTGCAAGGATGCTAAGATCTTCATTGAAAGCTTACTTCTCAAATCTTGAAATTGCACTTACGAAGCCTAAATGTTGTTATATGTGTGTGTTCCTTTCTCTGAGTAGCTCAGCAGTCCAGCCAGTCGCCCATGTCTCTGACTTCAGATGCCTCGTCACCCCGCTCTTACGTATCCCCCCGCATCAGCACTCCCCAGACCAACACCGCGTCCCACAAGCCCCTGCTCAGCACACCACCCGTGGCCACTCAGACCAAGGTAACAAAGCCTCTTTTTTTCCTAAAGCCTCCTAGAATTTATTGTTTTCCTGTAGTTTACTAATGATTTGTAAAATAAAAGTGTGTATTTCCCACATTGTTTCTTATCGCGTAGCTATAATGTAGTGGTGTTTGCTTGCTTTTAAAGCCCCTTTTTTTTTTTTTTTTGGTTGCTTTCCCTTCTCAGGTGAGCACACCTGTTGTTAAGGCCGGCTCTCTCCCTCAGCCCTCCTCCCAGCAGCCCACCCCCGCAGACAAGCACCCTGAGACGACCAGCTCTCCCCGCACCCTGCAGAGACAGAGGTGAGCTCCTCCACTGCTACACAATACTGTAGGCACAACACGGCATCACCCCCATAATCCATCCTGTTTTGTTGCTACCTTGCTGGTCATTGAGGGATCTGTGTGTGTGTGTGTTTATATTCGTGTTGGCATTGAAGATGCACCAATTGACTAGCTGATGGCCAAAATCGGAGTAAGCCAGTCAGCAAGTCAAAATAAAAACATCAGAAAAATATGTCAAATGCAGGTTAACAGAACATGATTAGTGTCCAGCACCTCACAGGCTCCTTTTGAACATGGGCACCAGCAGCAGTGATCATCCCATTTGGTCAGCCCTTTAGAAACTCATTAGAGCATGTGAGAAGGAGCAGGATTCTCTCACTTGTGCTCCTAAATAAAAAATGGCTGCGAATTATATATGTCATGTGTATACCGTTGACTTTGTAAGCAACATTACCATTTTCCATATTTTGGACAACAATTCAATCTGACATTGTTTAGCAATACGATTTATGCATGTTGATTTGACTCGTGCTTATATTTCTGTGTTACAATGTCTGAATAAAGACAAGATAATAAGAAAATTCATCATCTTGTTCGATATCTTTAAAAACTGTCAGATGCCATAATGAATCTAAAATTATTGGCTAAGAATTTTGATATTGTGATGTATATATCCACTCATGCATGCATCTGACAGTTCATGTGCGTAAAGAAGTAGATTGTGATTGTTAAGGTGTTGAACAGATCACTTCCAAAGGTTAAATGGGATTTGAATTTGGTGTTTGCTGGCATGTACTTGTGTGTTGGCGTGTGTCTGCCGTCTTTACTGGTTACTGATGCCCTCTGGCATTACATTGCTCCATGAATCAGCTCACACCATTTGCTGTGTGTCCGTACATGTGCTGGTTCTTGCTGAGCTGACATATGGCCCATATTTGTGCTTCTGCCCCCTTGAGGGAGATGAACACACGTTTGATTGAGACCATGGTGTGTGTGTGTTTTTGATTGTGGATTGTGTCTGTGTGTGCATGCGCTTGGGGTGATTTTTCAGTTAATTGTTGTGGTGTTGGAAATACTTTGAACTAGGGCCTTACAGGGAGCTTGCACAAGCCAGCCCTAAGTAAGCAGGCTTGTATGTGCACATGCGTGCTGGAATGTGGGTCGTGTGTGTTAGTGTGTAAAATGTGCCCCACTTCCTCCTGCTCCTCCCACACAGTTCTGGGATCAGGCTCTGCAGTCTGCTTGCTATAGCCTGCCATGGTGTGGTTCAGATGGCTGTCTGCTCTGGAGTCAGTGGAGCTCAGTGCGGTTGTCCATGAATGGGCTGGTAAAATAGAAGCTGACAGCAGACTCGGGAGAGTCTCTGATCTCTGCCTGCATGATTAGCACAGGCTTATAATGAGGCAGAAGCTGCCATCTAGTGGTGAGTCAGGGATGTGCCAATGAGGTTTATGCTTAGTTTGTCAGATAAGACTGACATTTTGGATTTAACACATGATCAGATGGCTATGGCTATGGTCTATTAATTTGTCATGCATATGATTATGTTTCACATTGAAAGAGAACTTTTTCCACAAATTTGAGAGGTGTCTGTGTGATGCTGCTCAATAGGGCTTCCGTCTGAGTCAGTAAACATCTATGGATAAGGTTAGCTGCCATGCTAGCTAACAGTTTCAGTTTGCTACCGGCTGGGTCACTCGGCAGTGCATAGGTACAATGTAGAGTGAATTGAAGACGCAATTTATTGTTATCCTATGATTAGGCCTTTTCATATTAAAGTGAAGTCCAAAGACACTACCAGAACTGATGCTCATATGCTTGTGAATCTTGGAAAGGTCATGTTCTATGATGTCACTTATGCTACTAACAAGCTGTAGTACTTAGAAATACAAGCTTTTACAATTCTTAAATCTGAAACTTTCTGTGCATGAAAAGTTATCATGTGTAATTTTAGGATTCCTCTCGACTGAGTTCAGACTACATGATTCTCCGTTATTCCCTAAGGATTTAACATGTCACAGTATGTGATCACAAAACCACATATTTAGCCTTTTTCTTGGTCTAAAGACTGGCCAAACTACAAGGGCCTGAATCTCTATCAAAGACTTGACAGTACCATGCTCTAAAGTCTTGACTTTGTTCGTGCCATACTTTGTTGCAGAAATGTCAACATTCGATACGTCTTCTAGCATGCCAAACTTTTTTGCCGTGAGGATTTCAAACAACGCAGAGGAACAACACAGATTCCAACCTTGTCACATTACAAGACATAATCTACCTTTTCAAATCTTTCAAATTATTTAATTGTGGCCAAATCGAACTGGAATTGTGTAGTCTGAACCAGCTATTGGACAAAATGTGAGAGAAATACTGGTAATGGTAGGCTGAACATAAAACATGAATGTCATTACTGTGAGGCAAGATATTTTTCATTGCAAATAGACTAGAAACTTTAGAGTGAGTTTGCTTAGCTGGCAAGTAAAATTAAGTAAATTTGGGAGTGCCTCCAAATCTGTTGTATCACCATATTTATTATGCCAGGCAATCATTTGGCAGTAATAATAGCAGTGTACATGATGTGCATGGGGTTTTAAAAACTTTTTTATTCTCATTTTGCAGCAGTCAAAGAAGCCCTTCCCCTGGCCCCAACCATGTCGCCCCGAGCAACAGTAGCACCAATAACAATGGCAGCACCAGTAGAGTGGGCGTGACCGCCGGGACGAGTGGAGGCACCCAGGTGGACCCCACAGGACGATCGGCATGTTTCACCCCGTCTTTGGCGGCCCACTTTGATGAGAACCTCATCAAGCACGTACAGGGCTGGCCAGCAGAGCACGTTGAAAAACAGGTACCGAGAGCCACCTTGCCCCAAATCTGTGTTTTATAAGCGATATGTAGCCTTCTGCGGCAAAAGTTAAAGGTATAGTTTGGTTTTTAACACTTTGAGCCCCTTTCACAGGATTTTTAAAATGCAACAAAGTTGTTGACATCAAAATTTTGTCGATTGCTGTATCGGCTATTTGGGAAATGTTAAATCGCCTATCTCTGCTTGTATGTTGAACATTGCGTCCTTAAACTCATTATGAACTCAGATACTTGGTTTATGTTGCTGTAATCTGCTCATCATCTACCTTCATAACTGTAATATCAGTAATTGTTCATTATGAATTAGGGATGAGTATTAAGTTTTTATCAAGATTGATGGCATTATCAATTCTGCCTATCAATCCAATTCCTTATCAATTCTCTTATCGATTCCCAAAAAAATCTGTGAGTGCCAGTAAAGTAGTTCTACAGTCTTTTGCAATAAAAGCAAGCATTTATTTTTTTCTCTAAATTATTTTCTGCACAAGACTGGTGAACGTACTTGATGCAAACATACTGAGCAACTTGACAAGAGGTAGTGTAAAAGACTACCTGTTGTAGTAGCAGCCTGTCTGTGCCCGTCATATTGCTGTCATTACTACCCTTACGGAGTGTTTCCCCTAGGATGTCTTTGAAGGTGCGGGGGCCAGGACCACGGCTCAGCGACCCGACACAAAATGGAGGGTTCAGGGTATTTGAAGCGAAAAAATACAAGAACATCCTAAAATGGAAATAAATTAATAAACCTAGTCTTGAAATACCTGTCGCAAGCATAACCTGCAGAGCTAGGCAGTTTACAGTGAGGGAGAGTTAATCAACCAACCAACCAACAACCCCAACCCCAGAGAGACCACTGACCCCAACCCCCTGAAGGAATCATAGAATCAAAACAGAAGGCTATATTTATTCCCTACCTAACATTTACAAGGACCAGGCAATACTGTTTCAGAAACTGTCAGTTTAAAATGCATGGTACAAGTATCAGGCCTATTTCATTTCAGTGAAAAATATTATTAGGGCTTGCCAAAGTTAAATTAAAACCACAAGACGGTTGCATTAAGGCCCAGAAGTTCGCTATGAAAAAGGTCTGTGTTTAAAACTTGTGTTGTTTATTCACCATTTACCGTCCTGTAGAACATCAATCGTCAATCGCTGCCACTGCTTTCTTGCCTGGCAATATCAGCCGCCGAACGCCTAGCGCTAGGCTATTGCAGACAGCAGTGTTGCGCCTGAGGGCAGCATTCATTGAACAACTATTAATGAACGTGTTTATAATTTTGGTGGACGTGAACTAAACAAACTAACATTATATTACTGCCTGATGAATGATACTGTGAACATGTTAGTTTATACATTTTTGAACTATGAATTGAACTAGCAGCTAGTTCATGTAGAAAGTGAACTTTACCACACTGAAAATGGTCTAGTCTGGTCTTAGGCTAACGTTACTTTCTGCGACTGCGACAGTTAGTGTAATCACTCAAATGACCCTTAATTTACATTAGTAGGGAAATTTAGGGAAACGCATACAACTCAGACAAGAACTAGCGGTCTGGCTTTACTGAGACAGAAAAACTGCGCTTACATTTCTCACAAACGAAATCTTATCTTGAGGCTGCTTATAGGTGGATAACGTAGCTAGGCTAGGCTACATCCTTAAATTTGTGTGTGTGTGTGTGTATATATATATATAATTTTGCAAGCTTTTAAGCTTTATTTATGGACGTCAGATCCCTCTGCTGTACGCATTTGATACATCATCACCAGGCCCCCTAATCTCTGGTTGGACTGGGGCTGTTTAAATCCGTGTAGGGTCTTATAGGGCCCTATGAAATCCGTTTTATTTTTTCCCAAATTCCACTTTTTCCATTTTTATTTTTCTGAATTCTGTGTTTTACTTTTTTCATTATACAGCTCAACTTCTTTAACTTAAAGTAATAGTTCGGTTTTTAACACATTGAGCCCCTTTCACAGGTTGTCTAAAATGAAATAAAGTGGTTGACGCCAAAATCTTCATTGCTCTTGTCTTGATGATCGCCTCTGCCTGTCTTTAAAATGGCTAGCAATGGGCATTTGTGGTTTCTATCCTTTAAACACTGGTTTTTAAAAAGTGCTGCTCATGGAGTGATTAGTGGCGTTTGCTGATGTTCCAACCCAAGTATCGTAGCAAAATACAGTTTCTGTCATGTTTTATTTGCCATTTTGTAAGTCACATAGGGATCTATTTGCTCCTTCATAGAAACAAAGTGCTAAATAAAACAGGAAGCTTTATTTCGCCACGATACATGTTTTGGAACATCATCGAGCACCACTAACCACTTGGTGAGTAGCACTTTTTTAAAACCACTGTTGTAAGGATGGAAACAACACATGCCCATTGCTAGCCATTTTGGAGGCAGTCAGAGGCGATTCTACATTTCCCAAAAAGCCGAGACAGAAGTAATCATCAATTTCGATGTCAACCACTTTATTGCGTTTTAGACAACCTGTGAAATGGGTCAATGTGTTAAAAACCGAACTATCCCTTTAATAGGCTACAACTTAACAGCATGCAGAAAGATTGTTGGCCAGATGCATAATAATTGTTTGGATATAGCTCTGCCTGAAATCTGGCTGTCAATCGCGAAGATTCTAGAGCGCTCCGCTCTAAAATCTTTGGTTATTCGCGTATTTTGTAACTTTTTAGAAGCTGCTGGTTTTGCAGCAGAGGCTGGCTGCGTTTAGACATATCCCTCGCATCTGTGAGGATTGGAAACAAACTCACGTGATTAATAAGATATGGTCTCTAGGCGACCTGGGAGACTCATTGAAATGGAAAGTTGTGACAAACCGTGTGTGTCTTGTAAGTGGGCGATCGCATTTATTTTGTGAACGCGGAAATGCCCGAATTCCGTTCGATTCAGTGTTTATCAGTAAATTCCTTTTTTATGACAAGATTCCGTTATTCCGTCCGCGTTTACCGCATCGCGAAAATCATAGGGCCCTAGTCTTAGACAGCTTGAGTGGACACCCTTTGTCTGTCAGTGTAAAAGACCTTTCCTTCTCTTACTAAACTCAATTCACAATTGCTTACTGGAGGCTTAGACTGTTAAAGTTTGGAACTATGGGATCTGACTATACCCATTGCTAACACTGAGTTGTGATGTAGCCTATGTAATGCGATTGTGAGCTTACCGGAAATTATATGCGCTCTAACACTGACTGTCCTCCATGAGAAAAGTGCCTGATTGGCCAAAATAAAACGGAGAGAAAATCAAGACATAGCAGCAATGTATGGAGATGTTGCTCAAGTGGAAGTGCAAGTAAGGCAATGCAAGGCTAGAAAAGAACAGGTGACGCTCAATTTGGGTAATTTTAGCAGGATATTGGGCAGTCTGAAAAGGTCAGGAGTCTCGTCATGGACACCTCTACCCAAAATGTATAGATGCCTGCACAACTGACTTGATTGGTCAGATCACTCTATATCAACCCTGTTTGTTGTTAAAATGATAAAACATTGGACAGTCACAGTATATGTCAGGCATATATAGTGTTGGACATTTTTAGCATGGTGATCACACAACCACTACTAACATGCACAAACTCTTGCTACCCGAATACTTGAGCCATTATTTAGACAATTCTAGTAATGTTAATATTTGCTGCTAGTGTGTTCTTTTCAACTAGTTCAGTCTGCTGTTGGGTGCTTTACTGTTTGAAATAGTCTTACACAGTTAGTCATCTTTCTTGAACGTCTTCCATGTGAAGGAGTGCGTCTGTCTGTCAGTGCACCCCTTGTGGGTGGTTTGTTTTGGCTGCCTGCATTCACATGCAAATGTAACACAGTGAGGGACTGCTGGTTACCCACCAAAGCTAAATTTGGTAACAAACGGCTTCGGACTGCTCTTTCTCAATTGTAAGAGTAACAGATTAACAGGGGCTGTCCCCCTCTCCCATCTTACTCATTAGCCTGACTACTGCAATGTATAGTATTGCCTAAGCCTTTCTAAATTGTAGGAGTTGTACAACTGAAAGCAGTTGGACTAATCGACAGTTACTGTGTCCCGCAGGCTTCTCGGTTACGCGAGGAGGCGCACACCATGGGCAGCATCTACATGTCGGAGAACTGCACCGAGCTGAAGAACCTGCGATCTCTGGTGCGAGTGTGTGAGATCCAAGCCACGCTGCGTGAGCAGAGGTACGTGTAGGATCATAGCCCATGATCACGTTTGTGTTGACTTAACTCATTTGCTGATTTGTATTCATACTGTATATCTGAACTTAAACTGTTGTTTGTTTTCTCTTTAGGATACTGTTTTTGAGACAGCAAATTAAGGAACTTGAAAAGCTGAAGAATCAGAATTCTTTCATGGTGTGAAAACTTGTGTGCCGGAGTGTTTGGAATCTGGAAAAGAGTGAAGAGGAGAGGTGGGCTGAAGGTGTGTGTGTGTGTTAGTGTGTTTGGGAGCGTGCGAGCGTGTGTGGTTCTGTGTGTATGTGTGTGTGTGTGTGTGTGTGCATTTGTGTGGTGCATCAACCTGTCGCACACATTCAGAACCCTGGAGAGCCACGGTTGTGCTATTTGGGTCTAACTGTGCCCATAAACAGAACTGCATCCACTTCTGGACCAAGAGGGAGAGGGTGTGGGTGTTGGGTGGGTGTGATGGGGCACAGGTGGTGAAAACAGGACCGCCCGTACGCCTTTCCTCTCCTCAGCGTGTAGATCTCCACTAGATGTTATTTCCATGTTTGTAAATAGGTTTTGTAGATGCCATGGAAAGCCATGCCTATCAGAAACGGAAGAAAGAAGAATTAAAAAAAAAAAGAAAAAAAAAAAGCTTTCAACATCCAAACGATGGAACAGACATGGACAGGCCCCACTGGCCTCTTAGACTTTGTTTTGGCTCTGGGGGAGGACGCCTACAAGGCTTTTTCTTGCGGTAGACTGACAGACCGGTGAACCATTTGCCCTGAGCACGCACCACGGACCTGCATGGATATGATGGACGACTGGATCGGGAATGTCAAACAAGTAACCCCTTTTTCTCCCCCGCCCACGTGCAACACAAACACACACAGGACTCCGTCAGTCACAGTTAGAACACTCGCTTTCCCCATAGTCTCACCATCTCGTACGGAGACATGCACATCTCTATAGTTTTCTCTGTTCTCTCTCTCTGACACACACACACACACACACACACACCATCTAATGACCTGTTTTTTCTCATTGTGTGGACTGTAACAATGAAGCATAACTGGTTAGCAGTGAGTAGTCTCCTGTATCCTCTGTTGGTTCTCTGATGGCCTGGTTCAGTAGTGGGGATGGGGGGGCTCTCTTTCTCGCCTGCAGAGCCTCTAGTGGCCTGCCCTTACTGCCCCCTAGTGACTTGGCTCCATTACTGCTATCACCAGTGCCTGCCAGCATGATGGATGATGGGCGGGGGGGGGGGGGTGCAGTTGGGTGAAGGTGTGCAAGGACCATTGCTACAGCACCCATTTTGGGTCCCGCCCAGCATGCAACTATAAACCTGTCAGACTTTGTTCTGTCATTGTGGAGGTGGAGTCTAGTTGTCAATAATTCCACCCCCCACTCCTGTTTTTATTTACTTTTTTTTTTTTTTTTCCATGTTCTGATATTTTTTTTTCCAAAACTTTCCATCCAGTCTTTCTTGTGTTTTTCTGTTGCCCGTCTGTCTGTTTTTAAAGCTGTACTTTAAAAGAGAGCGAAGAGTTCCTTTTAAGAACATGATGTGCCCTCACGTAAAGCAAAAGATCATTCCTTTGTACAGTCGCTGAAGTAGTAATGGGATTAAAAAAGAGAGAAAGACGCTTTATTCAAAAGTTGCAGTGATTATTAGTATATCAGATATGTTGTATCCATAAATTATTGCTGCACATTTTTCATTTGCACCCTGTACGTTCAGATAGGAGTGGAGGATTGGGGGGGTGGGTCGTGCTGCTGGAGGGTTTGGCAGGGGGTGGTTTCACACAGCCAAGGACTGGACATAAGTGACCTCCCCCAACCCCCACCCCTCATCTTTGTCAGGGTCAGGGCAGAGGCACACAGGGGTCACAAGGTCAAATGTGAATTGTATGTATTGTAATAAACATTCTAACTAAAGCTAGAACTGGTTCTGGTTATTGTTTTGTTTGTTTATTTTGCTTAGTCTGGGTATTTCTAGTGCCTTATTGAAAGTCTGACCACCGTTTTGATGCTCAGGAGCAGGCCACACTTTATCCTGTGATTTTCTTTACTGTCACATGACTTAAACTAGAGTTCATCAGATACTCTTCTGCCCTGACCACAACTCTGGTCTCCAGAGAGAGAGTGCCAGTCTGACACTCCTCTGACATCATGCCCACATCAGCACAACCTCCCTATTGTTCTGTAATTTTTTCCTGACAGATCTGAAGAAAAATACACAATGATGAATAAATGAAATGGAAGACATCATAATCCAAGGATCTGAATTTTTTTATTTATTTTATTTTTTTGCTCTGCTCTGGTTGCGCTGATTATTTCCATTTAGATCAGGGTGGACAAACTTATTTTTCAGGCTACATACTTACACATCTGTTTTAAGTGTAAGAGCAGTTCCGCTTCAGGTCAGAGAACCCACAGCACATCTCAAACTTTCTACACAATGCATGTCACACTAGCTTTGATGGGTCTTCTATATAGGTAGATTCTTTTCTCAATGAAAAGTGGGGATGTATCCATTCCAGTGTTTAAAATTAGTCTGACTTCCGAAACTACTATGTGACGCAGATATAATTTAATGTCACCTGCTCCTAATGATGTCCACATCGTATTGAGACTTCGAATGAAGTCTCGAGCATTTCACATATTTTTTATCCGACGCTCCGTATCGAGGCGTGTGTCAAAATGGGGTGATCACGTGACGTGACGTTTGCGGCCTCGGTTGCCGCACTTGCCGTGCTAGCGCGTTGAATCCAAAGACTGTATGCGGGACATCTCAACTATAAAGATGTCCCATGAAGAATATGTGCTCGTAGGTTTTTGATAGCCTAGTGGTTGGAGACAGTTTTCAGACGTGTTTTTTTGCGGTGGATTGTAACTTGTGCATTACTAAGACTAAGACAAGAACAAGAAGAGGAAGTTTTCGCCTGTTTGGGAGTTCTTTGATCAGATATCTCGCAGTAAGGTGGTAACGCAATAGTTTAAAAGGCTAGACAGTGTTACTTAACGTGTAAAGATATTATCAGTAGCTTAGTGTTGTCATATGTTAAATTTATTTATAGGCCTACAATATCCATCGGTGAAATGTCAAATTCACACCCAATTATAATTTTAAATATATAATTATATATTATTGAGTATATAATTATATATTATTTCCTGTATTTATAGAAATGTACCACAATTGGTAAAGTACCTGAAACTTCCTTAAATAAGCATGGTGCAATTTTTTTCCTGTTATATTTATTCACCACTAGATGGCCTTTGTGAGCATTTGAAACTTAAGAGAGGCCTCATGAAATGAACCTTTTTGCAACACATTTTGGTGAAAAGCTTCAAAGCTTCAACAAAGCCTCATCTTGCCATCACTACCTGCTCCCCAATCTGTAGTTTGGCCTCCCCTGTTACAGGGGTTAAGGCATTTTTTTTATCATTATTATTTTAACTCTTCTAAAGTATGTGCCAAAGCTGATTTAATGGCCAAGTCTTAGTAGTTTTGCATTGTCGCAGTTACCCAACTAACCCTGCCCAATGACCACAAAGATAAAGTGGGGTAGTAACTTTGGTACTGTAGGTCTAATGGTAGAAGTACTGAGGCCCTAGTGGTCCATGGCTAAGACACCTGCTGAGCAGAACTGTGCGCTACCATGATGGCTAGATTTCTAGAATTTAGCTAGAAGTCACTTTCCAAAGTATTTCTTAGATGTTTTTGGCCAGCACAGTCTCCAGTTTATGTGATCTGAGAAATAATAAAACATGAAATTGGGAGTAATGCACTGTGTTACTAGCTAGTTTTCCATTCAACTTAGTCTTAACAAAAGTTCAAGAATATGCACCTCTGGATATGGTTCCGCCAACTTGTGTGAATAGCCAAATATTCTTTTTTTTTTTTTTTTCTCAATCAAATGGTGTGCTCTGACCAGCTGTGAGATCAAAGTCTATGGACATAAATGTGGTAAATGTAACAGGCAGAAGGCCTTAGTGCCACTAAAAAGTGTTAACATGTTGGAAAGAATGTGTAAATGTTGGGGAGTCATTAGTTGGGGAGCATGTCGCTCTAGTAGATTGTATTAAGTTTTCAAGGATTTTATTGTCACATACTTTGTTTTAACGTTGTGAAAAAAATGTAGTGAAATTATGATGTCTGTCTTGTGCATAAACAATAGAGGGGTTGTAGATTGAGCAAATATGTGTGCACTACTCCCACATATTAACAACGAGCACAACGGGCAAGGAAAAACTCCCTAGAGTCTGTATCATAAAAGGATATTACTTTGCTCTCATTGAAACGCATTAATTATTATTAATTTTTTTTTTTTTTTTTTTTTTTAGCTCAGAGGTCCCATAGAGTCAAGTGGAAGTGGCGTCACTGGGGGACTCAAAGTTGGCTGTCTTCTGTTGAGTCCCTGCAACAATAAAAACGATAAAAATAATAGTAGTCCATGCAACGCTATCTGTGATATCTGGGAATTGTTAACGTTACATCTACACTGCTCAAAAAAATAAAGGGAACACTAAAAAAACACATCCTAAATCTGAATGAATGAAATATTCTTGAATATGAAATATTCAATACTTTGTTCTTTACATAGTTGAATGTGCTGACGACTAAATCAATTGATTATCAATCAGTATTGCTTCTTAAGTGGACAGTTTGATTTTAAGAGAAGTGTGATTGAGTTACATTGTGTTGTTTAAAGCCTCTATGTGTAGGATTTATCTTCGTCTTTTATTAAAAATATATTTTTTATTTTAAAAATATAATGTAAAACGATGGTAATTACCTCCATGAATTAATTGTAGTGTTCCCGTAAACTTGGTAATTTCCATTTATATATACATGTGGCTGGGTACCAAAATGAGAATATCCATTTTGCGCCGCCATTTTCAAAATGAGGAATACATTTTATTCAAACATATGCAGTATACCACTTTGCCGATAGATGGGAGAAATTCTCAAAGGAAAAAATAAAACTTACACATGGGTGGGTGTAAGTGTTCCCTTTTGAGCAGCATATTTTAATAGACTAGCCTAAAACAATTTTGTTGAGAAGCCTGTATCGTTAAGACGCTCTCAAATACATAATTACTGTGAATGACTATTTACAAATTCAATTACGGTTTTATTGTCAGGCTGTGTTAACTCACAAGGAGATATTACCTGTTATAAAACATGTTGTGTTGACAATGCAAGAAACTGTCACACTAAGGCCTAAGAAACTGTGGTAACTTTGACAAATTCGTTTGAGACAAAAAGATACTTCTTTGATGTTTATTTTGCAACGGAGGAGAGAAAGCCTGACCGATAACACAATGCTTCTCTGAGCTTCTCCTATCCTAAACACACCTTATATACTACACAGAATAGCTTGTACAGCACAACTTAAACACATCCCTTGTATGGTTTTAGACCTATTTGAAGTGTAGTGTTTCTTGTCACGCACAACTGTGAATGAAACTTGGGATGCTTGGTGCAATACAGGAGCCTTATATGACTCTGAGTGACCAACACACAAGACTGCTGCCATATGAGCTTCCTTGACTGGACAGCCCCTAGTCTTTGTGGAGCCCCCTGTGGAGCTATTTTTACTGTAGTCAGTTCCCTGAAAACTGCTACACAACTTTAAATGTAACTTGATAAATGATGTCTGTGCAGTGATGATGACAATCAGCAGCCTATTCTACATACAATTACAAAATCACTGACTACCTTTTAATATAAATGCAAAAAATGTCTCCTCCATTGACCAAACTACAATGTCAAAATATAACTTGTAAAAAACTTCTTTGAATGTTTCTCTGATGATAGAGTGATGCTCCTCACACATGCAGATCATGGCCCAATGCTTCTTTCTAGAGTGGTCAGAGGTTTTGAAGTGAATCTCTGAGCTGGACTGATATGCATTTGCAAGTTTGTAGATATCTTAGGAGAGCTCTTTGCCTTCACCACCATGAGCCATTCTTGTGCCACACTTGAGCATTGTAAAAAGTTTTTGTGGCTAAGTTGAACTATCCAGCCAGATACAGTGCATGCATGAGTAACAGAATTATTTCTTGTTTTTTGGCTTTTCTTTTTTTAAATTGTATTTCACTTTTTCCATTGACGGGTCAATGAATGACACCTGACCTGAAACATTAATGAAGCACTTTTTTCCTAACATGTTCCTCTGTTTTAAAAGAAAAACACATATATGTGAGGTGCTTCAGTTACATTCAGTTACAGCATTAAACCTGCACATTCAAATACTTCAAACTAGTTCTAAAAGCCCATGTGAAAGAATGCTAAATGTTTTTTTGACTAACTTAATCTTACTGCTGGATTGTAAGGAGCAGACCCTTACTTGGTGGTTGCACTTTTAGGATGCTTCAGACATCATTAGTTGGATCAAAGGATGAAGTGAGGGGTGTGGAATGATGCGTCTCTAGTCATTAGGCTCCAGTCAAGGTGTCTGTGTGGTCAAAGGTGGGGGCTGAACTAGTGAGTCCTCAGCACTTTGCCTCTTCAAAGACACTCAATCTTGCTTACAGGTAGCAATTCAAAAGAAAAGCTCTGTTATAAAAAAAAATGCAAAAATGTACTCACTTTGTACTATATATGATCCCTGCAAGACATTGATTGACTTAAGTAGGCCTATGTTAATGTTTTGCTTTAGAGCCCAAATATATCTAAAATTATGTACAGTGTTAACCAAAAGATCAATTTACAAATTTCTACGTGATGAAGTGAAATGTGACTGAACAATGCTAATTCTTGTGCAGCAATGTCATGACATGATGATGTGTACATTTAGAGGAGCCTAGACTACTGCTAATGACTACTGCTAGACTAATGGTATGAGTGTGCAGAGTCATATAATGCCATCAGTGTCTTTCAGGGCCAAATCAAAATAAGAGTAGCAGCATTTAATTACATTACATAATTATAAATACGGCAAATAATAAGGTGGCAGCAAGTTGTGCAAATTGCATAGGTCAGTGGTGGTTTTTTCTTTGATTCAGAGTATTTCAGAGTCCGGTCTGTTTTCTCGGGGGAAGAGATGGGGAAGAGTTCAGCAGCCTAACAGCTTGGTGCAGTTTGTGAGTCTGGTGGTATGGGAGCGGAGGCTTCTGTACCTTCTACCTGAGGGCAGGAGGCTGAACAGCTTGTGTGCCGGGTGACTGACATCCCCCACAATTGTGGTCACTTTCTGGGTGAGGCGAGTGGTGTATATGTCCTTCAGGGAGGTATCCTGACAGATCAGCCAAGACTGGCTCCATCCGTCCCAATCAAACGTGTGAATTGGCAACTATCAGTGTGAAAGGTGACACTCCCACCGACTTTTAGACAAAGTCCTCTTAACTGCTCTTAGCTCCGACATGAAAAGACTGTCTTTCGGGGTGTCTGTCCCAATGCAAATGCCCTCTGCATGAAAACATATACACTTTGGCCCTCTCTCTATTAGCACTCAGAACCATGGATTACTATTGTCAGGGAAATTAAGTGACTTGCCAGATGAGACATCCACACCCTGACACATTAAGTCAACTTTATACACTTCCTTCCCAGTTTACGTAACATACTGCAGTCTAGAGCAAAATTTGACCATTTGAGACATGAACTCCTCATGAACATGGTTTGGGAACGGCACTGGCGCAGAGACGAAGACCCTAAAAATGACTTTAAGGACTGCTGAGAAGATCATAGGGACCTCTCTACCTTCGCTCCCCTACCTATACACCACACACTCTGCACAAAGCCTCAAGCATTGAGAAAGACACCAAACACCCATTCCATGTACTTTTCTCCTTACTGCTACTTACTCAGGGAAAAAGCATAGCTGCCCATACCTTCAGAATGGGGAAAGCCTCTTCCCCCAAGCAGTGAGACTGCAAACGAAACAAGACTGCTACACTAACACTGCTGAACATACAAAACTGTTACATAGCCACAATGATCTGCCAAACACATATGCACAATGTGCCTTCTGCTTAAATACCTATACTACCTCATGCACCTTCTGCTGCTCAATACAGCACTAAACTGATGTACCTGTGTTATTGCTGCTAAATACCCTTTTACCCTATGCCCTGTGTATTGTCTTGACACACTTTATGTATAGTGTATATTATGTAGGTGCAGGAGTTTTTTTTATAAATTATATGTAGCATACTAGGTAGACTGTTAGCCTGTAGAATTTAGGCTATGTGCACCATACATAGCCTGTCCCAATGTCTTATTGTTATCTTAATGTAGCACAATTTGGATCCATGGTGAAACGCTGTCTCATCTGACTTTATACTGTGTATAGGGCTGATATTACAATAAAAACACTTGACTTGAGCACCTCCAACCCCATCCCATTAGTTTCTGTAGCTCGGAATGTCATACACACCGATTCACGTAGCACAAAATAAAGCCTATAGGCTTCTATTGACTAATATATAATAATGTGACCACGTAGCACAAAATAAGTCCTATAGGCGACTATAGACTACAATATAATAATATATCCGCCAGATGGCGGCAGCCACTAACATTTTTTTTTTACCCCAAGGTAAAACTATGTAAAGTGGCACTATTATTATCATTCTGAAATTCACACATGTGTACGCTATAGGCTACTTCTAGGTTTATAATGGATAGGCCTAACAGACGCAATTGGTGCAACGTTTTTTTATGACTGCGAGTTTAATTACTGGCAGAATTAATTATTGGCAGAACATTCTGAGCCCCACTGCACAAATGGACAGGACTGCTCAGCAGGTTAAGGTGGACCACGGAGATGGTCGCTATTTAAAATGCAAACGCGTCTCCTTCACGTTTCCTCAGTCTGAAATGTCGTGAAAAGGGGCAATGGCTGGACAGACTAACCCAGTGATGTAGTGCAGGTCCCGAGCTGGCGCCTCGGCGGAATTAACCACAATTACGATAATTGCTGTCTATCCACTTCTGTGTGCGCGTGTCCCCCCGAGCGGACTCTGTGAGTCTTATAGCCTTTTCACAATCATGGTTGTCTATCTGTAGTCAACGGACAATTAGGCTTGCGCGTCTCCTTGTCTCTGCCTTCCCCCTTTTCCCATCTTCACACCTGGTCATCAAAGACCAGCTCTAAACGCGCCTTAGGCCTCTGGTCCAGTCCAGACTGTGGGAAAAGGTGTAAAAAAAAAAAAAAAAAAAATTATATATATATACATACATATATCTTTATTTTTGCATAATCTGCTAAAGTTGAGTAGAGCTCTTTGACAAACGGAGTTTTGGATGATTAGATCATTTTAAACGAACAATGCTGGGGTAATGATTGGTAAGTCTTGATTAAAAATAACACACGATTCAAAGTGAATTCTGTCCCAAATCGGCGAATACTTAAATTATGGTTAGACAAATTTTGGAGCATGCACAAAAAGTTCTCTATACCATAGGCCTACTTAGCACAGAGGATAGGCTTAAAGGGATAAATGCTGTAATTGCCGGTACAGCCCTCGGCCAATATGACTGCCATGCATTTTAGTTTCAAACGAGTCCGTGCATGTGTTTCTGGAACTCCAGACTATATTCAATAGGCAATTTGACAAAGAAAGTATGAGTAAAGCACGGTTTTCATTTTCAAGACTAAACTTTTCCCCTCTTTCAATGTGTAGGCCTAGACCTATAGCCTATTAACCTTGGAAACATCACGTACTTTTTCAAAATAATTTCTGGCCAAACATGGGTCCCAATTATTTTAACTTGTATTACCTTTTTACCCTCAAGGATTTTAATAACCAATTCAATTTACTGAAGCACCTTCAAACGATGATCTGAGTGGTCAGCTCAGGCAGATTCGGGCTGGTCTGAGATATCGATCGGAGGGGGAGCTTGTGTATTTTGCATGGGATTGTTTAGGGGTAATTGAGTGTCGCTGTCTGTCTCGGGCGGCTCGCTGGCGCCATGCGCCCTTTTGGATTGCTAATTTCTCTAACCGCCTGACCGCCCCGCCTACGACATCTATCCAGACTCGACAGACACTCTCGACCTCTCCCATCAAGCTTCCAGCTCGAAAAAGAGTCCACAGTATGATACAAACCAAAGATTCTAGAGTAGCGCTTTGATTCAAACTGACTTAATTCCTCTTGATTGACAGCATGGATAGTATGCAAAAGTTTACATGGATTGGATAGGTGGACTTAGGTACCCAAACAGTTGAAATGTATCCTAATTGTCATAAAAACGCAATGAAATGGTTCCACATTCAATTTAAATAATTAAAATGTATAGCATTCAGAAGTTCACAGAACTATAGTAAATATGACACACACAGGAAGCGAAATCTTGGTCTAAATCGGTCTCCCTCAATAGGACGCCAGAAGAATTGTGTGACCGCGGGATGAACCAATACCAATGTAAAATCGCCCCTATATGTAAATGAGGCAAGTTTCAGTCCAATAAATGCACTTTAGAGGCGGGGACAGAGGGGACTATGAAGTGGAGCCCTCATATTTCTGAGTCCTGCACATAGTCTGTTGTTTCGGCCACTATTGCAAACTGGATGCGACGACGTCCCGCAGTAGACTAGTTTAAAAACTGTTTTCCTCCGTGAAAGAAACTCACAAGTGTTGGAATAGGGGGGACACCATTCAGCAAGTCATCTTTACATACAAGGAATATTGTAGCTGTTTTTGTTAGTTAACGGTTGCTACCAACTTGGCGACTAGTGTTATTTCAATGTATTCTGAGAGTATTACGACATAATTGGTCAGCGGTGCTGTTTCAAAGCAGCCTACTTTGCGGATTCTTCGGTGTTTAGTTCAAGAATGCAACATCATTAGGACACATGTAACTGAGCGTCTAGTCTCAGCACTGTATGGACTGACTACTGGATTATTGGATTCGTCAGAAACAAGGCGTAAATGGATCGTCATTCAAGTTACATTTCGATCTGGTTTCAGTTGGAACTATGCGCTATGGCTGTTCTCCTCACCAAAGGTAAACTTTTCTTTTGGTCGATATCCCCGAGCTACAAAGATTTAGGCTATCAAAAACAAAGGAAGTCAGTAGTGGAAAGTTTGTTCCTCAATTCGGGGATTCGTTTTTGCTGTCTAGCCTATGCTAAGTATGGAATTCCTTAAAAAACCCAAGGAACGTATGCGCGCAAACACTTTAAACAGGCCAAATTGGAAAGAAACATTTGGGAGTGGTTTTCATGTGTTCTGAAAGAAAGATTAATGATGGGGTATATGGATGTGACTTGGTGAAGGCTATACGCTTCAAGCATCGGCTGCAGGCCTAACGTTATCCTCACATTCTTTGCAACCCTTTGTTTTCAACAGCGAATATATTTGACAACGTAGACTTTTCAAAAAAGAAAAGTGGCTGATATTGATATTATTGTGTTTGTAGGCTACTATAGATAATTAAAACACCAGCGCGATCTTTCAGAAATTCAAAAACTTTACTTGACTCGTAGCCTATTTTGGTGCAATTAAAATACTAAACTTGTAGCCCAAGCGTATCCATTTTTATGTAGGCGACGTAATGTACGTGATGTAATACTTCACAGACTAAATTATATTGAATAGGAGCATGTTCTGTAAAGCAAAACATATGTATCTTTCAGTAAACCAGATCTGCGGATGTGAACGCGTGTCTCGCGCCTTGGTGTTTCTTGTCAAAGGATTTCACTAATGAGATGACCTGTAACTCGAGCTGCGCAAAGTTCAAATGCAGCCTAAAGCCGCAGTTAGAAGCACATGTTTGTTTTTTGTTTGTGTATGTCTGCTTTTGTTTTTTGTTTGTGTAGGATGACTGCAGTCAATTAGTGTACAAGTTATGTCTTCGTAAGACTGACTGTCAGTCGATAATCATAGACGAGGCAGTCATATAAAAAGAAATCGAGTCTAAATCAAATCATTTCAGTGTTGACGACAACGAAAGAAATCAGACATGCACGTTTACATTACGAGAAAATGTTTATGCTGATCATCTGACCTTGCCACAAGTGTCATGTGTGAATTGGGGAAGGAATCCCGTGGTCGTTTTCCATTTACGAGTTTCCATTGAGGTAAAAAGAAGTGGACATTGGCAAATATCCCCCTAATTATAATCATTGAATAGGCTAGGCCTACCAGCAAATCTCAGGACTGGAATACCGGTGGTGTTTTTCGCTTGCGTCCAAAACTGATGAAATTCTTCCCGCTTGAACTTGATGTCGCTTCATGTTTGCTGTTCCACTAAAACAATCTGTTTTTCTACAGGAGAAATCAGGTGTTACTGCGATGCCCCACACTGCGTTGCCACGGGTTACATGTGTAAGTCAGAGCTCGGCGCCTGTTTCAGGCGGGTCCTTGACCCACTGAGCGCGAACTCTCCTCTCACGCATGGATGCGTGGACTCATTCACGAATCCTGTGGACGTTTGCCTCGCGAAAAGCTTGGATGTATTGTCTGGAGGCTCCCCCATGCTGGAATGCTGTCACGAGGACATGTGCAATTACAGAGGACTGCACGACCTGGGACATTCACGCGATGATACAACAGGTAAGCTTCAAGTAGACCTCACACCGAAATTCTAACTTGAGGTGTGGGAAGACAATTACAGAACAACAATTACGGAATTGTGTATTTATGCAAAATGCAATAATTCTTGTTTATGACAAAGATCAGTCAAGTGTAGTTTTAAGTAAATGTATGTCTCTTTGCAAAACTTTTGCTTATATGAGTAGTCTGTATATTTGTTTCAGGGTTACACCGAACACATAATTTAGCTTTAACGTAGATTCTTTCATGTGTACCCTGTAATTTTTCCAGCTGTGCTGGAATGTGTCTTTTAGTGGGACACTTAACAGCAGAAAGTAGGACTCGTATGAGGGAGAGAGGCAAAGACAGTCACATAATGTTTAGCCCACCTAGTCCCATCTTATGAGGAGTCTGTATGCCAGCTTGAGTGTCCAAGTTCTTTTGGGCTCCTTCCTGTGTGTTGTCATTAATGTTATTTACATGCCTTCACATAAAACTCTGTTGCTTGTTCATATATGTAATGTCCTTTAAATATTTATGCACACTAACCTACACAAGGTTCTGAGCTTCCTGAGCTATATTTGAGGCAGCCCTGCTTGCACAAACAGGCTGTCGTAAGTCAGGTATTATTAAAGAGACTTGTTTGCCTCAGACTTTTGTTTATGACAAGCATGTCCTTGGGAAGTTTTAGCTGAAACTTCTAGGTTTAGCCAGCTGCCTCTGTCTTGGACTCTCTCATTAATGTATTGACAAAGGTTTTTTTTTGTTGTCACTCAGATCATGGACGACCACAGACAGACAATGGGTCCAACAGGCACTTAGTAACACGGGTGACAGAGCTGTCGTCAGGCAAGGAGGTGTGGTTCCGGGCGGCAGTGATCGCTGTGCCCATTGCCGGCGGCCTGATCCTGGTGCTGCTCATCATGCTAGCTCTGCGCATGCTGCGGAGCGAGAATCGTCGTCTGCAGGCCCAGCGCCAACAGATGCTCTCGCGGCTCCATTATAGCTTCCATGGGCACCAGGCCAAGAAGGGCCTGCCTGCCGGTGCCCTGGCCAAGCTGGACCTGGAGTGCATGGTGCCATTGGGTTCTGGCGCAGAGAGCTGCTGCCTGGCCTGTGACAAGCTCCGGCAGGCCGAGCTGGCTGGGGTGAACGGAGGTGGAGGCAGTGGAGGTGGAGGAGGTGTCGGAGGAGAACGCATCTTGTCACTGGTTCACTGGGGGGTCTACAGTGGACACGGGAAGCTAGAGTTTGTATGACACGGTCAACTCACGCTCCTGACTAAAATCAGAGGACGTGTCTGAACATTTTTTTTTTTTACAAAAAAGAACATTTCCCTTTTTTCTCTGTGATTTATAAAACAGAAGCATAAGACTGAAGGACTGCACCAAGAGACATGGTTTGAGGATTTTGCCGTTTCAGACAAAATGTTCTTTTTGAAACCCTTTCTCTTGTTCTATTGTTCACTGATTGTTTCCTTCTCTTCAAAATGGAGACAAGAGGAAAGGGAGGGAGAGAAAACGATAGAAAAAGACTATAAAACATGGACTCATGCCTTGTGGTTTTTATCTAAGGAGCACTTTACTTGAATCTGAGTGGTTTCTGACTGAGGGGCCGTGTGTGTGTGTGTGTGTGTGTGTGTGTGCGTGCATGGCAAGCTCGAGCACACGCATATGTGGATGGCACATGGCCCCTCTGGAAACCACTCTGTCCTGTGGATCCAGGAGGACTCTAGATCCATCATATTTTGCACATTTGTATAAGAGAATGAGCTGAGCATGAATGTCTGAGTGAGAGAGTGAGTGAAGAATAGGGTGTTTCGCTTTAAAAGAAGCCAATTAGAAGAATTTCACACTGATACCAGGGTACAGACTTTTGTTTTGTTTTTCAAGGAGTTGAAAATATTCTATTAAATAAAGAATCCAGTGTTTTTGTACACTTAAATCCTCTTGTCAGTAAATTTTATTATTAACAATTGAACTGTCAATGTGTGTGCAATGCATTCTATATGCAATTTATCCATTTTTTTTATATTTTGTCGACATGTGTGGTGTGTAGTTGTAGGAAACCTTGCTGCCGTCTAGCCAGTGCCTTTTAGGGTAACTTATGTAAGATTCCTCAGCTGTGATTTGGGAGATTTGTGTAATCAAATCTTAAGTACTGGGAGTAGAGTTAAATATAGGTATAGCTAGCATACAGTATAACTTTGAAGGGAAACATGTGCAGGGAAGGATCTGTAGTAGTTTTTCAGCCTTACTGAGGGCTTGAATTGGAAATGTATTGATCTTCTGTGATTCATTTCAGACCTTGTTACTTTTAATACTCCCAGACCAGACTGGCTTTTGTAGGAATCTATTCGTTTAATTTGTCCCATTATATTTTTCTAAGAGTATTTTTGGTCCTTCGTAGGCAAGTCGCTTCACTCTCCCCTTAGATCTAGGCTAAAATCTTGTTTTGTTTAGCGTGCATCATGTTAAGCGTGTAGTAGGCATGCACATTGTGTGTTGGAGAGCTCATGTGCACGTTGGAAGTCCTGCTTTTTGGGCACCTCTTCTCCACCCAACCCCCACCACTCTCTGCTATTTACCCTGCACTTTCTCTCACATTCTTGAATTACTTCCAAAGGTCAGATATTAGGCTTCACAAAGAAGCAGTCAGTCTGTCTTTCTTTCTCTCTCTCTCTCTCTCTCTCTCTCTCTCTCTCTCTCTCTCTCTCTCAAAATAATGTAGAATTATAGATCTTTTTTTTTTGTTGTTGAGGAAGGGGACAGTCTTGCCATCACTCTCTTCCGCTCCCTCTTTCCTCTTTCCTCTCCTCACCTTCTCCCTGTACAGCAGCGTGATTGAAAGGCTTAAATCTGGAAGTAGTGCTGGTATTTATATAATGCTGCTAATGCCAGTAATCTCTACCTCCCTGTTAGCCATTGGCAGGCTGGCAGGGGGCCTGCTTATGTTCTGTATGCATGCCAACCATGACGGGCATCATGCCACTTTGCCTTATGCACTGCCAGGTCATCTTTCGATTGAAGCCACAGCACCAGCTATGTACATAGTGTTGATGATTTTGCCACCAAAACATGCTTATTAGGAGTTGGTTCTCTGTGTGTGTATACATAATGACTTATGATTGAAAAGTCAATGTTACAAGAACAAAAGACTACCCATATTTACTCCCCAGTAACTTACTCATCAACTTGCATGGGAAAAAAAACTTGCCAGGTTCTCATGAAAACAGTAAAACACACAGCTCTCCTTTATATGAAGCATATTTTTCTTTTTCTTTTTGTCTAAGCAGATAGTCAACCAGTCTCTACACACACACACTCACGTCTGCTGGGTCATCAGAAAGACACCATTAGCTCCAATGGCACTTAGCAGCGGTTGTGGCAACAGCATTAGTGCCGTCCTCCTCCCTCAGGACTATTAGCGCCACGTTAACGACAAGAACAGCATGACAGGCTGCCCCCCCTGCACACCCTGACAGCTGGGATCACTCCCATCACCTGCTGTTGCGGCGGCTAGACGAGGGCTGAATGCGGCGGGAACACTGGTGGCGTCACTTTTTTTTTTTTTGTCCAGTGTCTGTCAGTCTGGGCGTGTAGTTTGCTTTTTCCCTGCATCTTTCACCATCTGTCTGCACTTGTCTGTTTCCTTCTGACGCTTGTCCCCACTGCCCATCAGCTCCGGCTCCATTCTCTCTGTTCTATTACTGGCTCACTCTCTCTCCCTCTATCTTGCTTCTTCTCCATTTTGGGCGTGTATGGTTGTGTGTGCTGGGTGTGGTGAATGTGTGTGTTTGGGGGGGGGGAGTTGTATATATCAGTGGGTGGTTTGTGTTGGCTGTGTGTATTCACATGCAAATGTAACACAGTGGGCTGCTGGCTGCCTACAAAAGCTCAATTTGTTTACAAGTGACTTCAAACTGCTCCCTTTCTTCAGCTGCAAGTCTCAATATCTCTGCATCCCCCCCCCCCCCCCCCCCCATCCCCCCTCCCTCCTTCTCTCTCTCTCCCTCCTCTCATTGACTGATTTCAATAATTCTAATATGTAAGTGACTCATCTAAGCCTTGTTGGCAGGTGGTTAGCAGAGGTGATTTAAAGCAGGAGAAGCTAATGGTGGTTATCCCTCGTGGCGTACAGTGTTTAAACTCACATTGACTGATGTGTTAAATGTGTGTTAAACAATGCATAAAGTCTATGCGTGTACACACACACACACACACACACACACACGGGAGTGTTTAACACCTGCACAGTGTAATTCATATACACCTCTCCTGGTTTCACACCTCCACACAACCCCACTCCCACCCCGTGCTTTGACACATTCCTCTCATAACCACATACACATTTTTCCCCTTTTCATTTTAAAAGCGTCTCCGCATTTCCCTCTATTCCCTGCTACTCCTCTGTCAGTGGCTAGCAAAAAACTCAGCAGCTGCCTTAATGCCTTTTGGATGCCTCCCTCAAGGAAATAGTTAGATGGAGCTATCAATATAGCAGAACA
>JAGFZM010000253.1:13850-24933 GCA_017657215.1 Limnothrissa miodon | reverse complement strand
GATTGAAGCCACAGCACCAGCTATGTACATAGTGTTGATGATTTTGCCACCAAAACATGCTTATTAGGAGTTGGTTCTCTGTGTGTGTATACATAATGACTTATGATTGAAAAGTCAATGTTACAAGAACAAAAGACTACCCATATTTACTCCCCAGTAACTTACTCATCAACTTGCATGGAAAAAAAAACTTGCCAGGTTCTCATGAAAACAGTAAAACACACAGCTCTCCTTTATATGAAGCATATTTTTCTTTTTCTTTTTGTCTAAGCAGATAGTCAACCAGTCCCCACACACACACACACTCACGTCTGCTGGGTCATCAGAAAGACACCATTAGCTCCAATGGCACTTAGCAGCGGTTGTGGCAACAGCATTAGTGCCGTCCTCCTCCCTCAGGACTATTAGCACCACGTTAACGACAACGACAGCATGACAGGCTGCCCCCCCTGCACACCCTGACAGCTGGGATCACTCCCATCACCTGCTGTTGCGGCGGCTAGACGAGGGCTGAATGCGGCGGGAACACTGGTGGCGTCACTTTTTTTTTTTTTGTCCAGTGTCTGTCAGTCTGGGCGTGTAGTTTGCTTTTTCCCTGCATCTTTCACCATCTGTCTGCACTTGTCTGTTTCCTTCTGACGCTTGTCCCCACTGCCCATCAGCTCCGGCTCCATTCTCTCTGTTCTATTACTGGCTCACTCTCTCTCCCTCTATCTTGCTTCTTCTCCATTTTGGGCGTGTATGGTTGTGTGTGCTGGGTGTGGTGAATGTGTGTGTTTGGGGGGGGGGGAGTTGTATATATCAGTGGGTGGTTTGTGTTGGCTGTGTGTATTCACATGCAAATGTAACACAGTGGGCTGCTGGCTGCCTACAAAAGCTCAATTTGTTTACAAGTGACTTCAAACTGCTCCCTTTCTTCAGCTGCAAGTCTCAATATCTCTGCATCCCCCCCCCCTCCCTCTCTCTCTCTCTCTCTCTCTCTCTCTCTCTCTTTCTCTCTCTCTCTCTCCTCTCATTGACTGATTTCAATAATTCTAATATGTAAGTGACTCATCTAAGCCTTGTTGGCAGGTGGTTAGCAGAGGTGATTTAAAGCAGGAGAAGCTAATGGTGGTTATCCCTCGTGGCGTACAGTGTTTAAACTCACATTGACTGATGTGTTAAATGTGTGTTAAACAAAGTCTATGCGTGTACACACACACACACACACACACACACGGGAGTGTTTAACACCTGCACAGTGTAATTCATATACACCTCTCCTGGTTTCACACCTCCACACAACCCCACTCCCACCCAGTGCTTTGACACATTCCTCTCATAACCACATACACATTTTTCCCCTTTTCATTTTAAAAGCGTCTCCGCATTTCCCTCTATTCCCTGCTACTCCTCTGTCAGTGGCTAGCAAAAAACTCAGCAGCTGCCTTAATGCCTTTTGGATTCCTCCCTCAAGGAAATAGTTAGATGGAGCTATCAATATAGCAGAACATTTTGCTCACACTGACAAACACACCACATTCTCAATATTCATCACCTTAACAGCTTTTTAACGAGACTTGGCTACGAGTACATGCAACGTAGTTCAGCTAAAGCAGACATTAGGACTGCATTCTTCTGCCTGGAAGAGTCCTGCAGTGAGAGACTAGTTCTCACTAGACAACACATTTTGGTTAGATGTGGCCTGATTTACCCTCTCTTCTATCTGATGACTGTTTACCCAGCCAACGTCAGGAGGAAAGGGGGGGGGGGGGGAACAAACACGAAAAAAAACACGATGCATGGACCCAGAGTTTGGCCTGTGATATTGGTGCAACAGCTCAACAGATCCTGAGTCGCATCCCCAGGGGAATTATTTACTGTATTTACTAGCAAAACAAACAGATCCCGTCCAGCCCTGTTCAGTGGATGCATACACAGAGACAAAATGAAAGCGCCGATATTTACAAAATCGGCAAGTCCTCACTGCACCGTCGCCATGGGTACACAAGTGCCGCTCTCTTGGCAAGCATGGGTTTAAATCAGGGCAGGAGTAAATATTTGGACACAAGGGAGAGAATAGCGGCACACATCCCAAACCCAACCATCGCCACCCAAGCAAGCTGAATGGAATGATGACCCTGTTCACCTCTCCCCCACATCTAAACATTTATTCCATCACTGTGATAACATTTAGATATAAATCAGCTTCGATTGGAGCCCAAATAACAACAGGAATGTTTAGCCTGTTAAATGTAGTGTTTATGTGTGTGTGTGTGTGCGTGTGTGTGTGTGTGTTTGTGTGTTGACCTGAAATCCGTGTTGGTAAATAAACAAGTCATGTGTTTGCATAAGATGAGAGTCCTCTCCAATACTGATACTGAGCAACTGAGCCTCAGTGGTGCTGCAACACTGCACCACATAATTGCAAACACTCTCACGGGTCTTTTTACATGAAAAAGAGATGGTGAAAGGCCAGGTAGAGAAACAGAAAGAGAGTGTGTGTATTATTGATTATGGAGGTACCAAGGTGTGCATGCAGGTCAGTGAGTGCATGTCTGTGAGTGGCGGCAGCAGAGGGGGTGGTGAGGTATGTATGTACATTAGGGGTTTTGTGGGTGAGGGGGCAAGAAAAGAGGTAGCAGAGATTAGCTTACACTGCAGGCACACCCAGCAGCCTTTAAGTTATTCTGTCTCCATCACCTCAGTGACAATGGGGGGTGTGTGCGCGCAAGTGACTGCTTGAGCATACGCAGAGGTATAGATGTGTGTAGATGTCTGTCTGCCTGTCTTTGTGTTTGTATGAGGTGTGTGTGTGTGAGAGAGAGGAAGAAAGAAAAGGAAAGAGAGATGGCCACCCTCCACTCAGCTGTCTAAAATAGAACCTGTAGCTGTGTGTAGCTGAAGAGCCCTTGACAAGTGCCAACCTGGAAGGAATGGCAGACAGCAGAAGATGAGTGTGAAGGAGATACTGTGTGTTGACTTTTAAGGTGTTCAGCAAATCTCCTTTTGAGCTAGTGGTGGCTGCCATACATGGATAGACCTCCCTGCTGATATTATTGAAAAAAGGGTTTTAGAAAAATTGGCTTACTGCTGGAGGTGGACTAATTAGAAACAGACCGGACAGGACCTTTGTTGTGTCTGTTTTATGAAGAGCAGGGTCTGGTTGGAAATGTATCTACGTCACATGAAATATTATAGTCTGTCTGTGAGGTCATGATGATTGAGTAGACCATCCACCCTGAAAGGGGTGACCCTGATGAACTTTAAAATAGCCATTTTTCAGCCTGAACAAAAATGCACAGAGAGCTGACAGATCCAGTCTTCACCAGAGAAGTATGGTAACTAAGTAAAAATGTATTACTAGTGAACTATAATATGTTTGATATATGTACTTGAGTTTTATAGTTTTGTTTTAACTTCACCACATTTCCTGAGTCAACTGCACATATCAACTCTGTAGTTGGAATTGCTACTATATTTACAAGTATCAGATGAAATTTAATTTAGTGGTCAATTAAGTGACTGCAACAAAGTTATAGGGAAGCCATTAGACAAGTGCGAAGAAAATTTTTTAATTAAACCTGCTGATTGTAGGCACCATTATTCATTCTGTGTGCATGAGCCTTTTTCAGGCTTTTTTACACTTTCTAAAGTTTATACATTTATTTAGAGATTTAGAGCCCATGCGTATACAGTAAATAAAAACAGTTTTAGATACTTTAAGACTTTTACTTGATTAAAGTGGGTGACTTCTACTTCTACCAAAGTATCTCTACTTTTGGGTACATTATACAGTGCTGGTCCCCATTAAAACACACACACACACACACACACACACACACACACATAGTCGCCCTTACCATTCACCTCTCTCTGCATCCACTTCTCACCTTACAGCTGAATACCCCATAATCACCCAATTCAAAGGCAGACCTCTCAGTCCAACATGTTAGTGCTGTAGTTTCTTTGGAATAATCTTTCAGTGACCTCCCTGGGATTCTTTTTGTAACATGTATTTTATACAGGACATATTTTTATTCGGGATATAAATTCAGTACTGTGCAGAAGCACATTAATGAAGCAGGCAAATGATTATCGGACAATATATGAGGTCAGTACTGAAAAAAAGACCCAGCGCAAGCCTTGAAAGAGAACACTGCATTTTGACCCACACTAATCCTTACCTTCTTAAAGTAAACTTGGCCTCCATCCAGTTATAATTATTAGGGGTCTAGCAGCAAAGCTGCCCAACCCTATTATGTTTCTATCTTTTCTTATTTTTCAACTTCTTCTGTAATGGAGTCCTATAGCAACATATCAAACAGTTTTATGAATATTTAAATTGAAATAAGCATCTTTGCATAGGCGTACACAGTGATTTTGACCCATATTTCTGTCACTTTCTAACTCAGTGGCTACTAGCAAGAATTATAAATAAGTACTTAGAGTTACAGTGTTCTTTGAAACTCTTCCACCCTAACCATTCTGATCAATGTCCCATTTAAGGTGCTTGACTAAGAAGAGTCAGGCATTTGCAGGACTTTATGAATGGAAAGATTGTTTTGGTTAGTGTTGACCGAATGGAGGAAATTCCTTAAGAACACAAAGATCCCATCCTGTCTATCAAGGCCTTTGGGAGCAAGGATCAGCCTAAGCAGAATGTGCACCAATAATTTAAGAAAGTAATGAAATGCTTCAGCCCCACCATGAGTAACACATATATCTTTGGTGTCTCTCAGGAAGCTTTGGTATCTTTGGGGATTGCAGGGTTGCACCGGCCATTACATTTTTCCGATGGTCACTGTACCAGGGAGTGAGTGTGCGGTGGAAAAATAAAGTGATAAGTGTTTCTCGCCGTAAACTAGCCCTTGTGCCATAAAGTGAAGGGCTGTCATAAAAGCGTCGTCCATAATGAATTTATCTCTGCCCATCGTTTACGTTGGAGAGCAGCGTGTCTCCCTCGCGCTGGAACGGGAACTGCGGTGCACGCCGCGGATGACAGAAGCGCGCCCCTGAGCACCCGTAACCGTGGCCGAAGCCAGCTCATGCCTATCTGGCTTGTGTCAGATGGACAGATTGTTTGGGAGGGGATGTCAGCTTGAAGAGCCATTGAGCAGAGGCTGTTAAAGAGAAGCGCATAGAGAATCTGACATAACAACACAGGAGCACCAGGAGACCGAGGGGCTTTCGAGGCTATTTGTATTTGCTGGAGAAATGTCTGTGCCTTACCTTAGTGCCATAATGGCTCTCAGCAAATAAAATTCAAGAGTTGAATGAATTCAGTTTTAAAGAACAGGGTATATCAATAAATATATACACATCACACACACACACATACAGTATATATATATATATATTCATTTATTATAACACACACGCTGTTTCATATAAAAGAGAGACAATGCAAAAAAAGCAATTTCTTCTCAAAATTGTTTCTTTAGCACGAGTGGTCTTGCAGTTTGTCTCCATGTCTTACCCTCAGCAAACACACTGAAGCCAGTGTAACTTTACTCCCTATCCTTCATCAGTTGCTCTCCCCCTCCCTCTCTCCCTCCCTTTCCCCCTCTCTCTCTCTCGCTCTCTGGGTGAAGATCGAGTGTAGGCCCCTCATCTGTGCAGCATTAAGGGTGAAAAGCACATTAAGGCTGTCTCCCCAACACTGGCCAGACCCCTACGTACGTCTGTGTGTGTGTGTGTGTGTGTGTGTATTTGTGCGTGTGTGCAAGCCTGTTTGTGTTTGTGTGCTCACATCGACGTTTGTGTGTGTGCGTGTGTGTGTGTGTGTGTGTCTGTGTGTGTTTATATAGGCATGTCTGCTGTTGTGGGGGAGTGGATACTGGAGACCCCCACAGTTGGGAAGGGTTGTGGAGAATCTCTGACAGGAAGCGCTGGGCCTCTTTGAAGTGCGTTTGCCGTTAGTCCCATGTTTTAGCCGATAATCACACTCCCAAGCGCTGCAACTCGAAGGAATGAAATGACCTCAGACGCTCCGATTTTAAAGGCGAATTACGCCGGCCGTGTGCTTCTGGTAACTGTTTGTGTGACCTGCTAGCTTAGAGGTGGGAATGGTGTTCTTTCACTTGGAGGAGAGAATGTGGGGCCTGGCAGGGGGTGGAAGGTTAATATTTTCTGACTGACAGGAGGGGATTGTGGGAGGACTAAAAAGCTCTCTCCGAGCTCCGCAGGGCCAACCAGGCCTCGTGTTGAGCATGGTTTTAGCTAAATGCCTTGAAAAACGATGCACACACACACACACACACACACACACACACACACACAGAGGCACAGGAGCACCCTCCCCTTCCCCTGAATGTTCACCGTCTCAGTTTCCATTCGCTGGCAGAAATCAAACACAGGTCACCATGGCAATACTAAAGGACGGCAAACTTGTGTAATGCCAGAAAATCCAACCTTTTAGTCTGACACAAATCGATTGCTGTGTGTTTGTGTGTGTGTTCTGTGTGGTGTGCAATATATGTTTGTATCTACAGTATATGTTTCTGATTGTGTGAGCACCCTGAGGAGGAAATGTTTACATGGATTACTGCATGGCAAGTGAATTGAATGGTTATTACCTTTTTTTGTTTGCTTGTATAAATAAAATGTCTGTGTGTGTGTTGTGCACATTTGTATATTTATGTTAGTGTGTGTGTGTGTGTGTTGGCGGGAGCTCGGTGTTCTCACGATGGCAGCCATTTATTTTTCATTACCTCTGCCATCATCTCTGCTCTCTCCACCAGCCCCTCAGTGTGACAACACTCTCACACCGCTCCGCTCTTGGAATCACACATTTCCTTTTAGTGTCATACTTTTTCCTCGCCTCGCCATGCCTATCCAAACAACACACAACATTTGCTGTTTGTGTGTGTGTGTTTATTTCCCTGGCTCTCTCTCTCTCTCCACAGCCTCTTATTAGAGCTCTGCAGCACCAGATGAACATGGCACTGCTCGCATTGGGGTTGGTGAGGGTTTGTGCATATTTTTCTGAGTATGTGTGAGTCAAGAGAGTTTTTTCATAGTATGTGAGTGTATGTGTGTGTGTGTGTGTGTGTGTGTGTGTGTGTGTGTGTGTGTGTGTGTGTGTGTGTACAGATGCCATCTGGATTTGGTCGGATTGGTAGTGCCCTCTTGTCTATGTCCCAACCCTTGCTCTCAGAATCAGCTCCCCCACCCGCCCTTTGCGTACAGAGGAGTTCAGCAAACAGAAAACAGATGCAGCCTGATTAGCCTTTCTGTACCAAAGTCAAGTGATGTGCTTCTGTTACAGTGGAGGGCCTCTTGATGGACAGAAATGAGCGTGACCAGGTGGACCATGGTTCTTCCTAACATGTGTCTGTGATGTGTGTTCGTCAACACGGATACGGGGCCTGACATAGATGTTCAGGCGTGCTCGCCATCTTTGTTTGTTGGAGGTTTTCAAGGTTTCTTTCTCTGTCACCTCTGCACAGATAGATAGACCAGCATAGGCACCTGCACACACACACACACACACACATGTACCCACACAAAACACTGTGCTTTTTATGCTTATGATACACAGAGCCTATTACAGATGGATCGAGCTCTCAACACAGCAAACCCTGGGCTGGCTGAGATATGAATGGGATCTGACAATACACACACACACACACACACACACACACACACACATTCTCTCTCTCTTTCTCTCTCGTTTTGTACAGACACACACACACACAACACACACACACACACACACACACACACAGACCCTACATGAACATGACTCACACACTACAGGCAGTGGACACACACCAGTCTCCCTCTAATTAATTAGATTTGAGGAGTAGTCTGGGTTTGTGTGTTCCCACGACCTGAGAGCAAGTGAGCGAGAAAGAGAGGGAGAGCATTTGATTTGATTCAGTTCAAAGTGGTTTTATTGGCATGCCCGTTCACATCCAGTCTTTCGAATGCATGTAAGGACAATAAGATGTTAATAATGTTTTAAATATCTGCAATGAATACAACTGAACAAAATCTGTGTGTAGTTAGACAAGAAAGGATGAAAGACGTCCCTTAACTGTCAGTATGCTTTTTCTTTTTAATATTTTGACAGAAAACAGTTATATATAACATATTCAGTTATATCACATAATTATGTACATGTTATATTATATATATTATAACATATTCTGTTGATTACCAGATCCAACACAGTTGCTGGTTTTGAGTCGGTTATATTTATGGTTTAAAACTTACGTCAATACACTTATGAATGTTTGTTTTTATTTACAAGATGCAGAAGTGCTCAAAGAGGAAATCATGGGTGGACAAACCTGGACAAAGCTGAAGTAAATCTCCTTACGGTCGGTGTTCCAGAGTTTTCCAGTGGCAACAGATGGACCGGAAAGGTGGAAGAGTGGCTTCCTACTGATGTAGGAGAGCTGAGCACTCAGAGGCTGAGAAGCAGCTGACTTTGGCGGAGTGGATCAGTTGGCTCAAGGCCAGATCTGGCCCAGGTCAAGCCCAGAACTGATCTAGGGTCAGCTACCATTCGGGAGCATAAAGGAGATTTAAAAGCGTTGTGTGTGCTGAGGAGTGCTGACAGATGTCAATGTTAAACACAGGTAGTATATTTCAGTGTGTGTGTGCATGTATGTGTGTGTCTGTATGCTGTATGTGTGTGTGTGTGTGTGTGTGTGTGTGCGTGTATGTGCATGTGTGTGTGAAGGGTGTTAGCAGCGGGAGCCAAGCCTCATTATGCTCTCAGATTACAGCCTAAAGGAGGCCCAGCACAATACATCCCAGAGTTCCAACCTCTCTGGACCAACCCCTACCCCCACCCCTGTCTCCATCTCCACCCCCTACCACACCTCTTCATTCCTACCTCTCCACACAGCCTCTCTCTCTCACTCCCTCTCTTTTCCTGCCTTTCATATTTCTCTTTAATTGTGCTGAGTGATTGTGCGTCATTGCGGTGGTTGCCATGCCGGCATTCCTCTACCCATCAAAGACACAGTAGAAAGGCGGTGACCAGGTGAGGATTATTTAAAGATGAAAAAAAAAAAACATGTCTTGAAGGCCAGTAATGCTTCTTTCTTTACTCTGAGCGCCGTGACCCTTTCGTGTGATGTAGCATACACTACCATACTGGGAGCGTCACTGGCCTGTACATTACATTTACATTACGCCTTTATCTTATATTTTGTCCAAAATCAATTAGTTCAGGGTCAGTCTCCCCTAAAGTAACTTAGGGTTAAGTGGCTTGCTCAAGGGCACAACGGTGGCAGGCTACTAGCATGCTAGCCAAGTTCCTTAACTGCTATGCCACCTACAGCTAGAGCTAGGGTTAGGGTGCATGCCGTCATCTTATGGCAAATATATCTTTGGTCCCCGATGTTTCTATAGAATTCCTGTAGATGCGAATGTGTACTGCATATTATGCGGAAGTGTACTGGATATTACTATAATGTATTATCTCAATCGTAATAAAAAACAGCTCTGCAACTGAAACATAAAGGTTTTCTTTTTGGTCTCAAAGCACAATGGAATTCTTTCTAAAAAAAAAAACATTGGGAAAAATATGATGTTAAATCCATGAACACATGAACACATTTCCTTTTCGCAAGTAGCAAAGCATATTGAGCATGACACGCTCACAATGTTTTGACTGTGGTGGAATGGTCAGGAAGCAACAGTGGGAAGTCGGCATCATATACTTTGAGTGACAGGCTAAATTAACCACTTGAGACCCCTTCTCCTGTCTGAGAAACCAAACTTTTTAATAAGCAAAGCAGCGCCTACACGGCTCCCACCTTATAATCCCTGCACAGTAAAGCTACAGGCCGATATTAACCAACTGCTTATTACAGAGGGGCTGTCAGCCACAGTGGTCATGTGTATATACATGGTGGCAGTGGCAGAGCTGGAGGTACCCCCCACTCCCCACGGCTTCCCCTCCCCCCAGTCTCCACAGTAGCCCTGCAAGCCTCGCTGGCCCCCCTCAGTCTTAGTCAGTTCCAGCCATGGCAGCATTAGCACGGCGCTGTAAAGCCCTGGGCTTAGCCCTCCGGCAGACCACACACTGTGTGCCATCCTGAGGCCCAGACCCACTCCCTCCTCTCCATAGCTATCTGTGATCAACTTGTCTGGGTGTGCATTTGGGGCTTTTGCCTTGTTTAACTGTTCCGCAGACCACCACCAGACCACCCCACCCCTCTCTCTGGCTCCCCTTCTTCCCAGCCCGAGCCCTGCTGAGGTAACTCCCTGGGACCCCGTCTGGCCCAGTCAGTTCAGTCGCCACAGTAACCAAATCTAATAAGCGCTAGGTTTATGGGATGCATTTGGCGCTTTAGTGTTGCTGCCTAAATAGGCAGAACCCTAGCATTTAAGAACACTTAAGGAGTTTAATCCTGCTGCACCACTGCATTAATGTTGCCCACAGTCTCTGCTAATTATATGTGACGCACAGTCTCCCAAACCCCACATTCTTCACAAACAAATCTGCTGGCACATAAACACAGCCAGCACCCCATATGCTCTAGGAACAATCTCAGACTGCAGCTGACTGCAGCTACTAGTATTGTCAGAATATACCTAAACCCTATACCTAAACACACACACACACACACACTCCCTCACAGTTAAATTCTCTCAGCCATTCCTTAATTTACATGTTTTTTCAAGTTTGTCAGTAGCCATGTCAGATAGGCTTTGGCTATGAGCTTAGAAGCAGGCGCCCTAATCAAACACTCAGCTGAGTAGTGTGTGTGTGTGTGTGTGTGTGTGTGTGTGTGTGTGTGTGTTCTCATGGTCAGAGACGGCCCTGGTCGCAGGCTGACTAATGGGATAAGATGATTATTTTCATTGGCCATGCAGCACAGGGGAGGAAATCTATCAGACTCCCTGCCCACTGATCTTACACTGGGGAATTTGTCTCATTTCCAATCTGAAGGCAGATTAAGACAACCAAAGAATGGAATGTGTGTGTTTTTGAGAAAGTGTGTGAATGAGTGTGTGTGAAAGAGAGAGTGAGAGACCATGTGTCTGTGAATATGTGTATGTCTCTCTGTCTGTTTCTTTTTCTCTATCTCTCATTTCTCTCTCTCTCTCTCTCTCTCTCTCTCTCTCTCTCTCTCTCTCT
>JAGFZM010000252.1:580138-624540 GCA_017657215.1 Limnothrissa miodon | reverse complement strand
ATTACTTTAAACTGGAAGAGCAAACACTAACCATACATGTCCACCAGATGGCACACATTACTTTAAACTGGAAGAGCAGACATTAACCATACATGTCCACCAGGTGGCACACATTACTTTAAACTGGAAGAGCAAATACTAACCATACAGTCATTACCAATTGAGAGTGGCCGCGAGACTCACTGAAAACATGAGTCACGGCATTACGTGATGTGTAAGTGCAGCTACCGCCGCTAGGAGGCAGCACAAGACCTCTCTAATGATTGCACAACATTCGGAGAGTCAAGCGGAGCAAGAGACGTTAGTTTACTTCCGTGTTCTATTTTTGCAATATGCAGTTTGGTCTGATATGGTTAAATTTTTATGCTAGAATTACTTTACAATTTTGGACCCTATGGCTTCACAATCAGCCTGCGCCAAGTAGCAAATCCCCAGCTTTATTAGGAATTATAACACAAAATAGCTTACTGAGACATCATTTCCAAAGAGAGACACAGAAAACATGACTGTTCCTTGCCCACAAACACACATGAAAAACGTTATATAATAATATATATAAATATAATATAATAATAAAATGTTAATTTGTGTTCTATTTTCGCAATATGCAATATAGACCTAAATGTGCCGAATGCGGTTTGCCCTCTGCTCATATTGCGTTCAGTAATGCTGCTCCGGGCCAGCGGCATTTTTTATTTTTATTGTAAGACAGGCATTTTTTTATTCTAAGTTCTAAATGAGCACGTAGTTCATTTGTTGAGAGGCGCGTTGTAGCAGAATTGTATACCGAGTGACTGGAAGCCACGGCGGGCAACTCACAGGGCACCCTGTCCCATTTTGTTTGCAACAACTGCACATTGCAACATTTGCCAGCTTTTTGCCCTCCCATCCAATTGTAGCTATTCTCACAAACGTGGATATTTTAATTTACTGAGACAAAAGGCACAGTAGGCCTAATAGGCTATATGTTCACAGCGAATGAACAATGGAATCATTACCGGACTCCCGTTACTACCAGACTCCCGATTATATTTTCATATTTCTAGCTGGTTTCATGTTTTATACTGACAATATGTGATAAAGACCCCTTTTAGTCAATGCTGCAGTTCTCATAATATTTAAGTAGTTATTAAACAATCTTTGTTGCAGGCAAATTCACGTTGAGCTGACACCAGAATTATTACCGGACTCCCTTTAAACGAGCTTGGCTGCCGTTGATTAGGCTATATCTTCATATTTTAAGTTGCTTTCATGCTTTATACTGAGGAAAATGTCTATACGTGATCATATTGAAATACTGGAACAAAATAGTCGAGTAAAGGGCACAAACAGGTTTCAAACTGTACACTAATGGATGGCGACCGATGAGGAGGGATGGAAATTATTTTTCTGCGTCCCGGCAGTGCTTGAAGTGGGCCGGAGCGCTGCAGAACGCAGTTCCTTACTTCAGTATTTTAGTCTTTTGGGTTGCACCATTTAATTCTGCATTCCGGTTGGCCTACTTTGCTGAAACTGGTCCGACACAGCTACAGTGGCCCGAGAAAAGACATTATCACAAGACCGATAAAAGACTACATTACCCACGAGACACGACAGTGCCCTATCATATGCAGCCACTGTCCCAACCAATCGCATCAGGGAAGCAATGCAAACTGTCACAATTTATACCGTGAATGTCATTATGGCGTTGTTCACAATGGCACTACGGCCCTATACGTTTCCCTATGATTAGATGTATCACGCTGGGATGACAAAATTTCATGTTTGAATTGTGAATGGTTTACGAGACCCCCGGTTCAATCTTCCCGGCTCTCCCCCACAGAAGGGACGTTTTGCGCCACCAGGCTCTCAGCACCCATAATCTCACTTGCATTGTGTATAAAGATCGGGGGGAGGGGGGAGGCTATACGTGCAAACGATCTGCTGGGAGGATGGGCGACTAATTGTTTACAAAAACTGCAGAGTGAGCCTACCCTAAATCCCTCATTCGCAAGCAGCACAAAATGCATGTCCGTGTGAAGACTTTTACTGAATTGAAACTCAAAATTACACATCGCAATAACAGAACCTTAACAGTACCTTCACCTTAACAGTACCTTAACCTTACTTAACAGTACCTTATTGTTTAAATTGTTTTCTTGTTGTGCATCTGCACTTTTTTGTTGTCAACGTCTACGCATGGGACAAGTGTGAAACGTAATTTCGATTCCTTTGTATGTCAAGTACATGTGAAGAAATTGACAAATAAAACTGACTTGACTTGACTAAATCAAGTAAGTATTGCAATAACAGAACCCCGTTCTGGAGCCATACTGTAGTCCATAGCCAGGTGAACACGCGCAGTGGCGGTTTTAGGCATGGGCGAACGGGGCAGCCGCCCAGGGCGGCATTACGTGGGGGGCGGCACACGAACTTGGAGGGGGGAAAAAAATCTGTGCCGCGAAGCGGTTTTCTATGATAAGCTACCTGTGCCGCCCCTGCCTGCTGCTGAAGGAGCCGCACAGAAGCTGAGCGAGCCGAGAGGGGATGAGGGGAGGGGTTGGGGGCGCAGAGTAGGCTACAGTTCACCTCTTCCAAATGAAGCGGACAAGAAGGTGGGCTAAACTATGTCAGTGACACCTGACTTTATTACAAATAACGCACATTTAATTCAAAATATTACTTAGGAAAAAAGAGAAAAAATATCAACACAGACCAATAAGTAGCACCTTTTTATTTATTTAATTATGTGAAATTGCTAATAAAAATAGGTAGTCCTAATAAAAACGATTATGATGTGGAGGTGAATTGGTTTAGTCTTGACTTATGGTCGTGAGTGACTGCAGATGGGAAATCTGTTGATTGTCGATTAGTAAACACAGCGATGGAGAAAAAGGCCAAAGCTATCAGGTAACCGGAAAAAAAGAAAAGATGAGAAGAAACGGGCAAAAGATATCCAAAGATATCCAACAATGATTAAAGAGCCCATAGAATGCATTTTTTGACCATCATAAAATGTTCTTTGAGCCTCAATAATTGTGTATGCAAATTTGTGCGGCTGAAAAAGACCCAGGAGCATTTCTAGGCCGTCTATTCCATGCTCAGAAATGTATGCTCATTAAATCGTATTTTCCACCCTTTCCCGCCCCGTGGCGCTGATTGGCTAGTTCATTGTGAGGCCTATTGGCTGTTTTTTCGCAGAAGCAGATTGGCTCCCTAGTTTCATTGACACTCTTAACGTTACTGCTAGAAAACAAATTCAACTACGTCTGACCCCAACTGTAGGCTATACAGACTGTATTCACTTCTCAAGTTCAGAGAACCGAGGACATGATAGTGTCCGTAAACGTTTTATCGCTCCCCTTTTAACATACCGTTCTATTTTATCGCGCTACGTTTGCGCCTAAGCAAGTAGCAGGTCAATATGCTGCAACGGTAGCCCCAGATTGAGCCTAACGTCAAATTAGAGCTGCTCAATTTGTAGCATAATGACATTTGTTTTTAAGAACTTAAGGCAGACTAAAGAAGTGAACAGCCACTTGCAAGAACTCTGGCCCAAAGATAAACGATGCTGGCTCAACAACTTCGAACTTCATCAAGGAATCTCAGGACGCACAAGGATAGGTCAGTGAATCTTATGTGAAAGGGAAATTTAGCTTGAAGGTAGTCTACTGCTACCGCTACAAAAAAATCCAAGTCTGACCCCAACTGTAGGCTATATAGACTGTATGCAGATTACAGTTTTATTGCTCCCCTTACCGTTTTAATTTATATCGCGCTGTGTTTGCGCCATACACTACAAGCAAGCAGCAGGTCTGTTTCTCAGCAGAAAATCGGTTAACTATCTGAGCTAAATAAACACGCAATAGGATGTCAGCCTTTATGACAACGTTATGCAGAACCATTTAAAATTTAATATTATGTAGGCATAGGCTACGTTTTAGTTTCAGCACTAATGTCTGAGGTTATGAAATGCTATGATAGACGGCGATATGCATCTTTACCGGGAAATTAACGTAGGCTATTACGTTTGTATAGTAAACATTCCAAGTTCACCTAAAACCCCGGTGTTAAAACTTGGTAATGGAAATGCAACACTGGGGCTATATAAGCACAGAAGCCTGGGGGAAATGCGACATTAGTATCTGTTGTTATGCTTGCTAGCAACACTTTAGTGACCGAGTGTGCAACAACTTTTCAAGTAGGCAAACTGTTAAGGCCATAGAAATACCAGTCTATAATGCTATGGTTATGGCGACCAAAAAACACTGAATTATAGCGTGGTTACCTACCGGCAGAATCAGTTGTTGTTGGAGAATATTGAAATAGATCCTGGTTTCAGGCGTAGTGTTCGTGAAAAGCCGGATTGATACAGATCCGAGGTTGGCGAAACAATATGAGGTGAATTGACCAGAGCAAACGACCAATCTTGTGGTTGTAGATAAAAATCAACTACTCCCGTTGAATGCGAGGTTCTTGAGGAAGGTCGTGCAAATTCCGGACAACCCCAGCCCAGTACAGCCTGGAACGTTACACGTGCGTGCTGACATTTTTTTCGTATGTTCTCCAGTTAAACAGAAATTCAACATGCACTTATTTCAAACAGAAATTCAACATGCACTTATTTTTCTTAGAGCCGTTTGCCGTTCTCAATGTTAGCTAGCTATTAGCCTACATAGACTACAGTGCGTTTATAGCCTACCTCCAAAGCAACAGGGGGCTGGACAAGAGACTGTTACAAACAATTTTGATTGGACCAAAGATTCTAGAGCTAGAGCTTTTTGGATTGGACAATGTAATGGAGGAGGTGTAGCTTTGCACTGTCTACGTACACCGAGCACTAGTTTCAGATTGGTTTTTTTCAGCCCGGCAAATTCTAGCCTGAAATTTACATATAGAAGGAGGCGGAAGATGGTGTTGGGAGTGTCGGTGTGGTCCGTTGGATACCTTAAGCTACCTAAATTCAACAATAACAAGGTAAATGTGGTTTTGCATTCTATGGGCTCTTTAAGGTATTCAGTGGTGTAACGGGTAGGCTAATTCACGGTACCCTAGCCACCGCCAGTATGATCAGAATCCCCTGGCTCATAGGCTAAGTTTCTACGAGATGACTTTCATCCTCCGGTGGACCAGTTCAACGGCCCCTTCTTGCTATGCTTTTTAAAACACAATAAAATCATAATAGGCAATACAAACCATCACAGAAATTCTAACATTAGGCCTATTTAGTGAAACTTACCAATCCCTTATTTTAGTGTGTTTTGAACATTTTTTTTTTTTTTGGGGGGGGGGGGGGGGTACCAGGATACGCTTTCATTTTATTAATAGTTTTAAATTAATATGAAATGAAATAAAAGAAATAAACTGGAGATCGGGTCCGTGTACTTTTGCGTCCATTCATTATTGGATTGTGGACGTCACATGGAAAATGAAAAAGACTTATATATGAATTTTTACAGTTGCTATGACTTGTTAAATACTGAACATAAAATACTAAAAAGACTGCCGTTCTGAATTAGGCTGATTGTCTATTTTGGACTTGTGACCTGCCTGGAAGTTATAGCCTACTCTTTTGGGTGGACAGGGCATTGCCCTGCATGGGTTTGTGTTGATAGGCTACTGTTCAGAAATCGCCGTTTCTGAAGAGTAGCCAGAGACTGTTGATGAAAAGATCTTTGGAGTAGCCTTCCGAATTTTGAAGCCAAACGTGGACGCTCTTAATTTGAACAAGTTTCTTAAACCCTAACTGCTGAAGAAACAGCGATTTCCAACTGTGCACTTGTGAACATCACGAAATCTTAGAACATGCATAATGTCCTCCACAGGCATTTTTTTTCTAATTGTTTTTCTAAGTTCTAAATGAGCACGTTCTAAATGAGCACAGTGGAATCATTACCGGACTCCCGTTACTACCGGACTCCGTATGATTATATCTTCATATTTCTAGTTGGTTTCATGCGTTATACTGACAATGTGTGACAAAGACCCCTTTTAGTCAATGCTGCTCCTTAGATGCTGTGAAATATATGCATGCGCTGCATCCCTTCGCGACATTGTGTCTGAATATGCTTAAACAAGCGATGTGATGCGGGTGACAGTATCAAAACAAACCCATGCAATGCCCAATTCACCCAAAAGAGTTGCTAACGTTAGCCTACTTCCAAAAGGGTCACAAGTCATAATTCAGAACGCCAGTTTTTTATATTTAAGTAAAGACACGCAACCATTGCTTTAGTTTCTGTCTTAGAAATAATACACTGGCTACCTGTACAAATTCATATTGCCTTTTTTCGTTTCCCATGTAACATCCACAATCCAATAATGAATGAACGAAAAAGTACATGGACCAGATCATAAATTGCACTTGCATAACACGTTCGTTCAATGATCATTGGTCGCTGTAAACTTGTTTCATTTGATTTCAACGTGCCTGTAGCCTATGCGTCAGCATAGTTCATATTAATTAGGCTATTTTTATTGAATTGAATTATTAATTACTATATTTAGCCTAGGGTTGGTTAACACAAACACGAAAACAACACTCAAATAACAGACTATTTACAGTAACAAAATAACAGTAGGCTATTCAGTATAACTAGCCTATTTCAGCTCAACTTTATTTCCTGACAGCTGTATGCTGTTAGTACACTCGCGCCCGCGACTGCGGGTGCTCCCAAGTGCCACCTGGTGGTTGTTTGGGTACACTGCAGCTTCTTCAGAAAATAGTGCGTGACACACTCATGACGCACGTGAGGTTCGTGAGGTCCACCAGGTGGCAGACATTACTTTAAATTGGAACAGTAATATCCTTAAGAACCTTCTTTCCCTGTGGTGCCCTATTATTTCAGTAAGGCAAAAGCATACGCTATTATTGAGCCTCTAAGAACAGTTTCTGATCAAAAAACATGTTCTATGACACCTTTAAAGTAATTGTAAAAGCTTAAGTTGATGAGCTTGTATTGCACATATGAATATATAAAAGTAAAATCTAATGTAATAAAATGTAAGAGAGATCAACATCTCTATTGTTCTGAAATACCCCTTGTTCAAATTCTCCATATTTAGTCACACACACATTACTATAATTAATCTTTTAATTTGAACTGAACAGACGTTCTAACTGTAAGTTCTCCAAAGCTGAACTCAAACTCAAAAGCTGTACAAATAAAAGACACAAAAAAATTGAAAACACATTGAAAACTTACACTTGTGTGTACATGTAGTTTATTATGGTCCTAATAATGTGAGATTTAGGATTTGATTTATCACAGAAAACGGGAGTGTAAGTGGGATGCTGTCTCATAACCAGCCAGTTTTACCATGTGCAGCTTTTGTGAGGTGGTCAAGGTCTCAAACAAGATGAGCTGGTCCTCTCAAAAGCACTGAGTCTGGGTGGTTGCTAGCTGTACGCAGTGTCTGTAAGCTGGTGAATGTTTCAAAGGTGACAAGCTGGAGGTCTTTCTTTTGGGACTGACCAGTAGGCAGGTCTTTTGCAGGAGTGCACAGCATTCGTACTCTCTGAATATACATGCAAAATACAATCTGATTATCAGTGGTTAATGTGCGATATACATGCAACCTTACATAGTTTATACAGTATGGGCAATTTGGATCTTAAGTTTAGATATGAAATATAATCTAGAGCAATGTCTATTATAGCAATTAACAGTGACAAAAAAGGTTTTAATTTGGGTGAATATAACTCTTCCACTGTGGGGACCTAGTGGTGTATGTGACAATTTAGTGTTCTGTTGCTAGGTATGTTTCAAATACTAGAAAAGTTCAGCCAGTTTTTAAGGCATCTGGCTGCAGAATGATTCGAAGGCTTCTCCCTCACCTCATGCATGGTTCCAGGTGTTATACAGACAGCATAGATCATCCACAGAGGGACCATCAGAGTAGATGACAGGGTGAAGAAGCCACCTAGAGCATACCCCCACCATGGATATTCATACGTGTTGTTGAACTGAAGAGGGCTATGTTTTACAATGGAGAAGACAAATGTTGCCTAGGGAAGAGAAAAAATAACTGGCATTTAGTTTTCTTGGTCAACCAATTTACGCAAGCTATATATACACATTATAAACCACACATATGTAGTACTATGCAAACACTGCATTTCATTACTCTGTATTTTTACAAGAGTAATGACAATAAAGTTGATTAAACTACAACTAATGAAGAACTAACACAGTTCACAGTATTGCAATGTGTATGTCACTTCAGAAAAACAAGCTTTTTCAATTTACTGTGAACATTTCTCATATAGTGGGTTTGTTGTGAAGACAAATACAAAACCAAATCAGAGATAGGTATAGTATATGCATAAGAAAAGAATTATTAATTAATTAATTATTAATCAATGTTATTTTCTAAATTTAGTAGTGCTGTTAATCTATTAAATTTTTTAGTCAGATTAATCACAGGGTTGCTGTGGATTAATTTTGATTAATCACGATAAAAATCCTTCATTTTTAATCTACATTAATCACATTTAATGTTGCCTTTAGCAAACATTCAAGAAAAATGGGAAAAGATATGCACTTAGCATGTTTATTGAACATTCTGAAGATTGAAAAACACTCTCTAAACATATATCCACATTAATGTGGCCCCGTTACTCCTCTTTTAGGCAATTACTAAGACACACTAACTTTACATTTTCATTATTTACATTGTTCGAGAGGAGAGCTGACCGCTTCTTATTTACAATATTGCCTGCAACTGAGAAATGAAAGCTCTAAGCGAAAGTTCTACCAGGAAGACTCTAAGCGTTACGTCACTAATCGTTTGTCCAATCATATGAACTTACCTGCTTTATAGACCCGCCTAACAGTTTCGCTCTTGCTGTCGCAGGCTCAGTGTCCGAAATCCCCACCTCCCTCCCCACCACCGCCAGATGGGTCCCTGTCCTTTGTCCAGGGGGGAAGGCTCCGCCCCCTGCCCGCTTGAACCAGGCAGGATCTGCTGAGTCCGGATAAGCCGAATCCTGGACCATGGACTGGGCCTATGCCAAATATTGTTATTGTGTATAGCCTATGTTATAATCTAATCAGTGAATCTGATTAAATATTTGTACTCTATTTTAATTCTCTGAGTCTTAATGGGAGAACAGACTTTCACATGGAACAGGAGTGGCAAGATATTTGCAAGCCATCAGTGGCGACGCACCGCGAGAGTTTTTTGTGGCAAGCTGCGCCGCGTTAGCCAGAGTGCTAGCAGCATTGCCGACAAAAGTATGCTTCACGTTAATGTGATATTTTAAGCTTCAAGTGATGTGGTGAAATGAAAATTCCTTTCTAACCCAAGTTGCTGTTGAATTGAACTGAATTAATACAGACATTGCAGAGACTGAGCCATTCTGCACTGCAGATGGATTAATTGTGTTCAAATGTTCAATCAGATTAATCATGATAGATTAATCCGTGTTAATGCGTTCATTTTTACAGTCCCAAAAATGTAAATAAACTGAAATTTTATTTCACCTTTCCTTCAGAGTCGCTTATTTAAGACCAGCCACAATGTTTTAAATGACTGCAGTGTGCCAACAACAGAAACAGTGTAGACGCACAAATACAACATAGTGTTACTATAAAATATGAGTCATGTTTGACTTGGATGCCTTCATGGTTTCAAACTGAATGGGTATACTCACTGTACACACAGCTGGTGTTACATATTGCCAGCAATATTTCATTACAGGCCAGGGTCGGTAGCCTATCATATCTTCAATGTTGTTATACAAGCGGTCTGCACCTGCAGACAAACACATAAGAAAATACGTGAACAATCTTCTTTAGACGGCTGTGTATGCCTTCTGTGTTGCAGTGTTCTGCAGCAACAGTATTGTAGAGTCTTACCATACACCCACCCAACACAAATAGACTGCAAAATTGCAAATGTCAATAGCGTCATGCCACTGCAGGCATAGTAATCAAACATCTGAAAAACATAAAGTCCACCCTAGAGACACGAATTAGAGAGACATTGAATCAGACATTTACCATTAGCAAAAGAATACATGACAAGTAAACAATATGTCAAGAATAGGAGTTCGTTACAGTCCAGGTGAAATTAAAGTTTATATTAATCCAGTTTCAGACTAAACATTTACAAACATCCTGAAACATTCACACAGTGCAATAGTGATTTCCTCTGTCATAGTCATACATACAGTTGAGGACATTCAAATAAAGCAAAGAAAACAAAACTCATTTTAACTTTTAATTGAATGAAACACATCGTCCTTTCTCAACACTTGGCCTAATATTTTCGGTAAATTGGTTCAGGGCTTACAGCTAAATGGGGAAAAAAAAGATTTGACTTTGTTTGGGATGAGGGGGGCTTACCTCTGTGACCATGACTAGGCCTATCAGAAAGCTCCCTATGCTGATGAGCAGAAGGAGGACTTTACGTTTATACTGCTCTTGGAAGAAGGATGGGTACATGTCACTGATCGCTGTGACCAAAGCTTCGTGGTTGACAAACTGTCAGTGGGCACAACAATAATTTTTTCAGATCTAGATTACAAGCAAGAGGAAGTAACAATTAGGAAAAAGCTCAGATGCTTCTGTTTAATTCAATTAAATGATAAAGTCTAACCTCACTATCCAACCCAAGGAACACAATCATGATGAAGAAGAAAATGGCCCAGAGTTGAGGAACAGGCATGAGAGCAACAGCACGAGGATAAGCTATAAAGGCAAGTCCTGGACCTGACATTACAATGGGGAAAGGCAAGAATTAGCACATTAGCAACACAATACCTTGAAGCCTTGTCCATGCACTCCTGTTCTCACCAGTTTTTTCTGTTGTTCTCCCTAGCTCTAACATACATTTGGAACACTTTAAATACAGCTTGTTTTACTTATGGAACATCTGATACAGGGCATGCACAAAAAACTAGACACACATTTGTTAACTTGAAGCATGATTTGAGATGCCATGAACTGGTGCTTTGAGACATCCCAGACAGATTAGGGTTTGTGGGCAGTAGATTTCCACACACTAAATAATTTTTACAGAAAATATAGGTAAATTAATTTAAAAAAGAAATCCAAATTATTGTTGATTACCAGATTCAGCCACCATAGAGACATCCAGTCCCTGCTCCTGGGCCATGAAGCCCAAAACGGAAAAAATGGCAAAACCGGCGACAAAACTAGTCATACTGTTCAATAAACACAAGTAAATACAGTCTCTGTAGAGGAAAACAAACAAACAACACAAGCTCAGCACAGCTGTCCCAAATCTAGTTATAAAGTAGAAAATTAAATTATGCCAAGAACTGGTTACTTACCTGTAGCAGTTATTATCATACTTGTTGTAGCTCCCAAGAGCTGCTAAGACTCCAGTGCAAACTCCATATGAGTAAAATATTTGGCTCCCAGCATCCATCCACACCTGCAACAAGTTAAAGGAGTTAGTCTCAAGAGATGTTGTTTCTGTAGATCCTTATTACAAAGGCATCTTCAAACCATTTCCATGTTGGCTTGTTGTCTGAACAGCACCCCAATGTTAAACAAAACTGAAAACTTTGTCATGTGTATTACCTTGTCATTTTACATAAATCTTTAAAACTGTTCAGGTCTGTGTGCTTTTTCGTTCGTTCTTCGTATTTTGAAGAAAAAAAAATGAATAAATTTGTACAGTTATGTATGACTTGATAAATAAAAGACAAAGCCATGTTTTCATGTCTTTTAGGAACTGAAAATTAAATACCCCCAAAAAAATTATTAATTATGTTTGATAAAGTGTGAGATTGTGTTGAGGTATTGTTCTGTTGAGTGAGTGTCTGTGAGGAGGCCAAGAATAGCTGTGTCATCGGCATATTTAAGATATGGTGCTGGGTAAGGAGGTGGTACAGTCGTTTGTGTATAGGGTGTATAGGAAGGGGCTTAAGACACAACGCTGCTGGGCTCCTGTTTTGGAGCTGAGAGCAGGTGTGGCTGTTTGTAAGAAAATTGTGAAGGAGATGGATCAGGCGAGAGGGGACGTTGAGGTAGGGCAGGTTTTGGATCAGCAGGTGTCTCTGAACGGGTTGAGTAGTTCAAGTGGTTCATCTTCAAGTACTTAAAGTACTCCAGGCACTTCATCAGGATGGATGTGAGGGCCAATGGGACGAGTAGCCCCTCGCTGCGACCTGCGGGAAGGCGCGGCTAGCCATCCAGCCACGCCTACGTCTACATCCAGCCGCGCCTACGTCCAGCCCTGCCTACATCCATTTTTTGATTTGATTTACATCGAAATTTTGTCGATTGCTTCTGTCTCGGCTATTTGGGAAATGTAGAATCGCCTCTGCCTGCCTTCAAAATGGCTAGCAATGGGCATGTGTTGTTTCTATCCTTAAAACACTGGTTTTAAAAAAGTGCTACTCACCAAATGGTTAGTGGTACTCGATGATGTTCCAAAACATATATCGTAGCGAAATAAAGCTTCCGTAATGTTTTATTTGGCACTTTGTTTATATGAAGGAGCAAATAGATCACTATGGGATTTACAAAATGGCAAATAAAACACCCTCCATGAGTAGCACTTTTTTAAAAAACAGTGTTTTAAGGATAGAAACAATACATGCCCATTGCTAGCCATTTTAAAGGCAGGCAGAGGCGATTCTATTTTTCCCAAATAGCCGAGACAGGAGCAATCATCAAGATTTTGGTGTCAACCACTTTACTTCATTTTAGACATCCTGTGAACGGGGCTCAATGTGTTAAAAACCGAACTATCCCTTTAACTGTACATACTGTCCATACTGCACAAACTGCATTTCGTTACCTTGTATTTATGCATTTGGAATGACAATAAAGTTGAATCTAATCTAATCTAATGTAAAATTCATAGTCAGAGATAGGCTAGTGCTTCCAACAGAAGAGAAAGTCTGTAAAATCCCTGACTTCCAGGATGTGGATTAAATTTAATGTTATAAACAATGCCACATGGGTCCTCTGTTAATATAGCCTATGTCTGCAAAAATACTACATGTAACTGAAGATAACACGTGTTACTCTCTCCTTTGCTCCTCCCGTAGCCTAATTGTCATACACTTCTTGCAAATCCTGAGTACAGAGCTTCAAAGACGTTGATAAGGTTTAGAGTATTGACTCGTATGCCTAAAAACTAAAACAACTTTACGCCATTTAAATACTTTATTTGCAGGTCACCAAGTACACACATCTTCATAGTAGGCTAACGTTTGATCATATACTGTATATAATGTGTTAGATATTTCTGGTCATGTATCTGCAAATTTCTAGTTGGTTTCATGCTTTATACTGACAATGTGTGACAAAGACCCCTTTTAGTCAATACTGCTCCTTAGATGCTGTGAAATATCTGCATGCGCTGCATGCCTTCGCGACATTATGTCTGAATATGCTTAAACAAGCGATGTGATGCGGGTGACAGTATCAAAACGAAAACAACACTCAAATAACAGACTATTTACAGTAACAAAATAACAGTAGGCTATTCAGTATAACTAGCCTATTTCAGCTCAACTTTATTTCCTGACAGCTGTATGCTATGTTAGAACACTGTGGGCGCTCCCAAGTGCCACCTGGTGGTTGTTTGGGTACACTGCAGCTTCTTCAGAAAAAAAAAAATTAAATAGTGCGTGACACACTCATGATGCACGTGATGTTCGTGCGTGCAGCCGGGCAACACGTAAGTCAAAGCCGCAATGTTTGTTTATAAAGACCTTCAGCAAATAGAATTATTTAGAGCAAAAACGTCAATGTTTTCATTGATTCAAAACTACTTCCTTGTTTGAGAGTGAAGCTGACGCGTTTCCGGTTATGCAAGCGATCCCAAAATGCACTCATGCTGGATGTGGGCGCTGCTGGATGGCTAGCTGCGCCTTCCCGCAGGCCGCAGCGAGGTGTACTTGAATGGGACTGTAGTCATTGGGTTCTTTGTGTCGTATGTTTCCTGGGTACTGGGATTATTGTAGCTGTTTTCCAGGGGGTGTGAATTTTACACTGATGGTAGACTTCACAGAAGAGTGAATGAATTACAGCAGAGAGTGCATTGGCGCAAACTGAAGCACCCTGGCTGAGATCCCATCAAGTCCTGGTGCCTTGCTTGGCTTGCATTTTTTCAGTTGCCGCCTGACAACCTCCTCTGAGAAGAGGACTGGGTTGTTTGGGTCCAGTAGGGGAAGTGCATCCAGCTGTCTGCGGAATTCCTTTGAAAAGTCATCTGTGTCAAACCAGTTGAAGAAAGTGTACAGTACAGTTGATGTCCTTGCGCAGGCAGGATTGGGGTGCTGGGTTTGGGTGCACTTCTAGTCGTTGTTTTGGCAAACTGGAAGGTTTGCCTGGTGTTCATGGAGAAAAATGTTTGCTCTAGTTTATTTTACATTGTAATGGCTTGTAATCTATTTTTTACAGCTGGTTTTGCTGTTCGGAGTGCTGCCCAAAGGCTCTGTGTTTTTCTTTGATATTTTTTCAATTTTACATTGTTGTTTAGTTCTTCTCCATCCAACGTGTCCCAGTTGTTGCATGCCAGAGAACCTTGGAGTTTCCTCCTCCTTTCATTGGGAGGCTCTGTAGGTCTCAAGTTTGTGTCTTTTTAGTTCCTGTTTGTATACCGGAAGTAGATATACAACAAGTAGATCTTGTTGTGGTCTGCCAGTCCCAGTGGAGGATAGGAGCGCATCTGCCAAGCTTCGGTGATACCGTAACATAAATCCAAAATATTGTCCCTTCTGGCAGCTTATTTTTATTTATGTTGGAAAAAGGAATTCTAAGTAGCACTCCTTCCAATTGTCTGAATACTACAGAAGCTCTACTGTAAGTACCTAAGAAGTACACACACTACCTGTGGGTCAGCCAGGCGTGCTGGATCCGGATAGAGGTAGAACTTGATGCCGTCAGCTGCTCCAGGCAGTGTGAGTCCCCGAACCAGCAGCACCACCAGCATCACATAGGGGAAGGTAGCTGTGAAGTACACCACCTGAGAACAGACACCAGAGTGCAATACCAAACATGATTCTTTACCTACATCAAAAAAGCTTCATCACCAAAGAGCTACCACATGAAGCTACCACAAATGACCACATGATTTCATTCCTACTGTTGTTGCAAAGCTACAATAAATTTCACCACAGGTGTGCATCCCTCATTGTCCACAAACCATACCTGTCTGACCTTAAAGGCATGAAATGTATAGATTGCAATTGTGATTCAAAAAATGAATCAGTGGTGTCATGAAGTGTCTCATTTGCTAATACGAAGTCCCACCTAGTTAGACTCAGTCAAATTGAGGCCCAGCATGTTGGAAGTTACACTCTAACCCCCTGAACTTGTTTTTCTTCTTCCTTAACAGCTAATCTTACCTTGCCTGTGGACTTGACGCCATTCCAAACACAGAAGTAGCAGATGATCCAGGCCAGAAGAAGACAAAGGGCCAGGTCCCATCTTACAGAGCCCAGCTCCTCAATTCCACTAGACAGTCCCAAAATCCTCCTCCTTTAATGCAAAAGCACCAAAGTCTCTAACTCTTGATTTCAAACACAACTCACCAAAAAACTTGCACTGTATGTTGGATCTTACATACTGTATTTTGGATATCACTCAAAACTTACTCCCAAAATTCAACAACAGATGATGTTATCTTCACAGTGGTACCATCAGTAAGGTTTGTCTGGTCATACTCAAAGCAGTTTTCTGTAGGAATATGCTTATTAATAGAAAATAGCAAACACAGTATAGCATTTTGATATGATAAGAACCACACAAACAAATGACTAGCATTAGAAGTGAACCTGTGTTCCAGGAGTTTCGACAGCTTGCCCATGGCAGCTCAGAACTGAAGGAAGAAAACAGATAGAGGAATGCCCAGGCCAGAATGATGATGTAATAGATTCCTGTGTATAACACCACCACCTGACTGCCATAACCCAACCCTATGAAAAAATGAATTGACATTTTTATCCACCACATAATGACAATGCAACATGGTGGCACTGGTAATGTGGACTGGATGTACATGTAATAATCTGAAACTAAGTAAGTAGCTAAGACTGTAGGTATGACCATCCAGTGGGAGCTTTAGTGGTATATCTGATTAGTACAATCTGGGAATAGTCTAAATCTCAGATGAACACTCAACACAAACCAAAGGCATGTTGCGTGTGCCTCTTTAAAGTAATCAGGCACAGGTACACAGGTAACATAGTTATTAACAACTTAGTCAATATTTCCATAGTACAGCTGATTACACATATTTGTATTGGTTAGGCTGACCTAGGCCCTATATAATATTTACCACAGTGACCTTAGTACTCTGCAACAAGTAACCTAGTGGTATTGCACTGTCCAAAAGCCCTAATTAATGTCAGTATTACTGGAAACAACATAGCTGAACCAGTAGTACGCCTCCTCCCCACATGTACAGCACAATGCCCATTCAATCTGTTTTTGATCTCCAAACCCCATACATTAACATTGTTTCAGTGCTTGTGATGCTTTAATCTCACCTTTGGGATGTAATTGGGTCAAACACATACTTTAGGAGAACATATTTGACCATAAATTAATGAAATGTAAAAGCAAAGCAAAATCGTTCTAGCAGTTCATTAGGGAGAAAAAGTAAATAATCTTTCAACAGATGCCTGACTCAGTACGCACCCCGACACTGTTCCTAGAGGTGAATGGGCAGCTAAGCTAAGCTTGGTCCCCCGCAATATAAAAATCCTATCTGCGCCACTGCACACACACATTACTTTATTTTTATTATACTTATTATACTTTTATTTTTATATGCACAAATAACAGACAACATCCTAATTTCTGCATTGTTTTACACCCAGAAAATATATGTGACAATAAAATTCCTTGATTCCTTGAATGCATATTAAGCTCAGTAAACTATTTAGCTCAGTACTCTTTCTGCAGCAAATTCATTCAATTCATTTGTTTACCTTTAAAAAGTGGACAAATTTTCTCCCAACAGGTAATGCCCCCTTGGCTGGTATACTGACCCAGTGAAGTCTCCAAGAAAAAAAGAGGCATACCACAGGCAAAAAGAAACAGCACATATGGAATGAAGAAAACACCTTAAAAAAGCAGAAAGATTATTATATTTGTAGTAATATCCAGACAAAGAAAGCAGTAAGTGTGTAAAATGCAAAATCGCTCAAAGTTCAAATGGTTCGATGACCGTGGTGTTTTCATTAAAGGAAAGACTGGAGATGTGAAATCTCATTATACTTGCTATGAAGTACTTTCAATGAACAAAGCTTAAGTTCTACCAAGATTCCAATAATATTTTCTATTAAAGCCACTAGTGGCTGTGATGGTCCCTCGCATGATGCACCGCAATCCTTACATTCCGCCTCCCAACCAATATTTCCATCAAATGTACAAAAGTGATGTGCATATTTTAATAAGGAAAAGCATAATGCATCCTTTGATAGACTGTGGAACAATTTTAGGAATGGGGAATAGACATGTGAGGAGAGAGCTACAGAGTTTGAAAAAGATGGTTTGAATTAGTCAGTACAAGGTCTGCATATAATATATACTAAATATGGTTGCGATATGTAGAAGTGTCAAACATGGGCCCTCACAAAAAGTAGCAAGTTTGGTTTTAACCTTTTAAAGAACACCCCTATTTTTCAAACACATACACAGTGCATACTAAAATTTAAGGATTGACAGTTCCCACATGGTTTAAGACTCAGGTATGTGCCATATACCAGTAGAGTATGTTAGAAGAGTATGTTTGTTTCTGTGACATACTAACACACAGTTACAGAGGAACCGTTTTTTTCCGCTCTGTTCAAATGTTTATAAATTATGATATGAAGGTGCCATCATTATAATATCCATAAGTAAATAGATCTCAATCATAGCCCGATATCTCAGCTTGCTACACTCAAAATTTGAAGTCAAAAGACCAAAAGATGGATTTCTTTCTTTTGTAAAGGCATGTCTGTGTGTTTTACTGGGTCTTAGTGTGCGATCTTAGTTGGGCTGCTGCTAATAAGATGCATAGACCCATAAAATGTCAGCAAACTTGACAAAACATATGTAAAAATTCCTCAAACTCATAAACTTCTTCTTCTTCTTCTAGTTTATTGGTGGTTGGCATCCGCAAAGTTGCATTACTTCCACCAACTGTACAATTGTGAAACTACAGGTAATGGAGCCTCGATGAAGGAGTGACAAAAACAAAACAAAACAAAAAAACACTAAATGAATGAAGTTAACTAAATCCTATCAAAAGTCTTGTGTTCTTCAAGAACTTAAACTTAAACTTAAACACAAATTTCCAAGCTGATGGTACAGAAAAGGAAAATAGTCCCTCAAGAGTGAGCCTGCTCTCCCCCAGTTCTCTGATCTCCTCTAGCAAAATATTCCTTAGTATACTGTACGCAGGGCAGCTTAACAGAACATGATTAACTGTCTCCATTTCCCTACAATTAACACAATGTCCAGTGGCATGCTTGCCAATGATGTGAAGGTTTTAGTTCAGTGCAGTGTGCCCTATCCTGTGCCTAGTGACCATCTGCTCTTCTTTACGACTCCAACTACACTATCTTATGGTGGGGACCTGTTTTTGTATGGTGTGCAGGAAGCTGCCCCTACTCTCCCTGTCCCACTGCCCCTACCATAAACCTCTCATTTTAATGGCTACAAGGTGCTTAACTTCTGCTTTGCTAAGTGAAATGTTCAACTGATCCTCATAGTTTAAGGCATCCTTAGCAAGTTGGTCTACAACCTCATTCCCCTTGACACCTGAGTGTGATGGAACCCACAAGAAACTAACTGAAATACCTTGCTGAGGTCTTCTGAAAAGACTTTGAAGAACATCATACAGTAAATCAGGTCTACACACTGACTTGCCGTGTAGGATACAAGTCAAAACTGACAATGAGTCAGAGCAAATGACATTACACCTGGTTTTAACCTCCTCAATCCATTCTAAAGCAAGACAGATTGCAAATAGCTCCACTGAATAAACTGCAAGGTGATCAGACATTCTTTTTTTTTTTTTTTTTCTTATATTTTGGGATAAAAACAGCAGATGATGTCTTCCCTGTTTCAGGGTCTTTGGAGCCATCTGTAAAAATCTGAACCCTTCAGAATATTTAGTACGCATAAGTGCATCGATCAAATATCTCACATCCCTAACCTCCTCAGCATCATTGCGCTTCTCAGCTTCACAATTCCCAACCCACCCAAAACTATTAAAAATTGCCTTACCATGTTCCCAACACTGATTTACAATGTGCTTAGTCGGATGACTCTTTATGACTTTGCAAGTTCGTCCAGTACACCATTTCCAACTAAGTGACAACATAGTAGCACCCCAATCACTCCCCACTAGACACCTAAGTATATTCACTGCCTTTTTACATCTAATAACAACTCTCTGAATATGGTCTCTGAAAGTCAGTTTAGAATACATCCAAACCCCTAAAAACCTCACTACCTCAACTTGTTTGAAGACTGTCTATACAAGGTAATATGTACAGGGGGACCAGTTATTTTCTTGGTGAAGCAAATAACCTATGTCTTCTCCACTGAAAAACGAAAACCCCATTTGATGTCCCAATTCTCCACAAGACTAACTGCTGCCTGAAGTAGCTGACTAATGTAGGCTGAATTATGCCCCCTGATCCACAGTGCTCCATCATCTGCATACAAAGATCTTCCAATATTAATGTCTGAAAAAATGTCATTAATCATGATACTGAACAACAGTGGACTGCATACTCTACCCTGAGGAACCCCATTATCCACTGGGTAGGTATTAGAATACGACTGTCCAACACGCACCTCAAGGGTTCTATTTAACAGAAAATCCATGACCCAGTTATACAGGTTGCCACTTATTCCCATTACCTCTAATTTAATAAGGAGTCCCTCACGCCATAGCATGTTGTATGCCTTTTCTATATCAAAAAAACTTCATTAACTTGCTTTTTGTTTGCTTGATCTTTCCTTATAGTGTCTTCCAGGCACAACACAGGATCCATAGTCATCCTTCCCTTACGAAAACCACTCTGACATGAAGTGATTAAACCTCTCTTTTCTATAATATAGGTCAACCTATCTGTGACCATTCTCTCCATTAACTTCCATAAGTTAGAGGTCAGTGCAATAGGGCTATAGCTTGTCGCCTCACTCTTTTCCTTACCTGGATTTAAAATAGGTACTACAACAGAGTGTTTCCAAGCTAGTGGAATATTTCCTGTCTCCCATATCAAATTTAAAAAGCTGCAAAAGCACCATCCGCGCTTGAGGACACAATTTATCCACCATTACATAGCAGATTTCATCTTTACCTGGAGATGTAGATCTGACTCCACTTAAAGCCCGCTTCAGCAAATGAAAACATTTGAACATCAAAATCTGCATCTGCAACAATCTTCTTCTGTAAAACATTAGGATGCATCACTTCTTCTCTGGCTGCTCTGGCTTCAGGAGATAAATTATTCACACTATGAATTCTGACAAAGACTTTTGCTAGAGATTCTGCTTTTTCCTTATCAGTTGTCATAACTTCATCATTAAATTTGATAGCTGGTAAAGAAAATTCCTCCCATTTTTCTTATCTTCCCCCACACATCATTAATCGAAGTATCTCTTCCAATAGTGCTACAAAATATTCTCCATTGCTCCCTCTTTGCCTTCCTCATCACCCTCCTGACCATAGCTTGAGCTCTTTTATACTCAACTAGATCAGCAAAAGAGAAAGTTGATTTGACCTTTCTAAAAGCTCTGTTTCTTACCTTTATTGCTTCCTTACACTCATCTGTCCACCACGTCACCATTTTATGCTGCCTACTGCCTGTTGTTTTCCCAATGAATTCTAGAGCAGAAGAGTGCAGTATCTCTGTAATTTTACTGTTAACAATGTTAACATTATTGTGCAATTCCAAATAGATATTCGTCAGTCTAGTACTACAATTAATACTAAACTCTTCTCATTTTTTAAGGTTCCATCTAGGGAAGATTACTTCTTCAATCTGGACTGGCCCCACTCCAATTTCACACAGGATAGGGTAATGATCACTACCAATACAACTGTCCTGCATTACATTTCATTTAGAGCATCTTCCCAACTGTGCAGATACCAAGGTAAGGTCAATAGATGTCTCCCGCCCACTTGTGACATCAATTCTTTTTCCCCTCCCTTCGTTGAGGCAAATAAGGTCCCTTACCTTTAACAACTTCTCTATTACATTACCATTGCTATTGATTTCTGTACTCCCCCAAAGAGTGCAATATGCATTAAAATCCCCGCACCATATGTTAGAGAAAAATGGTGAAATAACACTACACATGCAACAAGATACAAGGCCATGTGTGTGCGAGAGCAAAGACTGGACAATCTGTGTCCTGTGAAAAATGTTGCAAAGTAAAGACATTTGGTCAGGAGATGCTTTGTGAAAACTTTCACTTTTCTCCATGTGACATGGGTGTCAACCGGAAGACGTATTTAAGCTAGAATAAATTCCTGTATTAGTTAGAACTTGACCATTTTCTCCAGCATACTGTAGTCTCTGATTGCCATATGCTGTAAGAATCTAAGCTTACCATTAAACCATTCAAATTATACTCTCGGTCTCCTAGTGGCTCCATCCTAAACAAACACAAATCTACCACTTTACCATCCTGTGTTTATTGCCTCACAGGGATTGTAGAAGTTAACTATCAAATAATTGAAATTACCTATCCATACCTCAACAATGATCCCTTATACCTCTCTACCTACCTTAACTGTTCTATAACCCATTCCCTGCATGATGAATAAAGCCACCCCTCCACCAAAGCCATTATCCCTGTCCCTACGCACAGACACATACCCTTGTACACGTCTCTTGTACACATATAACATTAGGCTTAACATCTAAGTCTTCTACAAACTTCTTCAATTCCTGCCCGTTGGAGCAGAGACTTCTAGCACTGCAAAATACTTACAACCATTAGAAACCCCCACATGTACAGTAGCATAAACTTCGAGGAAACAACGAACTATGAATGTCCCCTGTGCTTCAGCAGTATTTCAGTTTTTTCTCACGTGTATGAGGTGTGCCATCCATTTTTCCTGCCATTTTGGCCCAGAACCATCGAATATTGAAACTAATAGCTAGGTTTGGGTAAAATGACAAGGATATTCCATTTTCATGGATTCTTATAAAAAAGAATTGTGGCCTAATGTTGTACCTGTGGATAAAGGGAACGCTTCAAAGGTGGTAGAGGGAGAATTTATAACCCTATTATATCATCTGTTAATATTGAACATGAACATTTGTACTTGGTTAGAAATCAGAAACAAGCAAACCTAAATTGGAACCACTGTCAGTGATTCCATTCAAAGTTCCATTTCCATGCACTCTGTATTGATTTACTTTTCATACTGACCTCCACCATTCTTGTAGCACAAGTAAGGGAACCTCCATACATTCCCAAGGCCCACTATATGTCCAGCCACAGCCAGGAAGAATTCTATTTTGCTGGACCAGTGTTCTCTCTCCACAGACTGAGATTTGGGTGGGACGAAGGCTCCATTGCCCCCTACCAACTTCTGCTGGATTTCAGACTCATAAGAGTTCTCCATACTGAAAATATAAATGATCTTGATTCATTTTGATGAAGAATTTTATGCAATACTATATATTTTTTAATTTTTCTTTTCACAATTTTTTTTTTAAACTTAAGTAAGTTACTCTCATAAACACAACATTGTACAATCAGAAAAATTTAAATGTTTCAAATGTATGACTTAACATTAGTCACAGTTTAACAAACATTTGACACAGCATCTTATCCAAATGAAAGGGATCAAGTCTGACCAGAAAGTCTACTTTAATTTGTCATGAAACACATAAAAGTAAAACCTTGCAGAAGAATTATATAATAATATTTTTGTAGCATAAATAACAATCTTGATAGTGTCTATACAGTGAATAGAAACTGGTTAAAATAGTACCTTAAACCAAGAAGTTTTTTTTTTCCAGACTAGCACCTCTGAGGTGTGTGTGAGTGTTTGCATCTGACAAAGGAGAATTGGAAACCTGTAGAGTTTCAGCAGATGTCAGAGGTTTCAGGGCGGGACTTCAGTGACATGAGAGCAAGCATGCACCCGCCCCCTCCAGAAGATCTCCACTATCCATCAGCCCAGCTGTAAAATAGCTTGATAACACAGATAGTAAAGATGCTAACACAACCTATGGATATGATAAAAAGTTATGCTGTTTACAGTTTACAGTTATGCTGTTATTATTATGATATTGCTGTGTTCGGCTTTGAATAGTTTGTTCTGTTGTTTCTTTAATTTATTATACTATGGGCAAGGCACAATAGAGACAACTAGTTACCGTTTTTGTCAAAGGAATTGAATACATTTCATACATTATTTTTTCTTAAGTTAATTTTCTGTTAAGTGTGTAAGGAGGGTGGAGGTGGGGGGTAATCATACTACTTTAAACTACTGAAAAAACCTGTTTAGCAGGAAATAACATCTGATACTACTGTAGCCTTAACAATGATGTCTCTCAGAGAGTAGGCCTACTAAAATAAAAGGTAAGGCTATGTTATTGACCAACCTTGCAAATGTTCCTGTCTCCTTTCACTACAGGTCTACAAAGAAAAAAAAAACTAAAGATGGGCAAAAAAAGTAACGAAAATGGGGCTTGATTTAATAAATGTGTTTCATAAACGCCAAGTGGATGAGTTAAGCAACAATTCTGCATACACGTCTGTTTTTGTTTTACAAAAACATCACTCATGGAAGGAGTTTGAAATATGTCACAAACTAGTTCATTAACAATAAAATGCCAGCCACTAATTTGAACAAGAAAGTAACTACTACTAGTAAAAACTATTTTTTTAATTGCAGAAACGTAATTATTCCAGTTAAATTGAATACCCTTATTACTGTGTGTGTGTGTGTGTGTGTGTGTTTGTGTGTGAAAGAAAGGAGTGGGGCCGGGTAAAGCAGGTGAACAGGTCTTTGGTGTGAAGCCATCAGTTGCAATATTGTTTCAACTACTGTATCTGCAACTACATTCCCACATCGACCTTAGAGGAACAAGTCTTCAATAATCATATCTCTGCTATTGTGGTATACCAAAACTGATTCTGTTTCTATGTTCAGTTGATTCTGGGGGAGACAGACGATTTGATGGTGATGCAGAGGAAGAAGTTGCAGAATGCGAGGATCAACTTTCTTAAAATTCAGATTCTGACACTGAGTTTGATGAGGAGCATTATAGCCACCACCTTTGAACCTGCCCTTCAGTGGTCAGAACTATGTGAGAAGCTAGGCACCTTCATGACCAACTGATGAGCAACCATCCATAGGAACAACCCATTCTGCCAGTTTCAAAATGCAAGCAAGCCTCAGGACCAGCCTTCCAGCAGTCAGTAACAGCCAGCCATGGAGCCGGGCTCTCAATAACTTGCAAATGACAGCATATAGATGTCAAATGATAGCTATATTGAATGAATCTTCCTGCTCAAGTAATGAACCACCCCACAACAACCAGAGCACTCTAAACCATCCTGCCTAGTAAGGTATGGAGTGAAGTTTCAGGCTGCCTGAGATGCAGCTTCTTGCTTACACGTGTGGGGAGGGGTGGGGGGACCAGGACAGGATTTTTGTATGTTGCTAAATAATGTAAATGTTTTGAATGACGGTTTGAATTGTGTGTCTTAGTGTTAGGGGTTAGGCATAGGGGTGTGACAAGACGCTTTTCATTTCTGTGAAGTACCGGTCGAAGAACAAGTGGCTACCTGTTGGCACAGTCTCAACCATAGGCAGCACTGATGCGACTCCTATGCCCTGTGTTTGGTTCCTGAATGTGTTCTTCCCCTGGATCCAGCATTCCACCATTTGGCGAAGCAAGGACAAAGACCTTCAAGCCAGTAGGGTTTGGCTTGCCAGGAACAAACTGTCTGACTGGACAGCGACCAGTGAAAGGTATAATTTGTTCATCAATACAGACCTTATGCAGTCTTGGAAGGCTGAGAGAACCTTGCTTTACATGTTCAAGTAAAGGTCTGACTCTCCATAGAATGTCAGCCTTTTTCATTTCCTCAGTAACTGCTAGGTCATCAACAAGTTTTAGGGAGCTTCTAAGTTTGAAGAATCTATGTGGAGTTACTAGCGGTTAGCCTTCGGCCGTACTACATGCCAAGAGAGTTTTCACACGCCATTGTTGTCTGTGTTTACGTTCCGCCACGAGCACTGCCTGACGTAGCGTGTGACATCATACACTCTACAATCGCAAGGCTACAAACTCAGAACACAGACGCTTTTATGGCGATTTCTGGCGACTTCAACCACATAACACTGGATTCTACCCTGACTAATTTCTACCAGATTGTTCATTGCCCGACGAGGAAAAACAAGACAATAGACCTCATGTATGCAAACGTGAGGGACGCATACAGCGCCACCCCCCTTCCCCCACTAGGAAAATCAGATCACAACCTCATTCATCTGCAGCCAATGTACAAACCAAAAGTACAGAGGCTACCGTTTGCCACACGCACTTTCAGGAAATGGACACCCGAAGCGGATGAGGCTTTGAGAGACTGCTTTGAGTCCACAGACTGGAGTGTACTACAGAATGGAGGAGATCTGGAGGAGGTCACACATTGCATGACTGACTACCTGAACTTCGTTGTTGTTCCCACAAGAACTGTGCGCTGCTTTCCAAACAACAAACCTTGGATAACCAGCAATGTCAAGACCCTTCTAAATAGGAAGAAGATGGCGTTCAGAGAGGGGAACCAGGCAGAACTGAGGCGCGTACAGGGGGAGCTCAAAGTCAGGCTGAAAGAGGCCAAGGAGGAATACAGGAAGAAGGTGGAACAGAAACTGCAGGAGAACAACATGAAGAAGGTCTGGGATGGGATGAAGACCATTACGGGCCTGGGGAAGAAGAGCAGCTGCTCTGCGGAGGGAGGCTTGGACAAAGCAAACCAGTTAAACAGCTTTTACAACAGGTTTGATGGCCGTGCTCAAGTCTCAATGGACGTGGACTGCCCAGACACTGTCTGCTTAACGGCCCAAGTCACACCTCCCCTCTCACTCTCAAGGCAACACTTACCATTGCCAGATGTACCCATCCCCCACAGGACACAGACACACCTCTCCCCCCTTCATCCCCCTCAAGGTGATAACGACTATTCTCCCCCTCCCCCCCCCCCCCCCCAATAGTCACGGCAGATCAAGTCAGAGGACAGCTGAAGAAACTCCATCCCAGGAAAGCAGCCAGGCCCGATGGACTGTGTCCAAGACTGCTTAAAGCCTGTGCTGCAGAACTGGGAGAGCCACTTGAGCACATCTTCAACTGGAGTCTTCGTCTAGGGAGAGTCCCAGCACTGTGGAAAACATCATGTCTCATTCCTGTCCCCAAGAAACCACACCCAAGTGAGCTTAATGACTTCAGGACAGTCGCTCTCACATCACACCTGATGAAGACCATGGAGAGACTGGTTCTGGAGATACTTAGGCCACAGGTGCGCCATGCACTAGACCCGTTACAGTTTGCTTATCAGGAGAAAGTGGGCGTCGACGATGCCATCTCATACCTCCTGCACAGGACACACACTCACCTGGACAAAGAGAAAAGTGCTGTGAGAATCATGTTCTTTGACTTCTCCAGTGCTTTTAACACCATCCAACCCCCCGAACTGAGTGACAAGCTCCTGCAGATGGGTGTGGAAGCCCACCTGGTATCCTGGATTGAAGACTACCTGACAGAGCGGCCACAGTTCGTCAGACTGAAGGACTGCCTCTCTGATACAGTCATCAGTAGCACCGGAGCTCCACAGGGAACAGTGCTCTCTCCAGTCCTGTTCACCCTGTACACATCTGACTTCTGCTACAACTCGGAGTCATGCCACATGCAGAAGTTTTCAGACGATACTGCAATTGTGGCTTGTATCAGGAATGGGCAGGAGGAGGAGTACAGGAGCCTGGTGGAGGACTTTGTGCAATGGTGCAAACTCAACCACCTACAACTCAACACTGCCAAGACAAAGGAGATGGTGGTGGACTTCAGGAGGTACAAGCCCGCCCTGGTGCCAGTCACTATAGAGGGGGTCAATGTGGAGGTGGTGAAAACATACAAGTACCTGGGAATACACCTGGACGATAAACTGGACTGGTCAGTCAACACAGAAGCACTCTACAAGAAGGGGCAGAGCAGGTTGTACTTCCTGAGGAAGCTGCGGTCCTTCAACGTCTGCAGCAAGCTCCTCTGGATATTTTACCAGTCTGTTGTTGCCAGCGTCCTCTTCTATGCTGTGGCATGCTGGGGAGGAAGCACTAAGAAGAGGGATGCTGGGCGACTAGACAGGCTGGTAAGGAAAGCTGGCTCTGTTGTGGGAGCCGAACTGGAGTGCACCACTTCAGTATCAGACAAAAGGACACTGAAAAAGCTACACAGCATACTGGACAATGACTGTCATCCACTCCACAGCACTATCATGCAGCAGAAGAGCTTGATCAGTTGGAGACTACGCTCCCTGACATGCACAACAGACAGACTTAAGAAGTCATTTGTACCCAGGGCCATTCAACTCTACAATGCTTCACTGAAAGGAAAAGGAGAGTTGGACTTCTCTGCATAGTCTATCTGCACCTGAACCCTCCAATTCACTTACAAGAATTTTTCTACAATACTGTGTATTGTTTACACTGCCTAGGGGCTCTACTGGCTACATTAGCCCATATGCACAACCCCCTCCTTTTACTGTAACTACATACTTGACCACTCATAACTAACAGTAATTGTAACCTGATACTTGACCTGCATACTTGACTGATGCATGAACCCGTATATGACTCTGCTAGACTTATCCCTGCACTGACATTGTAATTTTATATTATTAGGCTATTTTTATTTTTTATTTTTAATTCTTATTGTCCATATACTTATATTGGAACTGTTGAAGTGCTATGCTTATTTTTTCTGTTGTCCTCTTTTACATATGCACATATTTATTGCTAGTCAATAGACTTTTAACCTGTTGCACTACTGGACTCATTTGCACTACTACCTTGACACACACCCCATACTGTACCACAGTACACTCATGCGCATCTCTACCCATAGTATTTGCATTCTATTCTTATTTTTAGTAATGTTGATCTACTGTAGTCATGTTGTTTTGTTGATCTGCTGCTTATCATCCTGTATACACTGTAGTATATGTTGTGTGTGATTTTTTAAGCTGCTGGGACCTTGAATTTCCCCTTGGGGATCAATAAAGTATCTATCTATCTATCTATCTATCTATCCCTTGACATTTTGTTGATTATAATGGGAACTTTTTTAGTTCGTTTTTTGGCGCAAAACATTTTAATTCTGGGATAGCCAAGGAAGGCCATGTGGACCGAGACCCCGAAGATGATCTTAATTTCTTAAGTAGTAGTCCTCTCCTTTAGTAGTAGACACTCCTTCAGTTTGTAGGGCTCTTTGATTAGCGTATATTGCCATATCTTCAAAGGTTTTGTGATCTATGTATTGTGAAAAGAACTGATATGGACTCCAGTCAACACGTGGTCTTGGGTCATCTTGATAGTCAGGTAGGTCAGGTAGCATAGATGTGAATCTATAATGAAAAATACCAATATCATTTAAATAAAAGATAATAGCAGAGTAAAGAACACAGAAGAAGACACTGTTGAGGAGACAGAAGACTTTCAAATGATAGGCTACTAAGTGTCCTTTCATTAAGAATTGCTAACAAGTGTAAAATACCAGCATTTATTTACCAATCAATTTGGATTAATTACTAAACATATCAGGGAATAAAACAAACATACACGCTATTCATGGTCCACAGAGAACACTTTTCCTGTTTGTCACGGTCTGTCTCTGTCCCTGTTTCTGTCCCTGAGACTTCTGCATCTTCATCCTGTTCCTCCTCTTCTTCCTCTTCCACATTTTCGCCAAGCACAGGTTCAATCTCCATCTCTCTCATCATCTGAAAGCTCCACATCTGAGCCTTCCTCAACCATCCTGTACAAAATCCTCTCTGCTTCAGTTCTGCTCCCTACTTGTTATTTTTCATAAATGTCGTCCCGATGTCCATTATACTAGACATTCATAAAAGTGCTGATGTTTAAAATCCTAAATAATTGTAAGTTCAACCTAAATTAAAAATGTAATTCCTGACATGTTCATACACAAAAATATATGTCAATATCATAAGGAAAATAACAATAAATAGACAATATTTGACGTACCTTTCCTCCTTCCATAAAATGTTCTTGTTCCTATGGCCATGAGTAAGCCTATGCTTCTGAACTTTTCTCCTTGTTGGTTATCTTCATTTCTACTGTCTGTCTCCCTTCGGGTAATATCTTTAACTGTATTTAATAGGTGTCTCCCGTGAGAAAGTTAGAACACGGTCAAACAGTCAAAAGGTGCTGTCCTTAACTGGTCATTAGCTTATTACTTGCTTATTGTAGACATTTTATGCACGTGTTGTGACAGAATAGTGACGCGGTTGTTATTGGTAGACTTACTTAAAGGTGTTGTTTCACAAACAAAAACAACAAAACGGAGGATAGCTATCTCCTCCACCTCCCTCCCATGCCTCCAGAAAGACTCATGAGCGTGCATTTCCTTCTTGTCGTTTATTGGTTGGAACACTGTTATGTTTTGTTTTCGTTTGCTATGCTAGGTTTGCCCACTGTGTTTTTGTTGCCGTTTGTGGAACCTGGGCTGTCTACAGAGACCGCGTTTTTTTACAGTGTGTTCAGGGGACAGGCAGCTAGCAGATTGTGAGGAGACGTTTACTGTTTGTAACAACACATGTTTTAGTCCTAAAAACGTGTCACATCGCTTAGAGCACCTTTAAGTGGTAGCCTATGTCGGTTCACGATCCGTGCTGCTCGCACAATCTGTTCTGTGCATGCGCAAAATAAGCAAGACTGTTTCCGTACACTGGAAACACTTGTATGCGACATTGTTTATCATTAAATAGATCACGAAGAGTCACTTTTAATGTAGCGTGTTTAAGTGGTGGCAAATGCATAATATATTGTTAAGAATTTATAATGTTATAAACATTAAACTTTGATGTTGGTTTTGATCCACCGGCAATATTTGGCTGCCCCACCCGCGATCCGTAAAGGTCTAAAAAACATAATAGAATATACTTGCTTGCTGTTGTTGGTGCTGATCTAAGAGACTAATGTTTTGCCCTGATGGTCATGGGAATGTGAATGATATTCATGCATTCTTATCTTTAAGGCACGGAACGAAATTAAAAAGGCATAGGTAAAAAATAAGTTTAATAAGTTTTTTCTTTCCACACATTTCAACAACGTAGCCTATTTTAAAGAAGGGCTAAGCAATGTTCTGTTTTTTTCCTCTCACAAGCTCCCTCTAAAGACCGCTGTATTGCATTGTATTGCACTGCATTCTATTGGAGGTGTTCCGCGCTGATGAACAATGCAAGTGCTGTATCTACCACTATAGGCCACGGTGGCGCATTCTACACCGTTCGTTCACCGTGTAATGACTCATTTCAGCATCCTAAACAGTATGAAACGGCTTAATTAAATGAAAAATGTTGCATAGTGGGCCTTTAAAGATGCACTACGCAGGATCCAATTTTTCCTCTCGCAAGCTCCCTCTAAAGACGGAAAATGTAAATGTTTGTACTCCGGTTTTCATCATAGACATCAAATACATACGAGGTTTCCGGTTTCCTCCCCCCTCGCCATGCGTGATTGTTTTTTGTTAGATGCTGTAGCTAAATGCTGTTGCTAGATGATATCAATTTATATTTAAAAAAATGAAAGGGTCATCGCATACCGCAACCGTAAACTTTCTTTAACTTGCAACGCGTTTTATTGAGAAATTGCATACAGTTCAGGTTGACTGCATGAAGAGGGGTGACCGTTTCTTTACTCTTTACATTACTGTATTTTCAGACTTGGACGGCGTAGAAAATCAATACGAATCACTGTTTACACTACCTTTGCCTCAAAGAATAGAACCACAGTGCAACGATTAGCAGTGGGGGTTGGGTTCTGCTGTAGCAAATGTGTTGCTGGTATGGGTTGATCCTGATTTACTCAATTAGTGCTTTACAAAGAACACAATAATCCAAGTAAAGTGTAGAGTACTATATATGCATATGAAATTATTGACAAAAGCTCAATTGCAAGGTTTGTCTAAAACAAATACGACTAACACTGATATTACTATAATATTACACATAATAAATGTCACATAATAAAACAATTTATGTTGCCTTATGTTCCCTTGTGCATGGAGGTGCCACACAGCCCTGATGCCCCCCCCCCTGCCGGCAGTCACCACAGAACTGTGTGAGCAAATTTACATGGACATTTACATTTTGGATGTGGAGGCACTGTGGCCAGCCAGAGCCGTGTGGAATGATGTCTTTACAGAGCTAGAGACAATTCAGGCATGCAGCCTACCGCCAGTTTGTGTTCTGGCAATATGGACGTCTGTGTGGGAGCAGTTGTTGTGTGTGGCACATCCGGGACAAATTTCCTGATCCCAGGGGCCAGTACACAGACTTTAGGGTAGAAATTGTTTATTGTAAATAGTTCATTTTCTAAAAGTGAAATCAGGGCTTAAAGTATCCCGGCACCATGCCGGATCTCCGGCGTGTGGCCGTGAGGAGGAAAAAATATTTTAGAGCCTGCGCATGCAGTTTAATATTTTCGAGGCAATTTATTTCACCTGCCAATCATATGAGAGGAACGCAGCTTTAACTAACGTTACAAATCTATCAGAAGCAGAGAAGGGCGGATCCTTGCAATACGGTATGTTTGACACCAGTGCTGAAGCCTAGTCTACATGATACGCGGTAAAATCATCTTAAAAGATATTGGGTTTGCGAATAATAAAACTTGGGCAAAGATACGTAAATATCTGAAAACAATCCAATCACTCAACAAACGTTACTGAATGGTTGTAGGTTCTCATAGCCCATAGGCAAATTTGTCAACAACTTTTGAAAGCATTTAATCACCCATCTAAAAATCAACGTCACCTACCTTCTTCCCACGGAACCTAACGACAGCGAACAGCCACAAAAGTTACCACTTCTGGCGTCGAGGCTGGCTTGGCAATGAAAAGTGACGGAAAGAACGTGTAAAATAAAGCGAAAGCAGGCGTCCCTGGTTATAAGCCGACGTTTCTGCAATTGTTCACCGCCAAGACTGAACATGTCAACATTCGCAGCAATACCTGTGATAAGTGGAAATAGCCTACTTAAATATTCACAACATTAGCAGGTTAGCCTACATTGTGTTCTCTCTAAAGGATTTAGGGGAGACCGGGGCTGGTTGTCTCAATGCTTATTACAGACAAACTACATGACACTGAGGTACAATTTTAATATCAAACTGTTCATCTTTGATAGCTTACTCATTTGCAATTGCAATTTTGCTGAGCAGACAAAAAACATTGAGGTGAGGAACAATTTTTAATTTTCATGGGTCAGAGTAAATTTTCATCTTGGTGTTGTTTTTGTATTAGGAGCTTGTAGGTTATTAGTCATTCAAAAACAAAACCCTCATCAAAAAGCCAGAAATAGCAGCTTTATTTTCAGTCATCTTTTATCTTTCAATGTAAAGCCATATGGCTGCTAGCTTAATGTGTTTGTCAAGAAGTCAGTTGGGGATGGTTGTGTCAAAGCTCTTGGGGTTGGTTGTCACATGTGCAAATACAGGGCAGTATGGTTCAGATACTTTGTTGCCAAATGTTGGCCCACAAAGATTGTACCCCTGGCAGTCATAGGCCTACATTTGTCACAACTGTGACTTATGTTACTCTTGAATGAAGGTAGGCTATACCCAATATCAATAGGAATATTGGACACGTAGACCTTTTAAGACTGTTGTTCTGTTCGTCTTTGTTTTGTCTTAGACAAGTTATGTAATGAAATACATGAAATAATAGCCTAATAAAGAGTTTTTAGCACTGAAAAAAAAATTTTTTCTTTCTCAGAGAACAATTCAATTAACCGATTATACCTTATTTAATCCAATTGTATTAACATACGGGGCATTAATGATGACTATCATAGGGGTGGTATTAAAACTTATTTGCCGTTTCTATCTTAAAGCCTCTATGTGTAGGATTTATCTTCTATTTATCTTCGTCTTTTATCAAAAATATATTTTTTATTTTAAAAATATAATGTAAAACGATGGTAATTACCTCCATGAATAAATTGTAGTGATCCGGTAAACTAGGTAATTTCCATTTATATAAAGATATGGCTGGGGACCAAAGAAGAATATCCATTTTGCGCCGCCATTTTCAAAAGTACAGGTTCTTGTAGGGGAGAGCAGTATCATATATTCAGCTCCGCCTTTCGCGTTTCCGCTCAGAGACTGAGTAGCAGAAACTGAGATAAGAGCGAGCGAGCGTTCGGCCTCCGTAGCAAGAAATTAGGATTGTGGGAAGGGGAGGGCTAATACATTTTATTCAAGCGTATGCAGTATACAACTTCGCCGATAGATGGGGAATTCTGATCCGATCCTACACATAGAGGCTTTAAGAAACTCAAAAGTTACACATCATATTTTGAGATCCCAATTGATCACTGAAATCCTATTGAATTTCTATAGGGACAACCAACCCCATACCCTGTGACAACCAACCCTGTGATGGGGCTGGTTGTCACATTGTGTCAGAGTGTCTTTGACATTTAAATTCTTCCTGTTACAATACGTTCTAAAGGTAAAAGATATTATACACATTTAAAGCCAAGACTTCAAGTTTTCATTTCATGTAGGAATTACTGCTCAGAGATTTTTTGAAGATGAGAAATTCATGCATGAGTAAAAATTGTGACAACCAACCCTGGTCTCCCCTACTTTGCTCCATGACTTAGTAGGCCAATATAATTTTGGTGTAGGCCTAAAACTTAAAAATGGTTAAAATTATCTCTAATATAGGCTACTTAACACTAATATCGTTATATTGCCTCAAAAGATGCAGCAGACTGGTTATATTCTTTCAGCATATAGCCAACATTTAAAAGAATGCGGCATACTTTTTTTTTTAATAAAGCTAAGATTTTTTTTACGAATGAATAAGGGTGAGAGGGAGCAACCCCATTACAGGCAGTATACCCACCACAGAAGACTAGACTACAGCAGTGATTGACACCCATACGTCAATGTCATGTTAGCATTGTCTGAGAAAAAAAAATGGAGCGCAAGTTTATGAAGCCTGGGGATGATATCCTAGCAATAGATAAAGGCATGGCGAGTTTATTTATATAGCATTTCAATGTGCTTTACAAAGATAAAAATAGGGGATAAAATAAAGAGAAAAAAGTAAAAACAAAAAAAAGTTAAAAGAATAAAAGTTTAATAAAGGACAGATAATAAAAATAATTTTAGAATAAGGATTTTCCCAAATTCACAAATTTGTAGCCTACAAATGGGGGGGGGGGGGATTTTTTTTTTTTACTTTAACCCCTGTGAAATATACACTAATAAAGTGTATAAACACTAATAAAGACAAACATTGTTCAGAAAAAGTTTACTTTATTATTTACAGTTTGTTTTATGGCACCTTTATTATTTACAGGTAGTATTTAGTCCTTGGGGTCCTCCTGTCTCTCTCTGGCCCACACAAACTGGCACAAAGGAACATGTTACTTCGCAAGTTCAGTATGTGTTCTTTCAATGTGAAATGTTCTTTGTTTAAAGCCTTCTGTACACCTATGTATGTGGCTCATCTGTGGAGTAATTATAAGAAAAGTAGCCTACAAAAGCTTTCAGCTGCTTATAATGACACTATGAGGCTGTTGTTGAGGATACCTAGATGGTTCAGTGCCAGCTACCTATTTGCATTCTCCAATGTGCCATCATGTGAGGCTGAGCTAAGAAATCTAATGTACAAATGTATGTGTCGGATGGATAATTAAACAAATGTGATCATTGAAAGTCTTGTGAAACCTTCAAAGAGTGCCATGAGGTATGTATTTAAACTAAGGAAACTTTGAAGGACCTGTCTTTATGTCTAAATGTTGTGATGTGATGTATGTCTTGTTATGTTTCTTTTCTTTTTATCTATTTATTCTGTATGTATTTCATGAGATATGGACCCTGATATTGGCGTCTGAAATAAAGAATTTATTGAATGAACTGCACACACACTACAACGTGTGAAAAACATACTGTTCACGGTCCGACTCCTCTGTGATACTGGACACTGGTGGCTGCGTAGGGTCGAGGGCGTACCTTGCTTGGTGTGGAGGTTACTTGCCATCGTTTGTAACTACAATCGAGAGAAACAACACACAAACAGGGCCTCGATTAGCAAAAGACAACGATCATGCAATGTATGGTCGAAAGAAAAAGTAATGGGAAACAAATAGAAGCATGATGGGACATCGGTAAATGATAATCTAACTAACGTTACACAGTTCACTGTAAACTCACTGCAAACTGAGTATTCGCCAAATAGTGTGCTATTGAGTAAATCAACTTCAATTATGAAGCAAGTTTGTCAAATAGAAAACAATGAGATAGGTAAACAGCAAACCTAAGTTTAGCTAGCTACCTAGCTAAACAAACATCCACACTAGCCACGAAGTGATCCACCCACAGACCGCATTCATAAGAATAATTCTCACAAGCATTGACTTACAAAGCCAAAGAACAAACATGCACAAAAAGAGAAATATCTTTACAGTGATACTTACAATCGCAGCAACATGAATGCTTTCGCTGATTTCTTGCTGGCTCCATCTTATTGAAACTCCATATCTAGCCCGCCGTTCTCTGATGGAGGCAAGACGGAAAGCAGGCATGACTTTCGTGAGCCCCACCCAGAGGTATTGGCATTGCATGTAGCGCGGACCGCGCTGCAACCTCTTAAGGCACACCCCTATTTTTCCTTTTTTTCAAAACAACGGCATACCCAAATTGAAAGCTTGACAGTTCCTACATAGTTTTAGACTCAGGGATGTGCCTCATATCATTGGAAAGGTGACACCCTCAGGTTTTTTCTAGAGGAATATGTATGTTTCTGTGACATATGGACACAGAGTTATAGAGGTTGGAACTAAGTTTTTTTTTCCCGCTCATTTCAAATGTCTATGAACTAACTAAGATATGAAGGTACCATCCATATGATACCACCAAATAAAAAAATCTAAGTCCTAACTCCATCTCTCAACCTGTTACACAAAAAAATTGAAGTAAAAAGACCAAAAATATGATTTTTTTTTATATACATTTATGAAAAATATGTTTATGCGTTTTGATTGGGACCCCTATGTAAATTCCCATAGAGACTTTTTGTAAACAAGAGGGCCTACTGACATTCAAAAGTTTATAACTTGAAAACCCCTTTGCCTAGAAACATAAAATTGGTTTCAAATGAAAGCCAAGACCCTGGGCTTTCATGTCAGTTTGCTTGATTTGAAGTTACTCCTTCTGGCACGAGGTTGAGGCATTGCAGCCGATCGGCCACTGATATAACTTGGGCCATCTTTTTATTTTTCACTGCACACCTGTGCAGAGTGACTGTCTTTCTTAAGTCCTTCATGGACCCCGATTATGCTGATCTGCTGCTTTGAAAGCCAGCAGAATTTTGGGGGTGTCTCTTTGAAATACCTCATAAACTCGTATTTGTTGTTGAGGTAGAAATTGGCAGTGGTCACTGCCCTGTTTGATTTCAGGAGTGCCTCCACCCAGCTGTGGAACACAAATTATAGTGAATCAGGTCAGTAAGAATGGCACAAACCAGTGCATCAATGGGAATCTCAATCTTTTGGGTTAACTTACCGTCTCACTCTGTCAAGATCTGCGATGAACAACCAGTTCCAAAGATCTTTTTGGCCCTGTGACATATAATATAGAAACAACCTCACCCTTGAGGCCTTGGACTGCACCGTCTCTTTGTCAGACCCTCCAGGATTTCGCGATGTTGCGATTTGCAACATCAACGCAACTTCAACCAATCCCCGTGAATTCAGGGCGATGTTGCAATTTTAACTAATCACCGCAACTTTACCGCAAAATTGACCGATCATTTGCGTGGTCTTGTCGAGCTCACGTCGACAAACTGTCTTTTTTACACTGAGCTAGAATCACACGTCTATGTCTACTTTGCAGCGCGATCAATGGCATTCTAATTGCCCGGCCCACATTGAAGCAACCCGATTTCCCAGTCAATCGGGTTTAACGTGCATCTGGTTACGCGTTTGCTTCTGTTTTTTTATGTGGTGGCATTTCTTCCGTGTTTTTAAAATACTTAACACATTTAATCGGGAGGTATAGGCTACGGTTTAGCTATAGGCTTATCAAACAACAGCAAGACAAGGAGCAAAGATGATACCAACAGAGACCCAGACGACAAGAAACAACAGGCACAGGTCAGGAGAGCAACACCAAGAAAATGTTTTGGACAGAAACAGTGATCACAAATGGGCAAGAAAGTTCTACACCTTTTAAATCACGTCTTAAATTAAATGTCGAAGTTATAATCAATGTCGGGCAATGCAAATTAATAAGCTAGTTTAACTACATTTAGTAGCGTGGCTGTAGTGAAGCCACAGCATGAGTATACTGACTCTGATAGCTTAATTTAGCTTTATTTTTTGGCAATGAAGTGATCCTCAATATATTATACGTTATATTATCAAGCATCAGCTCACAGCAGCAAATCCTCTATCTAGGCTGCATGGAAGATCAGTTCATTGCAATAATGTGATGCATTTGATGCGTCAGTCTTGCCATAATAATAAAAAAAGTCCACAATGTATGATCATATCACAGTAAACAGGCATACAGTAGGCATATCAATAGGCTATACTAATCAGTTACTATTGTATAGCTATTGAGAGAGCTGTTTGTTAATCAATACAGTAACAGTCTAGAAGAAAGTTGGATTATTAAATATAGGCCTTTTGTACATTAGAAATGTAGCTGTTTTGAACTACTGTCATTTTTAGCTACATTTGGTCTTAAATAGCTTTGGTGTAGTGAAGTTTCATCTGATGTGGAGTAACTGGTGGGTGTTAACTACATTTCCTGATTAGCTTGCCCAACTGGTTATAATATATTGTTATACAGACAACTGAGGATAACTAAAGAGACAGGCAATATTATTGCACATAGGCTATACTTATGAAAGAGGTCAGAAGAGGAACCAAAAAAATGTAGGTTACAGTATAGGCCTATGTAGCCTGTGAGACAGATGGACAATGACAAAAAGTTCTATGCTGTTACATTTTTAAATTTTTCAAAAGTTAGGCCTGCTGTAAAATTTTTCAGGGTTTGTTGCTTATATTCTAGTGCTACAGTATTTCAAGAAAAGGAGCAAGTAGTGGATTGTACTTTTAAACTGTGAAATTGGTGGATTTATAAAACCTCGCCATTTTGTGCGCATACACCTGCAAGAAAGTGTCCATCATCTTTTTGTGATATCCAGGAAAGTGTCCCTCATTTGAGGTTGAGGGAGTTGGCAGCCCTAGTAAGGTTGTTTACAAGAATTTCTCAGTTTCTTTGTTCTTTTAATGTTTTTTTTTCAGTAATTATTTAATATTTCCTCATTTTAAAAAAGTAAAAAAGGGAAAATCACAATTACTTATAGCAACTTTTACTTCCTCACGCAATATAATCACAACAACAAACTAAAAATCACTGCAACTTTCATCGCATTTTTTGGGAAAAGCTCCCGCAACATCAGGTATTTTAGGCCGCAACAATCACAAAAAAGGCCCGCGAAATCCTGGAGGGACTGCTTTGTTTCTGTCGATTGTTGCCGAGCCCATCTTGAAGCCCTGGTATTCTCTCAGGTACTTTTCTATCAAGTCTGGAAACTTTATGGCTAAACAATACACCCATATCATAAAGTTTGCGAATAAAACAGTGATCATGGGCCTAATTAGAAATAAATGTTAATGGGCTGTGGGAGGCAGCAGAGTTCCGATTACACTCTACTAAACATCAGTAGACAACCTGTAGAGAGTTCCAAATTTGCAATTTCTAAGTCTTCAAGCTAACGAAGACTCATCATTCACTATTATTCAATTCAATTGTATTTGTACAGTACAGCGCATTATACATGTCTTGTAGCGCCTCACAGCAAAGACCACCAAGGACAATTACTATTATTTTTTCAGCCAGATAAACAGCAAGAAACGCTAACTAGACCTGGTTGAATCCTGATTCAATCGGATCTTTCACCCGTATCTTTATATTAACTCATGAGTCGCGATTCTCTGGTATCATTAACCCGGATCACTTGAGTCCTAAGTTTCGATTTAAAATGATAAACAGCGCCACACACAAACCTCTTGCAACATTAGCTAATACTAGCCCTAGACATCTTAGCTGCCATAAGATGTATAACTTACAACTCACAACTCCACAAGTGACAATGTGCACAGGCAGTCCGAGATAAGAACTTCCCGCAGAGCCGGAAACTGCGAAGCTCGTAGACAGGAACTCATGGATCTCGAGTCCCTAGGGTCGCGCTAATTAATGGAGAACCGCGGTTACATTGGATCAGTTGAGTCCAGTCGGCCGGTTAGAGCGAGGGTGAGTCTCTCCTTGTGTTAGGAAAAGCAACTCCACAACAAACGCCATTTTTTCACTTCTGAAATAACACAATGTTCTGCACGTAGCCTATAGATGTAATGTATTAAAATAAAATTGTTAATTTGGTCCGGTAGGCAGTCCAACACATTGCAAACTGTAGATGGGGACTCTTGAATCCTCGGGTCAGCAGAATTAACTGGCCACATGAGGAAACTTGCGTAACCGCGGTTACGTGGTTGGATCACTTGGATCTTGAGTCATCCGGTTAGCGCCAGAGCGAGTCTCTCCTCGTGTTAGGAAAGCAAATCCACAACAAACGCTATTTTTTTCCACTTCTGAAATAACATGATGTTTTGCAAGTAGTCTACAGATGTTGTTATGACCTTAAAATTATTATACAGTTTACTCTATTTTACTGATGTTAGTTTTCCTATCTCTTGTATGGAACAGTTTCTATTAACTTTAATGTCATTTCAGAGCCGTATATAGATACTACTCTATATACGGCTCTGTGTCATTTGTGGTGTGAGCGATCTCTACTGGTCAACATTGATATTTCAGTGCATATTGTTTAAAGAGCCCATAGAATACATTTTTTGACCATCATAAAATGTTCTTTGAGCCTCAATAATTGTGTATGCAAATTTGTGCGGCTGAAAAAGACCCAGGAGCATTTCTAGGCCGTCTATTCCATGCTCAGAAATGTATACTCATTAAAAATTTTCGTATTTCCCACCCTTGGCGCTGATTGGCTAGTTCATTGTGAGGCCTATTGGCTGTTTTTTCGCTGAAGCAGATTGCCTCCCTAGCTTCATTGACACTCTTAACGTTACTGCTAGAAAACAAATTCAACTACGTCTGACCCCAACTGTAGGCTATACAGACTGTATTCACTTCTCAAGTTCAGAGAACCGAGGACACGATAGTGTCCGTAAACGTTTTATCGCTCCCCTTTTAACATACCGTTCTATTTTATCGCGCTACGTTTGCGCCTAAGCAAGTAGCAGGTCAATATGCTGCAACGGTAGCCCCAGATGGAGCCTAACGTCAAATTAGAGCTGCTCAATTTGTAGCATAATGACATTTGTTTTTAAGAACTTAAGGCAGACTAAAGAAGTGAACAGCCACTTGCAAGAACTCTGGCCCAAAGATAAACGATGCTGGCTCAACAACTTCGAACTTCATCAAGGAATCTCAGGACGCACAAGGATAGGTCAGTGAATCTTAGGTGAAGGGGAAATTTAGCTTGAAGGTAGTCTACTGCTACCGCTACAAAAAAATCCAAGTCTGACCCCAACTGTAGGCTATATAGACTGTATGCAGATTACAGTTTTATTGCTCCCCTTACCGTTTTAATTTATATCGCGCTGTGTTTGTGCCATACACTACAAGCAAGCAGCAGGTCTGTTTCTCAGCAGAATAATCGGTTAATTATCTGAGCTAAATAAACACGCAATAGGATGTCAGCCTTTATGACAACGTTATGCAGAACCATTTACAATTTAATATTATGTAGGCATAGGCTACGTTTTAGTTTCAGCACTAATGTCTGAGGTTATGAAATGCTATGATAGACGGCGATATGCATCTTTACTGGAAAATTAACGTAGGCTATTACGTTTGTATAGTAAACATTCCAAGTTCACCTAAAACCCCGGTGTTAAAACTTGGTAATGGAAATGCAACACTGGGGCTATATAAGCACAGAAGCCTGGGGGAAATGCGACATTAGTATCTGTTGTTATGCTTGCTAGCAACACTTTAGTGACCGAGTGTGCAACAACTTTTCAAGTAGGCAAACTGTTAAGGCCATAGAAATACCAGTCTATAATGCTATGGTTATGGCGACCAAAAAACACTGAATTTTAGCGTGGTTACCTACCGGCAGAATCGGTTGTTGTTGGAGAATATTGAAATAGATCCTGGTTTCAGGCGTAGTGTTCGTGAAAAGCCGGATTGATACAGTCCGAGGTTGGCGAAACAATATGAGGTGAATTGACCAGAGCAAACGGCCAATCTTGTGGTTGTAGATAAAAATCAACTACTCCCGTTGAATGCGAGGTTCTTGAGGAAGGTAGTGCAAATTCCGGACAACCCCAGCCCAGTACATCCTGGAACGTTACACGTGCGTGCTGACATTTTTTTCGTATGTTCTCCAGTTAAACAGAAATTCAACATGCACTTATTTCAAACAGAAATTCAACATGCACTTATTTTTCTTAGAGCCGTTTGCCGTTCTCAATGTTAGCTAGCTATTAGCCTAAATAGACGACAGTGCGTTTATAGCCTACCTCCGAAGCAACAGGGGGCTGGACAAGAGACTGTTACAAACAATTTTGATTGGGCCAAAGATTCTAGATCTAGAGCTTTTTGGATTGGACAATGTAATGGAGGAGGTGTAGCTTTGCACTGTCTACGTACACCAAGCACTAGTTTCAGATTTTTTTCAGCCCGGCAAACTCTAGCCTGAAATTTACATATAGAAGGAGGCGGAAGATGGTGTTGGGAGTGTCGGTGTGGTCCGTTGGATACCTTAAGCTACCTAAATTCAACAATAACAAGGTAAATGTGGTTTTGCATTCTATGGGCTCTTTAAAGTTCGTTTGAGACATAATAATAATAATAATAATAATAATAATAGCTATGCGTAATAATACTACCACTACTACTAATAATAATAATAACTAATAATAATAATCTATTAATCCCCCTGGGTGAAATTCAGGAAAACACAATCACTCCGGCTATAGGCCTAATATAGATAACATCATTAGTTGTCTTCTATTAGCAGTCTATATAATGTAAGGCTATGTTATTATCCCATAAGTAGCCTAGCATAATAAACATATTAGTAGATCCAGCAGTGGTAATAACCATTGTACACTAGGACTAGGAGTTTTCTTGTCGATTTAGCAATACTGACTCAAGTGACTCGCATAACCCGGATCAGTTGAGTGAGTGACTCAGAATAACCCGAATCCTGAAGAGGAATCGATTTTGCCAGGCCTAACCCTAACTATGACTTGTCATCATTTTGTATCAGAGTTAGCTGGTTGTATAGCTACAGTTGCTACACTGCAGTAAAGACAACACAGTGAAAAGACATTTTATGTTAGTGTTAACGAACATTGTGGCAAGATGGAAGAAAGGCGTGCTAAGTCTTCTGTAGCTAGTGGAAGCTCTCGTTCATCTGTATCATCAAAAAGTGCTACAATCCGTTCTCGTGCTAAAGCAACTAGAAGTTAAAATAGAAAATGCAGCTAAAGAAGCTAAGTCACCGCTGGAGAAAGTAAGAAGAGAAACTGAACTTGAGATACTAGCCATGAACCGTGAAGCAGCAGCGGCAGAAGCAGCCGTTTGGGATTCGGCTGACACCATCGCTAAGTATCTTGTGTTGGATGAAACTGGCCTTTCGGGTGAAAATAAAATGGAGCGGACAAGCAACAGTGTTGGGAAAGTTCACGTTCTACACGAACTAGTTCAGTTCATAGTTCACAAATTTTAATATGAACTAGTTCAGTTCATAGTTCATCATTTTAAAAAATGAACTAAGTTCACAGCTCCAAAAAATGAACTATTTCAGTTCTTTTTTCAGTATGTTGCGAACTATGATTTTTCGGCCTCAGGCCGCAATTATTTAGTTTAACACTGAAACTGTGTCATCTAACCAGGGTTTACATTAACATTGAAGGCAGAGCCTTCCCAAATTAATTGGAGCAAAGTTTTTCACCAAAGTAAATAGTCTAGTACAACCAGAATGAGGCTATTGTGTGTTTTGATTTTGCTGGTACAGTTGATAAGAGCAACGTTTATTGAATGTAATTCGTAATTTAAAAAAAAACTTTAAATATAGGTATAAGGTAGCATACATTTCGCCTAAGAGGTGTAATATGACCCTGATAACATTCTAACAGGCTTTGGTGACTTTGGTAGCTCTTTACTCATTGGGAGTGAAGTTATTATTAACACGTTTTGCACTTTGCAGACAGTCCCAAGCATTCCACTGAAGATTGCTCATTGAGAGCAATGCCGTCCGTATTTACATATTGTTTGCGACTCAATTCCTTAATGGCAAAGCGCGCAGACCGAGAGAAAGTTTTGACATGAGTCTCCTCACGTCCAATGCGTGACGGTGGTTGAGAGTCCTTCTCCATACTGCTTTATGTTTTGATGACGCATGTGACGCGACACTGGAGGAGGCTGCCGTTGCCAAATTGGATCTGCAATGCTCTTGTGCAATATTGCTCTCGGGCTCCACGCAACTTCGGCGCACACGTAACCTTTGACTACAGGACTTAACGGTGTGTTTTTCGCCTGATAGGCTTTATAGAAATGGATACTTAATAACAAACATAAAAAAAGAGTGAACGTGCCGTTCACAGACACCAGAATGAACGCATTCACAGTATCGTTTATCAGGGAGTAATACAGTACGTTCAGTTCAAGTTCACCAAAATTATGAACGAGTTCAGGTACAACACTGACAAGCAAATATATCCATTCTCATTTTGGCTCAACTAGCTCCCCGGAGCGAGCAACTAGCAAGGCTAACCCTTCAACATTTCAACCTGCTACAAATTATACTCTCCTTTTCAGTCCTAATAATCCTTTCTCTCAATATCAACAGCTTCCTCTTCCTTCACATGAGACGTCACTTGCTAATAACGATGTGGACAATGTGGACTTAGCACAGGAATGTACAGATGAAGTTCATGTTCCTCCAGCAGTCAAACGTTCAGACAGTCAAGTTTTAACCACAGAGGATCCTCAGGCAGATTCAAAGCCGTTTTATACCAATTTGAGTGTTTCAGCTCCGTGTTATTACCCACAGCTGAAAAATGACCAAAGTGTGCCTGGAACAGAACATCTCGCACACTATTTGGCTC
>JAGFZM010000252.1:528518-580128 GCA_017657215.1 Limnothrissa miodon | reverse complement strand
TGACCAAAGTGTGCCTGGAACAGAACATCTCGCACACTATTTGGCTCGACGTGGCCTGGTGAGTGCAAGCTTACACCAGTTTGAAGATTCAAAGCCGTTTTATACCAATTTGAGTGTTTCAGCTCCGTGTTATCACCCACAGCTGAAAAATGACCAAAGTGTGCCTGGAACAGAACATCTCGCACACTATTTGGCTTGACGTGACCTGGTGAGTGCAAGCTTATACCAGTTTGATGATGAACCTGAAAACTACCGCGCTTGGCTGTCCTCATATAAAAATGCTACTCAAGGACTGGGTCTCACTGCAACTGACGAGTTAGATTTAATGACTCGCTGGCTTGGGAAAGTATCCAGCAATCAAGTGAAACGACTACGCTCCGTGCATGTAGCAAGTCCAGCACTCAAAAAAGCATGGGAACGTATTCAGGAATGCTATGCAGCACCAGAGGTTGTTGAGAAGGCCCTCTTCACGCGACTAGACAAATTCCCTCCAGTGTTAGCAAAAGAAACTTTGAAGTTAAGGGAGCTAGCAGATCTGCTGATGGAAGTGCAGTGTGCCAAGGAAGATGGTTACTTTCCAGGGTTGACCTACCTAGATAATGTACGAGGCATTGAACCTATTGTAGCTAAGCTGCCTTAGGGACTTCAAGAAAAATGGGTCTCGGCCGGATCAAAATATAAAGAAGGAAATGGAGGACTGTTTCCACTGTTTGAATTCTTTACCAGATTTGTCTGTTATGAGGCAAAGAAAAGAAATGACCCCAGTTTTGCCTTTTTAAATGCTAATGGATATTCTGTGAAGACCGAAAGTACCCAGCATAAAGGCCTAAAGAACTCCATTACAGTTCATAAGACCAGTGTCTCTTCAACGGAGTCGAGCGCTTCCGAGGATAAGAACTGCCCAATACATGGGAAGCCACACGTACTGAGGAAGTGCAAAACCTTTAGAGCCAAGGATCTTCCAGACAGAAAGGCTTTTCTGAAGGAGAGAGGATTCTGCTTTAAATGTTGTGGATCAAGTCCACATATGGCAAAGGACTGCACTGCATCTGTGAAATGTACAGAGTGTAATAGCACCAAACATATGTCTGCCATGCATCCGGGACCACTACTACAGGCCAAGGCTCCCACAACCTTGTCACAGAATGGCGAGGAGGAAAATGAAGGTAATCTCAGCAGTGATCATGTCACTTCAAGCTGCACAGAGATATGTGGTGCAGGACACGCTGGCCGCTCTTGTTCCAAGATATGCCTAGCGAAGGTATATCACAGAGGCTGTCCAGATAAAGTTGTCAAATCATATATTGTTTTAGATGACCAAAGCAACAGGTCATTGGCAAGGTCTAGTTTCTTTGACTTGTTCAGTAACCAGAGTGAGTCATATCCTTACCTGCTTAAAACATGTTCTGGCACAGTACAGTCATTCGGCAGGAGGGCTGAGGAATTCATGGTCGAAGCACTTGATGGTAAGGTTACCATTCCTCTGCCCCCTCTTATTGAGTGTAATGACTTACCTGACAACCGTGCTGAGATCCCCACGCCAAGTGCCGCTCTTCATCAGCCTCATCTCATCAGAGTAGCAGAACACATCCCGGAGTTGGACCCCAATGCCGAGATCCTCCTACAATGCAGAGATGTAATTAGGGTACACAAAGTACGGGAGCAAGTAAACGGCCCTCCTAATGCTCCCTTTGCTCAATGCCTTGACTTAGGTTGGGTGTTGATTGGAGAGGTCTGCCTAGGGAATACCCACAAATCAGATATCAGCACTTACAGGACAATAGTGTTTGATTGTGGTAAGCCCTTCCTTCTCCAGCCATGCACAAGTTTTATGCATGTCAAGGAAGAGTTCCAAGACAGAGAGCCAGGGAACAGTGTCGTAGGGCCCAACGGGCCTAAAGAGGACAAACTAGGTCAGAATGTATTTGACCACACCAAAAGGGACAATAAGTTGGCACTTTCAGCTGAAGATGAGATCTTCATGTCTATAATGGCCAAAGAAGTGTACCAAATGATTCATGCAGTTGGGTTGCTCCATTACCGTTCAAACGCGCAAGACAACGCTTGCCTAACAACCGCAGACAAGTACTTAAGCGGTTTGAATCTCTACAACGCACTCTGAGAAGAATGCCAGAGATGGAACGGCAGTATGTGGCCTTCATGGGTAAGCTGCTAAAGAACATGCATGCTGAGGTGGCCCCAGAGCTAAAGGAGGAAGAAGAGTGTTGGTACTTACCAAGCTTTGCGGTATACCACCGCAAAACCCAGACAAATCAGGGTAGTGTTTGATTCAAGTGCTCAATACTCTGGAATATCTCTGAATAATGTGCTCTTGACTGGTTCTGACCTAAACAACTCTCTTCTTGGAGTACTGATGCGGTTTCGCAAGGAAAAGGTTGCTGTTATGGCTGATATACAGCAGATGTTCTACTGCTTCCTTGTGGACGAAAAGCACAGGAATTACCTTAGATTCTTCTGGTTCAATTCAATTAAATTCAATTTTATTTATATAGCGCATTTTTACAAAAGGCATGTCACAAAGCGCTTAACACAAGAGGCCCAATGGGCAACATGGGCAAGGAAAAACTCCCTAGCAGCGTTTTTTGTTTTTACTTGTTATGGTAAAGGAAGAAACCTTGGGCAGTTCCGACGGCTCAAGGGGCTAGCCCAACTGCTTAGGGCAGGTTTTCAGTCTCTCAGATGGTGAGTAGTCCACTATTATTCCATTAGTTACAAGAAAATGTTGGTATAATTAAAGTAATATAGGAGTCCCATTAGAATCCCAGGATATAGTCCCATGTCATTAGGCGCAGTCAAGCCAGGGACCAGTTGGAGGCTGTATCAATCATGTCAGGGTCATCTGTGAAGCTGAAGGCAGCCCACCCAGGAAGCCAAGAGATGCAGGATCAGGCAGTGGAAGGCAGGGGTGACCCTCAGCAGGGAGGCAGTGGCATGGACCGTGGAGTGGGTTGAGGATCATTCAGGAGTGCCGCCGGATCACGTTGGAAGAAGGTCCCAGGAGAACCCAGGAGGCAAGAGGTGGAGGCTCAGGCAGTAGAAGGCAGTGATGACTCAGGGCAGGGTGGTAATGGCATGGAAAATCAGAGAGGAGATGAGTTAGAACAGTCTCCATCAGATTTCAGAGAATGTGAGTTATATAGCATGCGCAACCATGTACAGATGTTGGCTAAGTGATGAGAGAGAAAAAGTGGAGTGGAAAGAGAGAGGAGGAGAAAGACAGAGTAAAAATTGTACGCCTTATCAGATGGGTGGATTGTGGCGGCATTAAACTATAGCAGCATAACTAAGGTATGATTTATAACAAGCCAACACCACCAAAGGAAATGGTCAGTGGCCACCAAGCCCTGGACGGGAGCTTACAGCTGAGGCAGTCCTTTCCAATAATACCTTGAGGAGGTGTGGCTTACCATATACCATCCCTAACTAAAGGGATCAGTAAATAGAAAGGTTTTGAGTCTAGAAAGGTGTTGAGTGTCCGCTTGACGAATGTTAGAGGGGAGCTTGTTCCACAAGGCAGGCGCACAATGGCAGAATACTCTTCCTCCCATTGTGGATTTTGATATTCTAGGAATTACTAGTAGACCAGCATTCTGTGACCTTAGGGGTCTAGTAGGGTGGTAGGGAACAAGTAAGTGTTTAATATATGCTGGAGCAAGGCCATTAAGGACTTTGTCTGTTAGGAGAAGTAATTTAAAATCAATTCAGCTTTTAACAGGAAGCCAATGTAAGGAAGCAAGGATAGGTGAGATATGTTCATATTCTTTGTCCTAGTGAGTGCTCGTGCTGCAGCATTTTGTATTAGTTGCAGGTTTTTGATGCAGCTTGTGCCACATCCAGAGAACAGAGCATTACAATAGTCAAGTCACAATATGTCACACACAGTATTGATTGCGGGACATGTTAACAATGACAAATTCATTTTCACTAGGTGTCCTTAAAGAAATACATGTATGATTGCAGTTAATAGGTAGCCTACCACCGATCACATTTTGGATATCGTACTTTTCTCTAATTGTGCTTTTTTATTTGCCTTTGATGATCATTATTGAAAAAATGATAAAACATGCATAACAGCCATTCGTGGATAATTATGCTCTTGTCTACTGCTTATTTTGCAAATGCATTCAATAAATAGCTTAGTAATTTGTCTTTATTACCTCAAATATCATATTTCTTGAGAAGTGAATCAATTAACAACCTACCGCGTTTTAGATTTTAAATAGGATTCTTTTATGTGAAGTGTTACATCTTCGCGATGTTATGTTTGTGTTAAACTTTGATTAGCCTACTGAACCAATTTTAGGTCGTTCAACTCGTGCCCTCCTGATGCCGCACTTTCCCCTTTTAGTTTTTTTGTGCGTACGCATGGGTCAGAGCTTGCGTGGAGGTGCGCACATTTTACCGCGATGGCGTACGCATTCTTTTGTGCATACGCATCGTTTATAAATGAGGCCCCTGGAGTCCATTTCCTGAAAGTGCGTGTGTCAAATGGTAGCCTCTGTACTTTTGGTTTGTACATTGGCTGTAGATGAATGAGGTTGTGATCTGATTTTCCTAGTGGGGGAAGGGGGGTGGCGCTGTATGCGTCCCTCACGTTTGCATACATGAGGTCTATTGTCTTGTTTTTCCTAGTCGGGCGGTGAACAAACTAGAAATTGGTAGAAATGGTAGAAATTGGTCAGGGTAGAATCCAGTGTTATGTGGTTGAAGTCGCCAGATATCGCAATAAACGCGTCTGTGCTGAGTTTGGAGCCTTGCGATTGTAGAGTGTATGATGTCACACGCTATGTGAGAAAGTGCTTGTGGTGGAACGTAAACACAGACAGAAATGGTGTGTGAAAACTCTCTCAGCATGTAGTCCGGCCGGAGACTAACCGCTAGTAACTCCACATCCTTACAGCATGCAGTCTCTTTAAACCGGCACTAAGCAACATTCTGTTTTTCTCTTTCACAAGCTCCCTCTAAAGCCCGCTGTATTGCATTGTATTGCACTGCATTCTATTGGAGGCGGTCCGCGCTGCTGAACATTGCAAGTGCTGTATCTACCGCTATTGGCCACGGTGGCGCATTCTACACCGTTCGTTCGCCGTGTAATGACTAATTTTAGCATCCTAAACAGTATGAAACGGATTAATTAAATGAAAAATGTTGCATAGTGGGCCTTTAACTGTCACATGGCCGGGATTACACCATCTGTTGTTTATGTACATCACCAGTCCACCACCCTTCTTCTTGCCAGAAAGTTTATTGTCTCTGTGAGCCACACTGAAGTCCGGTAGCTCCACGTTAGTTGTTGGGATGCAGCTAGTTAGCCACGTCTCCATGGTGCATATTAGGCTACAGTTTCTGTAAAGTTTCTGGTTTCTTACCAGGGAAGCCACTTTGTTTGTTTTGTTTGCCAGTGAGTTCACGTTCCCCATCACCATCGATGGGACTGCAGGTTTAAATCTCCATGATGACGGCATTGGGTAGGCTAATAATTTAACATTATCCTACCATGGGCTAAACATACTCACACAGCGGTCATTTAAACAAAGCCTGTTAAGCTAATCAGTTGCAACAATAAAATTAACCTGCGCTTACCTATTCTGAAGTGAACTTATCTCAGCTAACTCATTGACGTTGGTGTTGGTATCGTTGGCTAACTCTAGCCTATACAGCCAATTAATGTAGAAAAGCTGTTTAAAGTAAGATGACAACACTGATCGACGTGTGCCTTCCCAAAACTAGCCCAAATCAGTCATACTGTGGCTTGGTGCAGTCTCCATTCGCTTGTGTGTGGCTTGCCTCTTGACAATAGATCTGCTGCAGAATTTAGAGTGCCTGGCAAGTGGACTACTCTGACCGAGCAAAGACGGGTGTCTGCCCAAAGGAGGAGTTCCCGGGCTATGACCTCAGACTTCCCTGGCGATTTATGTAAGCTATCACTGACATATTGTCCTTCCAAATCAACACGCGCTTGTTCTGAAGCAGTGGTAAGAAATGATGGAGAGCAAGATATATTGTTCTCAGCTCGAGGTCATTGATGTGGGCGTAGAAGTGTTCCCTGGTGGATGGCAGACTCCCCGGGCTCCCACACCATTCCAGATTGCCCCCCAACCCGACAGGGAAGCGGCTGTGCTCAGTACTTCGCGTTGGTAGATTCTGACTAAGCCCCCGCCCCTCATGTAACGTTACAAAAGTGATTAGCGCTTTTGGATCGTTTTTTTTTTCGCTTTTTTCTCTCATCCGCCGCACCTTCGAAGACATCCTAGGGGAAACACTGAACTCATCTGCAAATTGGACAAACTGGACCTCAGCACCTCCCTCTGCAACTGGCTGCTGGATCAAGCGGTGCGTGTGGGCAACAATGTCTCAAACAGCATCACCCTGAGCACGGGGGCTCCACAAGGCTGTGTGCTCAGTCCGCTGCGCTTCACCCTGCTGACACATGACTGCACACCAACCTACAGCTCCAACCACCTTGTGAAGTTTGCGGACGACACAACGCTGGTGGGGCTCATCACCAAGGGCGATGAGACCCACTACAGGAAAGAGGTTGAGCTCCTGACCACGTGGTGCAGAGAAACAACCTCCTGCTAAATGTTAGCAAGACCAAGGAGGTTATTGTCAACTTCCAGAGAGGCCACACCTGTCACCACCCACTTACCATCGGCGGCGCTGCGGTAGAGAGGGTGAGCAGCACCAAGTTCTTGGGGGTGCACATCAGTTAGACCTCCCCTGGACTACCAACACCACATCAGTGGCCAAGAAAGCACAACAGCACCTCTACTTCCTGCGCAAACTCAAGCGGGCAAGTGCACCACCACACATCCTGAGCACATTTTACAGAGGAACCATTGTAAGCATCCTTTCCAGCTGCATCACTGTGTGGGGCGGTAGCTGCACTGACTTCAACAGAAAAGCTCTACAACGCATTGTGAGGACAGCTAAGAGGATAGTTGGTGCACTCCCCTCCCTGCAAGACATCTACACCACTCGCCTCACCCGCAAAGCCATCACAATTGTCAACGATGCAACCCACCCAGCTTTGTTCAGCCCCCTGCCCTCTGGAAAGAGATACAGAAGTCTCCGCTCCCGCACCACCAGGCTCACCAACAGCTTCATCCACCATGCTGTGAGACTGCTGAACTCTCTCCCCTCCCGGCTCCCAGCCAGCGGTACCACCAGACTGGCATGAGTATAGGAAGACAGATTGGACTCTACCCCCCCCCCCCCAACCTACACACACTCCCCAACAAGGAAACAAACACTGAACTAAGAACTAAAAACAACACTCTTGACTGAAAACAACTACCTGCTGCTATATATTTTAGTATTCTTTTTTACCACTATTTATATTACTACTACTGCTGCTACAATCTTGTATTGCACTAAAAACAACAAAAACAACACTGTTGGAACACTTACTATGTCTTGTCTTGTTATATGCTGTATATTATCTAAGTATAATGCCCTAAGCCTACTTGCACTTTTTTACTTAACATTACTTTATTGTTTAGAACTGTTTTTGTTGTGCATCTGCACTTTATTGTTGTCAACATCTACGCATGGGACAAGTGTGAAACGCAATTTCGATTCCTTTGTATGCCAAGTACATGTGAAGAAATTGACAAATAAAACTGACTTTGACTTTGACTTTAAAGGTATCGGTGGTTTGCTAGTTATAGTTTGCTGATATAATAGCTAGCGCCCCACCTGTACGTTGGGGGTTGAATAAAAGCTTAAAGTTGAATAAAAAGTTGAATTATATTTCTGGCCATCAAGTACTGTAGGCCAGGGGCGGTGGTGGCGCAGCCTGTAGAGGAGCCGTTTGGTAACTGCAAGGTTGCAGGTTCGAATCCCACTCTACCTGACCCTGTCGAAGTGTCCCTGAGCAAAACACTGAACCCCAAATTGCTCCTGGTGGATTACCTTGTGTGGCAAGACTGTATTGGGAGTTTGGCGACGGTCCCTAAACTCCTTCCCACCTCGGTGTAGTCTGGTAATTGGCAGCCGTGTCTTTATAAACACTGGCGAAATGGTGTGAGTAACATCCGCTTGTGTGGGATTACCAAGGCTGGGTGCCCACGTTCCCCCGACCTTCAGTGTGTGGCTCCGGAGGGCATTTTTCGTGTGACTGGCTTGTCGGTATGTTTTCTCCCGGTTGCTTCGTTTTGTTGTATTCTGATATGGTGGACGGCTTAGTGTTTGTTTACATTCCAGCAGTGCACTGTTGGTGCTAACGGGCTAGCAGCGCTGTTCAACATCCTCCAGTGGATTCATTGACCGTGGTTTTGGTAGGTAGTTTATATTACTTCTGTATCCAACATGGGATTAAGTTGTGGGACAACAGGCTGATGTTGTTTGCGACTTGCAGTTTAACGTTGTAGGAAGTACCATCTGGTCGGCGACTTGCGGGGTTTGTCACCTGTTGTCCAGTAGGTTTTCGTTTCTTTTCTAAATATGGAATCGGTGTGTTGCACTGAGGTAAAGAATTTCGTGTCTCCACTAGGACTCACGTGACGCCCAAAAGCTGTGGTCAATGTTGCTGTTTTGTCCTTGGGTAGTATTTCCGTCTTGTCAAGCTGTTGTCTCTCCTGGCTACCTGAACGGCAGACCGCTTATCATTGTGGTTGGCTGTGTGGTCTGTTTGCGGGCATGCGTGCGCTCGTGTGTGTGTGTGTGTGTGTGTGTGTGGAGTTGTATGGTTGCGCTTACTGTTTGGCCTTGTGTAAAATTCTTTGTTTGTATTGTAATTTGTTTGTTGTCTGTCTAGTGGTTGGATTCTGTCGTTGTCATTCATTTTCTTGTAATTCTTTGTTGGCTTTGTTTAATTGGTTGATTATTGTGTCTGTGCTGTTTAATTTGTTTGTTATCTGTCTGTTTTGTTTCATTCATTTCATAGGTTCTTTTCTTGTTTGTGACGCTTATGTCCAGTGCTTGCTGGCTTCTGGTGGTGGTACTGCAATTAACCTTGCTAATGGTGCTGTTCCCCTTACTACATGCTAATGTGGTTGCTATCATTAATTTTTTTTGCAGTGTTTGTGTGGTTTTGTTTGGTAGTATACAAATTCATTTGGTTTACAGGGTTCTCTGTGTGATGGTTTGACTTCAGGGACATCGCCATTGTATATTTTTGGATGACAAAAACCCACATCTCTGTTGTTCAGACCCTTTTTGGGTGTGTTCCTTAAGAGGTGTGAGATGAGATCAAATATAGGCCCAGTGAGGAACGTAAGGATCCAGATAAAATCATTTCTATCTTCCGGGAGTTGTATGGATGTTCTAAATCATATGTGGCTCTTCAAGAGGTTTTCTTTCCCGCAAACAGCAGGAGGGGGAGACCTTGCAGGAATTCTCACTGGCCTTGTTGAGCCTTATGGACAAAGTGAAGCAGTCTGCTCCCGATGCAGTGCCAAATTCAGATGTTCTTCTGCGAGACCAATTCACAGAGCATGTCTCGGATGGTGGTCTTCGACGAGAATTAAAAGAGTGCGGAGGCAGCCACAGGCAACTTTGCTTGAGGTACGGGCAGAGGCAATTAGGTGGGAACATGAGGGCATGCCGGGGGCTTCGAGGGCCCGTAGTTTTTCTCTTCCGTCCACCTAGGGCATTTAGTACGTCGTTCAGGGGAGGTCTCGGGTGCCAGATGGTGACCAATCACATAGTTCTGAGCTGGCTGAACTGAAAGAGATTCTTAAGCGACAACAAGACCAACTTAACCTGCTGACACAGAGTCTTGATTCACTGCAAGGGCCTCGTCAGTTCCATCGTCCTGCTCAACGTCAGCAGGTGATTTGTCGTAGATGTCAGCGCCCTGGCCATTTTGCTCGCGACTGCGTTGGCGAGCGCGTTCTGGCTCAGCCCCCAATACCTCTTGTAGACCGGCCACTTAGTGGCAACCCATCCCAATTGCCCACTCCGGCGTAAAACTTCCAATCACCAAGCTGCTGAGCCACAGTTTGGGAGGGGAGCTTACCGGCTCACAGGAATTTAATGGTCAACCTGGTATGTTTACAAGTTTGATGTCTTCATGTCCCCACTTGAATGTATCCATAGGGGGAGTTCAGGTGCCCTGTTTGGTCGATACAGGATCTATGGTCTCTACGGTTACAGAAGCTTTTTTTCATGAACACTTTGCCCCACAGGGATTGAGGTCGTGCAATTGGTTGCAGCTCCGTGCAACCAATGGGTTAGCCATTCTTTATATTGGCTACATGGAGCTGGATGTTCAGCTTTGTGGTAAGGAAGTACCAAACTGTGGGATCTTGGTGGTCAAGGACCCTCCGGGTGCCCTAAACCAAGTTCCTGGGGTGTTAGGAATGAATGTTCTGAGTAAGTGTTACCAAGAGCTGTTTGGCCAGTATGGTTTAGCCCTCTTAGAATATCCGGCAATATCGTAGGCCCTGGCACCTCTCCTGCAAGCGTTCCAGCACTGCCATCAGGCAGAGATCCACCCCCCCATTAGGGTGGTGGGTCGGGTGAAGGTAAGAGGCAGAAGGGCTTGCCGTATATCGGGTGGGGCTATGAAGTTGGTGCCTGCCACATGCTCCCCCAATATGCTAGTGGGGTTGTATTGTTCGAGCCTTCAGAGTCTGGCCTACCCTCAGGGCTACTTGCTTCCCCAGCCTTGGTACATGTACACCACGGAACAGCTTCTATTCCTGTTGTCAACGTTGGTACTACTGATGTCCTTGTGTACGCACGCATTTCACTAGGCACATTACAATGCATTCCTGTTGTCAACGTTGGTACTACTGATGTCCTTGTGTACCCACGCATTTCACTAGGCACATTACAATGCATTCATGTTGTCTACCTGTCGGTGTGACAGAGGTTCCTTCAGTCTCAGCTACTGTAGCTTCTCAGACAGCTGGCTCGGCGACACCAACCATCCAAGAGCAAATAGATAAGATTGATTTGTCTTCCCTGTCCAGTTTGGAGCAGGGCCAAGTCCGTTCCTTGCTGGAGCAGTTCCAGATGTGTTTTCCACTCATGAGGGTGATCTAGGCTGCACTAAATTGTTATCCCATGACATCCCGCTCTTGGATGAAGTGCCAATTCGCCAGAGATATCGTAGAATACCCCCGTCTGACTATGAAATGGTCAAGGCACATATTAACCAACTGCTTGATGCACAGGTAATTAGGGAAAGCTTTAGTCCATATGCTTCACCAATAGTTTTGGTCAAGAAAAAGGATGGTAACTTGCGCTTATGTGTAGACTACCGCCAACTAAATGCTAAAACTCGTAAGGATGCGTTCCCACTCCCTCGCATCAAGGAGTCGCTGGATGCATTGACCGGGGCCCGTTGGTTCTCTACTTTAGAGGTTATAACCAAGTCCCGGTCACTGAGGGGGATAGGGCAAAGACTGCTTTTTGCACCCCTTTTGGCCTATTCGAGTGGAATCGAATGCCATTTGGGCTTTGCAACGCCCCCTCAACATTTCAGTGGCTCATGCAGCAACTCTTTGGAGACCAACAGTGTCAGTCTCTGCTTTTATATCTAGATTATATTATATATTCATCCACAGTCTCCCAACATTTGGAACGTTTGAGTTTAGTTTTAAGCCGGCTTAAGAGTGAAGGCCTCAAAGCTAAATTAAGCAAATGCGCCTTTTTCCAGAGGAAGGTCAACTACCTGGTCCATGTTGTGTCAGACCAGGGGGTGGCCACCGACCTTGGTAAGATTACAGCGGTAGCCCAGTGGCGGAGTCCCAGAACTGTGTCTGAGTTGCGGTCTTTTCTCGGCTTTGCTAGCTATTACCGGCGGTTGTGGAGGGGTTTGCAAAACTTGCAGCCCCTCTACATAAGCTGGTGGCTGAGCAGACTGCTACCAAGGGAAGATCTGCCACCAAAACCTTAGCTGGTTTATGGACTGAGGCTTGCCAGACAAGTTTTGAAGCTCTAAAGGGGAAACTTACCATGGCTCCAGTTCTGGCTTATGCAGACTTTAACCTGCCCTTCATTTTGGATGAAATGAAAAAGCCAAAAACATATTCGTTCTAGAAAGAATGGTTAAATCAATTTCCCTGGCTATGATACAGTAAAGCAGTGTTTTTCAACCACTGTGCCGCGGAACACTGTCTGGTGTGCCGTGGGAAATTATCTAATTTCACCTAATTGCACACCTACCAACCTGTACGCATTTGCTACGATTTGTTACTTAAAGGTCCAACGTGTAGAAATGTCGCAAACCTACTATTTAGCCTTGCGCCACGCAGTTCAATGTATTATAGCTACAGCATGCTACTAATCCTGTTAATGTATTTCAAGATGGCGAATGCCTATGTAGCGACGCCAGCCATTAAAGCCTAGTAAATCGACCATTTAGAACACTTGAAGTTAATGGTGGTGGTAAATATTTATGAAAAAGCACATCTTTTTGAAGGGGTAACATAGACTTAGATTAGAACAACTAAAAATGCTACACATTGTGCCTTTAATACGCGAAAAGCCTTTGATTGACTTTGGGGTCACTTGAGACACTTGGTGAGAATTACTTGTATATATTGATTACAGAGTTTCTTTTTTTTTTTTTTTCATTTTTCATCTGCTGGTGGTGTGCCTCGTGATTTTTTTCAATGAAAAGGTGGGCCTTGGCTCAAAAAAGGTTGAAAAACACTGCAGTAAAGAACATAAGTCAGTGCACTGTATATACTGTCGGGAGTGCGGGCAAGACTATGGGCGGGAAAAGTGCATTCGTTGAAGGGTCGACAACGTTTCGTTATATGAAAGGAGGGTTAAAAAGGTAACCTTTTGGTGTTAAAGGCGACATAATAAAAAATGTGGGTGCACCTAAATTTTGTGCTGGTGCACCTAAAAAAAAAAGTTAGGCGCACCAGTGCAACCAACACAAAGTTAGTCTGTTAGGTGCAAACAATAATTCACACCAGGCAACTTTTTAGGTTAATTTACCTTCTTCATAGTCATTTATATGATTAAATGGCTTATGAGTGACATACTGTAAAAAGGTTCTCTCGGTCACCTCTATTGTAATTTCTGCAGTTACTACATTTGCAGGATCTAAAACTCTGGGATGGAGGGAACAAAACTGAAATTAAATTAAATCAAAATCACACGAATTATTTAAAGGTCCACTATGCAACATTTTTAATTAATCCGTTTCAAAATGAGTCATTACACGGCGAACGAACGGTGTAGAATGCGCCACCGTGGCCTATAGCGGTAGATACAGCACTTGTAATGTTCAGCAGCGCGGACCACCTCCAATAGAATGCAGTGCAATACAATGCAATACAGCGGTCTTTAGAGGGAGCTCGTGAGAGAGAAAAACAGAATGTTGCTTAGCCCCTATATAATGCACAAAAATGATTATGGCAGGTTTCTGTCCTTTGCTTTGCAAGTAAATTCAGAATATTGAAATTAACTAACTAACTGTTCGTGAAACCCCTTGCCAGGCCAGAGAAATTTTAGGTAGTTATAACACCGGTTGTATAGCGGAGGAGGTCAGTAGTCACTTCTCATTCATAATGTTGGAAGTTTCCATGTACTGGAAAATAATGTCTTCAGTTGGGTTTCAGTGTTTTATACCTATCTTTGAAGTGTACGTGTGTAAAGGTTAAATTGATTTTTTTAAAGGGATAGTTCGGTTTTTAACACATTGAGCCCCTTTCACAGGTTGTCTAAAATGCAATAAAGTGGTTGACATCGAAATGTTGACGCTTGCTTCTGTCTCGGCTATTTGGGAAATATAGAATCGCCTCTGCCTGCCATCAAAATGGCTAGCAATGGGCATGTGTTGTTTCTATCCTTAAAGCAACACCAAAGAGTTTTTAAAACCTTAAAATAATTTTTTCAAAATCGTTTTGGTGGTCCATCAACTCATAACAGTATGAACGTTACCTTCTGCATCTGCTCTGGGGCCCTCTATCGGCTGTAATAGTACTAAACAAGTTCGCCCAGTCGGGTCCAGGTTCTGTAGTCCAAGTAAAAACTACAGTCGATTGGTTTTGCGGCCAGCCATAGGCGGGGAAAGCTCTGGTTGGAGTTGAGCCTACGTTGCTACTGGACTTGTAAGTGATAATGGTATATCCGACAATATTTATCATTGATTGTTTTATCTATCAATTAGCCTGTGAGAGCTACAAACAGTGGATGAATTTTAAAGTGTTTGTGTTAGCTAAGGCGCTAACGTGGGTATTGCTAGGTACGTTTCCTATATAAGTTGTTTATAGCTTTAGCGCTTTTGAAAGCATGCCATCATCCGTAAGTTGTGAACAGATTTATATGTGAGGCGGATATTTGATTGTGAAAGTCATGGATTTGGAAATGAAATGAAAATTGGGGACACATCCATGTTACCGTTGTAAGTGTAACGTTACCCAACACGGCAAGTAGCGTGAACACCAAGTAAGCCAACACGTTCACAGCCACCGCAGCTGCCGGTGTCCAGGCAGCGACACAGTCTGATGGGTTAGAAGCTATCTATTTGGCTTTCAAAACTACAGTTTTGCAGTCTGTTTAGCAAATCTTCATTTTTTTCCGTTGTGGTTAGGGGGGATTATCACTCGAGACAATACAGGCAACTAAATACTAAAATGTTTGACGTGTTTTTTTTTTTTTTTTTGAACATCCTAGTGTAAACATATCTCTTGCTATTACGCTTGATCCTTTGACAACATGCACAGCAAGCGATGTCATATGTATATATATATATTTTTTTCTGTTTCAAAAGTCTAAATAAATCATACTTTTACAACAACGTACATACCTTGTCTGTAGACATGATTTCTAAAGCCGATGCTGATAAACAAATTGCGGTGACTGTATATACGTAGGCAAAAGTCAGTGGCATGCTAAATTATTTACGACAGCAGTAATTCCGGTTTTAACCTGTAGATGGTGCGATTACGAAACTCTTTAGTGTTGCTTTAAAACACTGGTTTTTAAAAAGTGCTACTCACCAAGTGGTTAGTGGTGCTCAATGATGTTCCAAAACATGTATCGTAGCGAAATAAAGCTTCTGTTATGTTTTATTTGGCACTTTGTTTATATGAAGGAGCAAATAGACCCCTATGGGACTTACAAAATGGCAAATAAAACATGACAGTAACTGTATTTTGCTACGATACTTGGGTTGGAACATCAGCAAACGCCACTAATCACTCCATGAGTAGCACTTTTTTAAAACCAGTGTTTTAAGGATAGAAACAACACATGCCCATTGCTAGCCATTTTAAAGGCAGGCAGAGTCGATTCTATAATTCCCAAATACCCGAGACAGGAGCAATCATCAAGATTTTGATGTCAACCACTTTATTTCATTTTAGACAACCTGTGAAAGGGGCTTAATGTGTTAAAAACCGAACTATCCCTTTAACACATTAAACACAGCCCACACTCTGAAAATGTAGCCTGCTTAAAAGTTTAAAGGTTTAATTATTTCTAGTCCTCAGCTCATTTATTAAGCAGAATGTAATTTCAAAATTTACATTATGCTATACATACAAGCAAGACTTTTCAGCAACAAAGGAGCTGTAGCTGTGTTGTTAAGCTCCGCCTAACAACATCACAAGTACGTGCGCACACACTCTCACTCACATATTCACATGCTCAAAGCTCTCTGCATGGACACATTCAGGACTAGCTACAAGCGCCGGGAAGAGGGCAGGAGGGAAACAACGGCTGGGAGAGTCCTTTCCATGGCACATAGCAAAAAAACAAAGCTTTCTGTGTCCTTTATAACTTTCATGGGGAAATAGGCCATTTATATCCTGCTTCCGTACTTTCAGCAGTGGCAACTGTCATCAGGTATATTGTTTCATCATCTCTCTTTTTCACTTTTCCTGTATTGTTGACCACAACTAGCCAGAAGTAAGTACATGAAGCTTTTTGGTAGTTTTGTGGTGATTCATAAAGTTATGTTACCTGATAAATAACTTCCTTGCCCAGTCAGCAAACACACTCTCAGGCAGCCGTTGTAGTAACAAAGCCATGGAATATAGGGCAAAGGTTAAGGTGGGAGGGCTCTGCATGTCTGTCTTCCTGTTTTACTCTCAAGCACAAGGGCAGATTACTACACTTGAGAAGGACTGAATTCAGTGTGATTTATGTAAATTAGCAACTCATTCAAAGTTTAATTATGATGTAGGAAAAGGTTTGGTGGCTGCATACTTTCCATATATTCACCCAAAGTAAATATTAAAAACTTTTACAAGATTTTGGCAATGATGAGAATGTAAAATATTATCAGGGTAAAAAATGTATTTTAATTTTTAAAAACTTCAATTAGAGTTTGGGTTCTTCATGAACTCCCACCTACCCAGTGTTTACTACTGAAACACTGAGATAACATTTATAAATTATAAAGGTATTTCAGCACCATTAAAAGAAGAAATATACCATCACATCATTGAGACGAGGCGGTGGAAAGTTTTCCTTTGATGGGCAAAACAATAACGTTGACAACAAATTCAGCACACCAAGGCTTTAGAAACAAGCAAGTTAGTTCTGCATTTTCTCTTTTACTCTTCTAGTGGAGTGGAGGCAATTAGACATAACTGTACCAGTGCCACAGAATCAACCCATCCCTCTCCCACATTTTGACTGAGATTTGAATATTTTGCCATACTATCTGTCTGTTGGTCTGGGAGAGAAAAATAGGCTAATCTCAGGCAGAAATGCTTCACTGGGGTTGCTATGACAGCAGGTCATTCCAAAAACAGACATTCCTAGTATTGTTATGGCTGTGGAATTAAAGTCCTTTGTTTGTGTAATGGTTCTGTCTTCTGAGGAATTTATACTGCAAGCTGAATGTAGGCATGAGTAAATCTTAAATCGATAAATTTGTACTTGTCTCTATCTCAAACTCCACATGTGTTTTACAGGTTTTGCAAACAGAAGTCAAGCAATTGTGAAAACCTTTGTTCTCTTCAGTAGTTCTGCAATAAACTGGCCGCAAAGTAGAGGCCTGCACTCCCGCGGGTGTACCGCGAGACCCGCGGGACCCAACGCAAAACAGTGCAATGCGGGAATAAATTTAAAAGCTCATCGCGGGCGCGGGCAGGAGCGGGACTGCACTATGCGGGAGCGGGCGGTAGGATGATAGACTGCACTCCCGCAAACACAATATGAGTGTAAAATAAAATATACAAATGATTAATGTAGTGCATAGCATACATAATTTGCGCTGAATATTTTATTTACTGTTACTAAAATCATTAAAACTTGCAGATGTAGCCTACCCAGATAGCAAACAGGCGTCGAATCAACATTGGTTGTTGGTTGGAAAGGTAGGTAGGCCTATCCATCAGATGACCGAAATTCAGTGTTGAATCAACGTGATGGACGGTCGTAGTGGTACACCCGCGGGAGTGCAGGGCTCTAAGACAAACTTCAAAAAGTTCAGCCAATTAAGAGGCCTTTCAGTGAGATAGAAATTAAGCCAACGTCCCTCTTGCAGGATATTTGCGGGCGGGAGCGGGACAAAATATTGCCGGTGCGGGCGGGAGCGGGAGTGAAAATTACAATTCTTTGCGGGTGCGGGCAGGAGCGGGATAGCACAATGCGGGTGCGGGCGGGAGCGGGACTGATAATTCTGATTATCTGATAATCAGATAAGTCCCGCGCAGACCTCTACCGCAAAGGCCATGTTGCTGGGTTCAATGAGTATTGAATTTGCGCTACTTACTTGTTGGTAATAAACATTTAAACAGTTATCCATTGTTTTTGATGAGGTTGGGTGACACAAAACGGAATATAATACAAAAAGGTTTTTTTTTATACACTGCAACTTGTGATGATTCTAATTCACCCACATTCCATTATGTCTTGTTGGGGAGACGACAGACCAAAGCTGGCCACTGAGACCCTTGAGAGAGACAAGTTCGAGACAAGTGACAACTTTCGCAGTAATACAGCGCAGACAATACCTACACACACACACACACACATATATATATATAGCGGTGTTGATTACGATCAATTACGAAAGTATCAAAATCATGCTGAAAATACATTGTGAAGACATTTGCCATAGAGAGATCCTGGGCAGGCCTACATGTGCTTTGAATATGGTTAACAAGACACACTGCTGAGATCCAAACTGACAAATTGAAAGTTTACAGAGAAGGCTTTCGATCAATTCGGCCTGAGGCTGTGATTATTTGAGGACACGTGGTGGGGGGTGTGTTTTCTTTTTCCTTCTGTGTTTAGTGATTGTCATTGTTTGCACTAATTATCTGTTGCACTTTGGGGTGATTATTGGTTTATTGGCTGGGGTATATATATGGGTTCTTTTCAATCATTCTTTGTCGGTTCTCTGTGCACACTGGGTAAATCATATACTGTACCTGTTCTTCCTGTGTAGTTTATGTTGGTTTGTGTTATCTGTGCACTTTGGGTAACCTCTGTATGGCGAATCCTGTTTAGTTTGTGTTAGCTGTATTCTATGTGTAGTCTCTGTTAGCATTGTTAACTAAGTAGTCTGTGTTAGCTGTATTAGTTTGTTAGCTGACTGTGTATCTGCACTGTCTGTTCAGTAGGGTTGCAAAGGGGTGGAAAATTTCCGGTAAATTTCTGGAAACTTTCCGGAAACTTTCCATGGAAACTTTAGCTTGGGAATTTTAGAAATATTCAAAAATGGATATTTGTGGAAATTATGGGAATTTATGGGAATTAACTGGAAATTTTGGATGATTTTAAGAAACATAGACCATATGACTCATATACCAACAACATATTTTGTCATAAGACATTTTTGCAAAAAAATATACAATTAAATTAAAAATATAGCATTTTTCTGTTAAATATGTAGATTGTAAACTGAACAAATGGAAAGGGCTATCAAAACATTTAAATGATGTATGAAATCAGGTGTGGTTATGTGAAACTGCTTAGCAGGACGCAGAAGAAACAGCACATTTTGTGCTATCTAGCACCATGATAAGCTAACTTCTTTAATACAAAGGTGCTAGCTAGCTTACCTTTAACATATCTGCCTTACCAGTGAGCTAGCAATCTATATTTTGATTGGGCTAGCTAAAATCTAACCTTTTAGAACAAATATCATCTAAGTTATATCATCATAACTTTCTTGACTGTTTGTAGTCCTCAAATGTGTAGCCTCACGTGTCTGTATCAGTGACTGTATGTGGCTCATAAAGGTTGCTTTAGCAGTCCATAATTCTAGAAATTATTGAGATGTGATGGGAGGATGCACAATGCGTATAGGAGGTGCGGCCTCAATAGCCCTGCATTAAGAAGTGTGTTATGCCCCTGTGATTGAAGAATAGCAAATTATAGGCTACTCAACTTTATCCATATCACATCTCATAGTTTTAGCCAAGACCGCTAAAATAATATTTTCTACCAACTGTCTTTGTGTCCCTGACCTTTAGTTGAGACAATTCCCAGTTTTTTCCAATTAATTCCCGTTAATTCCCATAAATTCCCATAAATTCCCGTTAATTCCCATGGAAAGTTTCCCACTTTGAAAATTCCCGGAATTTTGCAACCCTACTGTTCAGTCATTGTTTTTTGGTGTTTTGTGTACTGTGTTTTTACTCAGTTTAATCTGTGTATTGGTCCTTTCTGTGTCCTTCTGTCACCTAATAAAGGAACTTCTGTGTATCTGGCTCTGCATTTGGGCTCTTTGCCAAACATCACCTCCCTTAGGCGGAGTTGTGCCGTTCAATTTCACATGTAAGAACTATGTGCTATTGCGTAGGTTCTTTTCTGTGTGCTACTCCGAAGGCTCTATCCATGATGTGTGTGTTTGAGCTGAAGCGAGGATTGTTTATTGGCTATATCAGAAAAGTGGAATGATGGACCATTTGAAATTAACACATTTTCAACATAGCACTTTGTTTCATTGTTATTACTAAATATCACCCTAAAGCTTGCCCAAGACACAAAACATTTCATTGCTAGCCACAATTAACGTTGCTGCTCTTGCCTCCTATTGGAGGCTTATTAGGGATTTTTTTTTCAAGGTTGCATGTCCGATCATCTTGAATGAAGCGTCGTATGACATCAGTGATCAAAACACAATACTCTTGACCATCTTGAATGTGATGTTATGGGGCGCGTCATTACTCCAAAGTCTGTGTCTGATTGTCCAGCAGTAGGCAATTTTGATAATTATTACTAGATTAACTAGTCTTCAATGCTATTGGCTAATGTTAGCTTTGAACTTGTGGTTGCCAATAACAAATAATAAGTGACAATATTTTTATATATTTATTTTTGTATTAAACATTTTCCAACTAAAATGCCAGTAGGCTAATAATGTATAATTAATATAATAACAAAACTAACCTCATCAGCTAAGAAAATGCTTGCAAAACTGTGTTGCCAGAAGCCATTTTTGTCCATAATGTTTCTGCCTATGCTCTGCTCTCAGCTGCCAATAAAGGGAAATAAGCACTGACAAAATTGTATGTGGTATACAGTACCACATCACCGCTAGATAGAGAACATTTTACACGTAGAGGGTTTAAGTCTTTCAAACTCCTGGTCCACAACTCTGTCTGAGCATAACACAACAGGAGACTTGCCAAAACCTTGTAATGTGTTGCCTACTATGTAAGTAATCCTATGTTAGGCTTAGTACATTCCTGCTCCTGCTGATTCCTGCATCTGATTAATGTCTGCCCTTCATTGAATTTAAATACAGCCTGTTCCAGACATAAACATTTAAAGTATATGATATTCTTGTGGACAAAAATGTGATTGTTTTCTGTTTTTCATATCTGGATAAGTATAGCTTGCCTGATTGTTTTACTGATGTATTACTGATCACTGGCCAACAGCTGTAACTATGCTTTGTAACCAGCTTCAGTACCTTGATGTTGACAATCTCACAGTAACGTACTTTCTATATGTATTTGTAGGACCATGGAAAAGCAACTTGAGTCAGAAATGAAGTACAAATTGACCTACCAGGATGGACTTACAAAACAACCATCCAACAATCCGGAGCGGGGTCAGTGGGCCAACAAAATGGAATTTCTTCTCGCAGTCGCTGGCCAGATCATTGGCCTGGGTAATGTGTGGAGATTTCCATACTTATGCTACAAAAATGGAGGAGGTAAGCAAAGCAATTAAATCAGCCTAACATGTTAGTTCCTATAATATGACCACATTTAAACCACATTAAAATATAATGTGAAGGATAAATGACAAACAGGATGTAAAGCCTGGCCATAGGAAAATGAACATAGCCTATATGAAAGGCATATCATACAGTACACTGATCACAAATACAACCCGGGACAAAAACATATCACACTGCTGGTTGTTATATGTAACAGGCATATTGCTGGTGGTTAGAGAGTTCTGTTTGAAAGTTCAAATAAGTTTTTTTGACACACTATTAACAGGTATCAAACAGAGTAGTCTTAACTATCAAACTATTATAAGATTACAGAGGAACATCGGCTTCCTCTAAAAGTTCAGCAAAAAGTTAGAAATATTCAGAAAAAAAGGTTAAAACATCTGCATTCGCTTGTATTGACACTTAAAGGCATCTCATCCCTCCATAACATGTATATCCATGATCGGATTGCTCGAAAGTATAGCCACATAATTTAGTTTTATCCAGAACAGCCCTTTTTTTTAAGATTTTGTTTTTAAATGTTTAATATTCTCAAATTGTGATTGGCCCAGTAGGTCACGTGGTTGGGTTGTTTTTTACTGCCGCTATCACTGTCCTTCAAGAAAAAGTAGCAGTTACATATCAGTTGTTCAGTCAACACAGCAAAAGAACAGACAGAAATGTATCTAACAATTTGTTTTTATTAACGGTCAGTAACGTAAACATCTTTTCTGTTTGTAAAACCTGTAAGTATGTTACTAGGTGACTCAGCTAATCATCATTGTTAGTTATGCGCTAATGTTACATTATAGACTTTGTGCCACTCATGAAAAGAATTCTGATTGGACCACATTCGACTGACAGTTAAACTCTCCAATCAGAATCAGAGAAGGGGTTATTTTTAAACCGTTTTTTTTTTTTGGTTTTTGCACCAACACAGCTAACCATAATCCACATATTATTCTGCTACATACCATACACTTTTAAACAAGACCAACAGTATGACCACTTGGCCCTTAAGCGTCCCATGAGAACTTCAAAACTCTGATTTTCCCATTGACTTGAATGGGAAACAACACTTCCTGAGCCCGCTCTTTTCCACAATTTCAATGAATTGCCAAATTCCAACCGTTTCCAGATTTTAAAACCTGGTGTGGTTAACCTTACATTTACTCAACACTGAATGCTGTCTAAATCCTTTCAAACTGCTTAGACTTCAATACCTCAACACCTGAATCTTGCAGGTTTTTGAATGGCTATGCCCGCTATAACAAATATTTGACATTCAATATTTGCTGAACTTCAGTAGTAGTTGTCCATTTTGTGTGGGATTGATAGTGCATATCTGCGCCTGTTCAGTACAGCTAATTTTTACTTCCTGCAATGTGTCTATCTGGTATTGCAGTCATCCTCGCAACTGCAGACTGCTCATAAGCTGTAGATCCATCAGCAAGTCGATGGAGTTGCCAATTCAAACATGATGACAATGATGAGTAACTGTAAAGTAATGTAACCATAATGTAATGTTACTTTTGTAATTAAATTACGTAATTTTGTTACATTTAACTCCCCAACTCCTCAACACTGCTCAGCAGCAGAAGCCAGCCACAAGCTAGGAACAAGACAGATGAAGATGATTCTGTTGAAAGTTTTGATCACAGGATCCTTTGTCACAGGATATTGATAGTGTAAAGCAATACTTAGGCTTCTGTATTTGCGCTGCCACTGACGTTATTTTAATATAGTCAGTTGTGAACTAAAGTGGGCCGGTCTAAGGGTTGGAACTCCAGGGCTGAAAAGTCCAACACCAGCCCTGATCAATTGTATTACAGGCATTCAGATACTTAGGAAAATCTAATAAATCAGACTGAAGTTTAAATTTCAAAATATGTATTAAATACTTAATATATTAAATTCATACTTAATATATTAAATATATTAAAATTAAATTTGTAAATTTGTGAATTTCATAATTTACCTAGATTGGTGAATATTTACAAAGATTGTGCAGACATGCTACATTTTTGCTTTAGAGCCTTTAAGTGGGAGAGAGGGTGGCAAAAGGCACTGAGTGAGGGAGTGTGTGTGTGTGTTATAGAGAGATAGATTGGGACAGAGTAAATGAGAAAGTGAGCAACATCATTGAGTGAGCGAGAGAGAGCTTATGAGAACATGTGCACTATTGATGAACACTTTAAAATTAGACAGACATTTTGCCAGTAATACACACACCCTTGGAATATATTTTCACTCTTCATTATTTTTCTTCTTTCTGAGTGAAACAGCTCACTTCCCTATCTGGTTTTGGGCATGTAATATCCTTTGTGTTTTCAGTGCAAAACTCACAAATGTGCTGGTATATATAGTTCTGACGTTTCAAATCCAAATCTAAGGGATTCAGGGGGTTTGCATTGGTGGTGTATCATCTTGCAAACAGATTCCACATTCCAAATCCCTTATAGACCATCTATCCAGGATAGTCTTTGTTCATTCTGAAAAATGATACAAGTAAATATCCATCCATCCTCACACACACAGAGACACAAACACACACACACACACACACACACACAATAAACTCTCCATATTATTGAGTCAATTTACATACCTGAAATGCTGGTATCTGGTTATAGCAGGGATAAGTCAGAAGAACGGCTTGACAGTTCTTCTGCCAGTCACACTGATTCACAAACACTTTACCATCTCCTTGTCCGGCAAGTTGAGGAATGTTAACTCCAGTCTGTGTGCTGCTTTTAATAGCGTCTACAATGTCATTTAGACAGGAAAGCATCATTTGGCGGTAGGTTTGCTTTACCAGGCCAAATGCTGAGAATGTCAAGGTGTGATAAAGGCCCATATCTATGGCAATCTTTCTCACATATGAAAAATATAAAGAGAAACTATCGCTCCCATTTAAATGATACAAGCCTCAATGCTTGCATGAAACTTCACCTAAGTAACTAAATAAAACTTCACCTAACTAAATAACTAAATGTACAAGACTACAAGGCCATCAGCAAGTCTATGCAGCACCAGAAGTTGCACTAAGGAGGGAGACTATCTTTGGGTTAGTTGTTTTTTTCAAGGAAGGCCGAAATTTGCGCCGTTTGCGTCATTAATTTTATCACCGCAATGATTTATGGTTTTATTAAGTTGGAATGCTGCATGGTTGTCCTCACTGGTAGACCTAATGTTAAATTTAGACAATTAAGCCTACATGTCAACCATAATTGAGTGTTGTATTGTAAACTTTGATAGTACTTTATACCTACCAAATTACACTATTAGAGGTTTAGCACACATAAGAATAATTCTGTCATATTTCAAGTTACGCTACTTATTGCATTACTTTAGTACTAATACTAGTAGACAATGTATATAAAAATGCCTATATTGAATCAAAGTAACTGTAAAGTTAAATATTCAAGCTTTTACTTGAAACCGTCTTTATTTGGCTCTTCTCAATTTTTTTTTTTTAATGGGAAAAGTGGCTCTCCATGCAAAAAAGGTTCCCGACCCCTGTAATAGGCAATCATGGACAGCCCTTCCCCCCTGCCCCTCCCCTTGGCAGTTCAGATTAGCATTTGCCCTGTTATCTGCTATAGCATCAGTCCACTCCACTGAATGTCTCTCCATGTCGCTCAAAAAGATTATGTAGAATACAACAAGCTATGACCATGTGATTGATTTTGTCCAGATGGCAATCATTCCATTTAAGAAGACAACGCCACCTTCCCTTCAGTCTCCCAAAGGTTTTCTCGACAACACAGCGTGCCCTGCTGACAATTTTATCGAATTTTTGTTGGTTGCCATTAAGGTGACCATTGTCCTTGAATGGTTTAATTAGCCAGGACTGCAGTGGATAGGACCTATCCCCCAATAGGTAATAGCCTATTTCTTTCCCACAGATTCCTTGTGTGTGTATGCGAAAGTAATTGTTTTCAGCCAGGTTCCAAACATTGGACTGCCGTAGTACTCATGCATCATGGAGGCACCTGGTGCTCCCACATGCACATCTCAAAACATACCCTTCCCATCCACAACTGCTTGGAGGACCACAGAATGCCACCCCTTTATGTTAAAGTAGTCTTGATGGTACTGACTTGGTGCAGTAATGGGAATATGTTCAATTGCCCCCACACACTGCCACATGCACCATCTCTGCACAAAAATTGAAATGTTTCAGCGCTCATCCTAAAATTGGCAATCCATTGTGTTTCAGTGTTAAGTGGCACTATGTTCTCCCACCGATACTGATTTTGTGGATAGGCCCATGCAGCTGGTGACAACCGCTGACGCTGATGATGTGATTATCTGAAGTTAAAATAGTAAAAAAAAAAAAAAAAAGAGGAAAAAATTATCTTTTCTGCTCTTCAATCATTGTCTGTAAATTTTTGTTAAATAGCCTACATACATCTACATCTCTATAATCATATCAATGTAGGCTAGCTCATACACTTTACTGCTGTGAATAACCTACTTTTTAAGGTACTGCCACCTATTATATAACAAGCGCTATTTCATTTTCTTTTATCCATGAATTTCTATTTGTCAGTTGATGCTGTAGTGTAGCCAATCAAGGCCAGTCATCACATTAATTTGTCTAATAGGGCCATCACTCTGCGTTTTCTTGCAACCTTACGCATCCTCCTCTTTTGCCTGCAAGAGGCAACATTATTAGGTAGGTCTACAACTTGGCACGTTTTGTCCGTATCACCTCATTTTCTCAGATAAACAAATAAAGTTAGGATATATAAACACGAACAAAAGGAACAAGTTATCCACATCCATCTTTCAGTAGGCTAGTTTTTCACCAACGCGTAACATTTTTAACATATTTCTACAGAATGTTATTATAGGATAGGCTACGTTTTAGTTTCAGCACTAATGTCGGAGGTTACATTTACATTTACATTTATGCATTTAGCAGACGCTCTTATCCAAAGCGACTTACAAAACGAGGATAACAATCAAGCTACATAGCAGAAACCTTAAGGAGCATAGTGCTAGGGGATAGTGCTTCAGTTAATTTTAGTGCTAGGATAGAAGATGTTCTCTGAATAGCTGGGTCTTTAAGAGCTTTTTGAAGGCCTCCAGAGATGGCCCTGTTCTGATTGTTTTTGGTAGGTCATTCCACCAGCGTGGGACGACACATGAGAAGAGTCTGGATTGCCTTGGGCAAGGTGCCGGGACTGCCAGTCGACAGTCATTGGAGGACCGGAGTTGTCGGGGGGTAGCCTGAGCTTTTATGAGAGCGCTTAGATAAAAAGGGGCAGATCCTCTAAGCACTTTGTAAGTCAGCATCAGTGATTTGAATTTGATGCGAGCCGCCAGAGGCAACCAGTGGAGCTCAATTAGCAGAGGGGTGACATGCGTCCTCTTCGGCTGATTGAAGATGAGACGCGCCGCAGCATTTTGGATCATCTGAAGTGGCTTGACGGCACAGGCAGGAAGTCCTGCCAGAAGGGCATTGCAGTAGTCAAGGCGTGAGAGGACCATAGTTTGAACCAGCAATAGAGTTGGCAAGTGAACCACGTCATTCTGTATGCAGCGGGTTAGCATTTTCCAACTTCCGGTTCCTAAGCAAAAACTCCTATGGGAAAATGAATGGCTCAAATAACAAAACAACATATACAACAAATATGGCAGTGTCTGACCTACAAGGACCTAGGCATTTGTTTTTCATCAATAAAATGAGTAGCAACATAGTCCGTGTGTGTTTTTTAGACGCATTGTAACGATGATAAATGAATGTTGCTATCCCTCTGCTAACAACGAAAAATTAAGGACTACATGGAGTTGTCTCTTATCTTTGACGTCATTTTCAAAAACGACGGTAAAATGATTTAAAATGCAATGTGTTCTTTATTTACAATGATTCAGTGTAAATTACAACGATTACAACGGTCAACAATTGGCAAATCTTTCACAACAAAACAGTTTGTTTTAAAAAACTGCAGGATGACATGTTGTCGAGCGCAGTTTTGTATAGCTCTGGTTACCATGGTGACCACGGGCTAAGCGCCACTAACTTGTAGTCAAAAGGGCTTTCCGCTTTAGCCTAGGGATAGCAACATCTTATTTATTTTGTCATTAAACTGCAAATTTGCAAACCCATCGCCCATAATATGTTTTTTTAACATCCTCCATCGAATGCGGAGGTAGTCAACTCACGTGCTTTTGCTCACACCTTATTTGAGACGGAGCTCCAAAATTAACATTGGATTTCCCATAGGGGAAAAACCTTAGGAACCGGATGTCGAGAAATGCTAACAAGAAAAACTACAGGCTTCCGGGTCATTTGCCAACTCTATAGGGAGGCTTGTTAAGTTAGGTTAAGTCCTGCCAGAAGGGCATTGCAGTAGTCAAGGCGTGAGAGGACCATAGTTTAAACCAGCAATTGGGAGGCTTGTTGAGTTAGGTATGGTCTGATCTTTTTGATATTGAATAGTGCGAAGCGGTTGGCCCGGGCAACAGAAGCAACATGGTCATTGAAGGTTAGCTGGTCGTCAATCATAACACCTAGGTTCCTGGCTACCCGTGAGGGAGCAAGAGACAAGGAGCCAGAGTTGATGCAAATGTTGTGGTGAACAGTTGGTTTAGCTGGGCGGACCAGCAGCTCGGTTTTTGAGAGGTTTAGCTGGAGATGATGGTCTTGCATCCATGCAGAGATGTCAGAGAGGCAATCCGAGATTCGCGTTTGGATGGTTGGGTCATCGGGTGAGAATGACAGATAGAGCTGGGTATCATCGGCATAGCAGTGGTAAGAAAAGCCGTGCTGGCGGATGATTTGGCCCGAAGAAGTGGTATAGATAGAGAAAAGAAGGGGGCCCAACACAGATCCTTGGGGTACTCCAAAGTGGTAAGGCGCAAAGGTGTGTCCTAGCCAGGACACTTTGAACAGTCGCCCAGTGAGGTAGGATTCGAACCTGAAGTATGCATCATCCTTGATGCCCATGTTTGACAGTATAGACAATAGAATACTGTGGTTTACCATATCAAACGCAGCTGACAGGTCAAGCAGGATGAGTACAGATGACCTTGATTCCGCTCTGGCTTCTTTTAAGGCTTCAACCACAGATGGTAGAGCTGTTTCAGTGGAGTGGCCGCTCTTAAAGCCAGATTGGTTGTGGTCGAGTAGATTCTGTTGGCTCAAGAATTCAGTAACCTGTTTGAATACCGCCCTTTCAATAGTTTTAGCAAGGAACGGAGCATGCTTGAATGCAGGAAAGGAAGATTCCTGTTGATAGTGAAGCGTTGATCACATGTGTGATAGCTGATGTGATAGTTGGAGCTATGGATTGCAAGAGATTGGTTGGAATCGGGTCCAGAGGGCACGTTGTAGGACGGTTGCAAGTGAGAAGTTTGGACACATCCATTTCGGTGAGGGGTTTGAATGAAGCAAATGTCGCGGCAGGACTATTGCAATCGGAGGTGCTTCCGCTAGTATATGGTCCAGTTGTAGCCTTTGCAGTTGGTTCAGAGAACTGCCTACTGATGGCAGCTACTTTGTCGTTGAAGAAAGAAGCAAAAGAATCAGCTGTCAGATTGGTAGCAGGAGGTGGTGGTGGGGGGTTGAGTAAAGTTTTGAAGGTTGAGAATAGTCTCCTGGTTTCTGTGGCGTTTTGAATTTTGTCATTATAGAAAGCCTTCTTTGCAGCAGTGATATCAGATGAGAAGGAAGAGAGCAGTTCCTGGAACCTGTTTAAGTCAGAAGGATTTCTTGATTTGCGCCATTGCCTTTCAGCAGCTCTGAGGTTTGTACGCTGTCGACGGATGGAAGCCAAGGAATGCTGTTGGGAGGGCCGAGCCGGTTTGGTGGATAGGGGACATAGCCTATCAAGACACATCCTCAGGGTAGAGCTGAGGATGTGTCTTGATAGGCTATGTCCTGTTATAATAGATGGCAATATGCAACTCTACCGGGAAATTAACGTTCAGTAAACATTCCAAGTTCACCCCAAACCCTGGTGTTAAAACTCGGTAATGGAAATACAACACTGGTGTTTAAGACACCCCTGCCCCCATTCATTTTTATGATTTTTTATGTGTTTACTCCCAAATAGGGTTTATGATAATACCTAAATTGTGTAGCAGACTACTTTTTCTTTTTGGGCTATTAATTTAATATACCAAATGTGTATTAAGTCATGAACGAACCAACCATTTTTCTAGCTTTATATAAAGGGATAAAATGCATTACTAGCATGAATACATTCCATGAGTAACTGTTTCATGACAATGAAGGGGAGATCCCCAGTTATTCACAAGGTTTGTAAGCCTGAAACTAAGTGCTTGCCTTGATGTGAAACTGTCCATGTACAGTACAAGTTTGAGTGTTTACTCTGTACACCCTTAAGGGGTGTTCTTTATCCCTTATGTGCTGTTCCTGTTTGCCTGTGGCATCCCCCTTTTCTTGCTGGAGACGTCTCTTGGGCAGTACACCAGCCAGGGGTCGGTCACTTGCTGGCGAAAGATATGCCCTCTTTTTGAAGGTAAACAGTCCCCCCAGTCCCTTAATTGAGATTGCATTACAACCAGGTTCCCTGTTCATGGTTAGTTGTCAGTCCAGGTTTTTATCTTCACCATCATTGCTGTGTAGATGTCGTCTCTAAAATGGTGTTCAGCTGAGCATAAAAATAAAATATACATGACAGCGTTGGGTTAAATGTGACCAGTATTAAACTTTGAAGCTCTGTGTTTAACTCCATCAGGATAGAAGGTTAAGTAAGCAATACCTGTCTGCCTAGACATTTTAAATAGTGAGAGGCCTGTTTTGTACTTTTTTGTAAGTTTTCCCTATTATGCTTTTTAAAATGTGAAAAAACATTCTGACATGATTTTAAACACAGTTTTAATTGTATTTTTTTGTAATAACAGGTCTGGGCTACGGACACCAAGTGGTGGTTTTGTATTCCAGCATTTATTATATAGTCATTTTGGCTTGGGCATTCTTTTATCTCTTCTCCTCTTTCTGTTCAGAGTTGCCCTGGGCTACTTGTCAAAACCCCTGGAACACAGGTATACACTGTCAAAACCCCTGTACAACATCTTTATTTAGAACAGTTTTATTATTTATCATAATAGTGTTATTTTTGCTGTCATGTGTGTCAGCTGTCCATTACCATAATGGTTAAACACTCATAAAAACTAAAATGCATGGTATTTCTTTAACAGTATGATGCTGACCGCACCTCTTGTATTATACTTTGTTATAGAAAACTGTGTGGAGTTTGACAAAGCCAGAGGCCTACTCAACTTAACAGTTTTTGAAAATGCTACGTCACCAGTGAAAGAATTTTGGGAGTGAGTTTCACTGTAATTATAAACTGAGAACTAAAAGGTTGTGTGAAGTCAGAAAGTCAGAATTCTGGATTTGATATTTGACATCAGTCCCCTGACAAGTCTAGTGCTTGTTACCACAGTTTTATCTTTGTCTTTCTTCTTAAATTCAGCTGATTTGAATCTCTTTCTCTATCCGAATTTTTAAAGATCTGGTCAATGTTACATTCTTAAAGCAACACCAAAGACATGTTAGTATGTTAAGATAATGTTTTCAAAATCGTTTTAGTGGTCCACCAACTTGTAACAGGGTGAACAATACTTGCTCTGCGGATATACATACACACACACACACACATTCTTTCTTTCTTTCTTTCTTGATCCCTCCAGGGAAGGAAATTCATTTGACTAGTAGCAAAGACTATAAATTGACATATTCGCACCTAAAAGACAGCAAAAAAGAAAAACAAGTTCCAAACATTAACAGTGACTGTTGTATAGTCTAATAGCAGAAGGGATGAAAGATCTCTTCTAGCGTTCTGTACTGCAGCGTATCGACAGGACAGTCTTTTCTTTTGCTCCTCTGAGCAGTGGTGTAGAGGGTGCTTGGAAATACTAAGGATGGCCTGCACCTTTACCCTCATGCATCTCACCCCTTCTGCTTCCAATCTGAAGAATTTTGAATTTTGAAGCGATTTTGAAACTCCTTGGTGTTGCTTTAGTTTAACCTATTAACTTTTCTATGGTCATTTAAGTTTAAGTTTTGGCTTAAGATCGTAGGATTCAGGATTTAGTGTACGATTTTGTATCTAATTTGTTTTCATTTAGAGAAACATAAGAATGTTTTTCTTGCTGCATGCCGCAAGGGCAAGGACACATATTTTTCTGTACTGGCAGATACAGACTGACTGGCACGCTATATGCACCTCTAGGATTTACTCCATTGGTTAGCTTTTGCATTTGCCTATATTGGAACAAGACTTACAGTACATGGGCCCAGCACACAGTGTACATCAACAGGCTTCACAGCATAGGAACACTTGATACCAAAATGGTAACAAACATTTTTTGAGCACATCATATAGAATGTTTCCCTCTGATGTAGTGGTTATCAAGTGTTTTACCTTCACCCTTTCACAATTTTAAAGGGGCCCTTTTTGTTATTGTTGCAAACAAATGACAGTATTGCTCAATCTGTCTAAATACTATGCTGCAAATATTTATTTTATTGAACATGTTTTCCAGGAGAAGAGTTCTAAATATCACAGATAATGTGTATGAAATCGGAAATGTCAGATGGGAGTTAGCCTTGTGTCTCCTCTTGTCTTGGATCATCTGCTATTTCTGTGTATGGAAAGGAGTCAAGTCCACAGGCAAGGTGAATGGAAAAAAAGACTTGGTGTTATAGCTACACCCAGCTGACAGTTGAATATCTGATGATGTCAGGTGCGTTGATGTATGGGCTAAATTTATTTGCTTTGCATAGCTTAGCCAATGGCAGCAGACATTTACTGGCTTGTTTTTCAGCTAATTTATTATGTTGAATTAGCAACAGCCTTTAGTGGTAGCTGTCAGTTGACATCATCATTAGTAAGCCTCAAAACTAATATACATAAAATACTGTGCTGTACTAAACAGTGCTAAAAAGTTCAATCCAACAGTAGCAAACATACTGCATGGAGGCCACTCTGGAGTTCGACTAGTCTGTGGTCACTGGTAAATTGTACAGCTAACTCTGTTCTCAGGTGGTGTACTTCACAGCTACCTTCCCCTATGTGATGCTGGTGGTGCTGCTGGTTCGGGGACTCACACTGCCTGGAGCAGCTGACGGCATCAAGTTCTACCTCTATCCGGATCCAGCACGCCTGGCTGACCCACAGGTAGTGTGGGCCTAACCTTGTGCTGTCTCATAATGTGGACGAACATACAATAGTTGTTGGATGCTCTAATGGTCCTGTCTCATGAGATGGAGATGGACATGCAGTAGACTGTCCATGTGCATATTTGGCATAAGTGCCCATAACTTTGGAGTTGGTCATACTTAATTCATTGGAGGTGATTACTGTATGCCCATTACACCCAAACTAGCTGTTAACTCATTATTGCCTTTTATAACATTAATTATTTAATTTGGTGGAATTGAACTGTGTTGATGCCAACTGTGGTGATGTTAACAGAGCAGAGTTTGCCTTTGACCTAAAGTACGAGGGTCCTCTGTGACACAGCAAAATGCTGCTTTTAGTTAGTCACCTTCTCCCCTTGACTGTGTAGGTGTGGATGGATGCTGGTACCCAAATTTTCTATTCATATGCAATTTGCATTGGATGTCTGACTGCACTTGGCAGTTACAATAAGTACAACAATAACTGCTACAAGTAGGTACACAACCAAGTAGGTACAATATGTCTTTGAGATTACCATTTTGAAAAAGATGAAAAGCTAAGAATGATCCCCATTAAGTATTGTTTTCAAAGTGTTGTTTTTTTCTCAAAACACATGACTTTGTTTTTCCAGAGACTGCATTTATCTATGCCTATTAAACAGTGGAACCAGTTTTGTGGCCGGATTTGCCATTTTCTCCGTACTGGGGTTCATGGCCTATGAGCAGAAAACAAATATCTCAATGGTAGCAGAATCAGGTAATCTTACAATATAGATAACCTTTTACAATAATGAAGTTCATGATGTACTGAACCAAGGACAGGTTGAACTTGCAAAAATTGCATTACAGATTTTCATTTAAAACTGTCAGGATTGTCAGGACCCAGATGCAGAGCCAGATTATACTCAGAAAGTTTTATGTTATAGACAGATAGACTAACAAGTTACATAGACCACAATTTAGACAGACTAAACAGAACATGGCTAACACATTACACAAACAAGGCAAATGACAAAACACGGGCAATACAGAAGGCACAAGCAACGCAGACAATTCAGCAGCTACAAAAGTACAACTAAACAGATCACATAGAAAGTAAAGCAAACAAACACAGACTAAACACTATACTGAGACAAAGGGAATTAAGCTGACAAAATGTTCAAACCAAACACAAACAACAAAGACAAGCTAACAGTGACAACAAACCAGGGTCAGGATTTGTCTGGTTGGCTTCAGCTAATTAGCATGCCACTTCCTCGTTGTCATTTTCCATAAATTGCATTGAATCCGGTATCATTTTCCAAATGCTGATTGGTGGGTGACCAAAACTCGGCTCATGCACGAGTTTAGTGTTTGGCACGAGCTCCATTGCGACGAAGTAAACATCCAATGTGCAACATCCAAAGTACCGTGTAAACTGCCAATTCCTGTCATCCATATAGCTTACTGCTCAACCTTACGTCAATCAGTAATGCATTACATAATTAGCCAAGTAAAACAGTACCGGAAATAGGCTTCACGAAACTCATTGGTACCGGAAATAGGCTTCACAAAACATTTTAACTCCATTTTAAAAATCGTTCAATTTTGTCTGAATTCCCTAGCCTAGCATTTCTCATTGAAATGAATGGGGGCGGGACTTGGTCACTATCTCCAGGTTTTATAATACCTCCATGAAACAAACTAAACACAGACAAGCTAAACGCAGACAACAAGGCTGAACACAAACTATGAAGTTAAACACAGACAACAAATCTAAACATGCAACAAATCCAACTAGAACAAAGAACAGCAAGTAGGTTGAAGTGCACAGCAAACATAGAAACACCCAAAAGAGACAGGCAGACCTCTATAAATACCTCCACCAATGAACCAATAATCTCCAAGTGATAACAGATAATTAGACACCAGCAGACCATGAAAGGTTTAGTGTGAGTGAGTGGGTGTGGCCAACACAGAATAGAGAACACAGAAGCAAAGACATATACAAAATCCCAACCAGGGGTGTGTTTCCTGAATACCGACGGAAGTTTGCATTGAACAACGGGAATGCAAAGTACTTTAGAACAGTCCCAGACCTGATTTTCAACTGTTTCCTGAACACAGTCAGAAGTTGGAAGTCTAGCCTACAGATGTTTCAGAAGCGTTCTGAGAATATTCGGATACATTCGGTGCTGAAGGCGTCTCAAAAATGGAAGCGTATGGGCGGCGGGTAATGTAGGCTTGGAGAGGCTAAGCCTCCCCAAAATTAATGCTGGTAAATCGTGAAAATAACGTAGCCTACACTTTTATAGATGATTTCAGAATGAACGCAGCAGCCGCAGTAGAAGCTGCGTGCAGTGAGAACCTTGTGATCTCAGTGAAAGATAACGAACAGCCCTCTCTCTCTACAACCTGTGCCGTATTTTTATGGCAAGTTGGGAGTGAGTACGCGTTACCATGGTGATAGACAGAGTCAGATCACGATAGTTTTAGTCCAAAAACAAAAATAGCCAATAAGCCGCTGGTAGCTGCTCTAGCACGGTATTTTAAAAATGTTGGCTAGTCTCATGTCAGCATGGATATAGGGTTGTTTTTCCAAAAGAAAGAAAAAGAAAAACATCACATTTCTGCAGCCAGCACAATTCTCTTCCCCCAGCCCATCTCTCATCATAGCACCAAAGTCCAAAGACAGGGAAGAGAGAAGGAGAGACAGACTGACAGATGACAGCCCGCTAACTGATTTCAATTGAATTTGAATTGTTTTTAGATAAAAAAATAAAGTTTGATTTCAAAATAAGAATTGTTAGCAACTTTTACAAATCTTTGCCTACACAATTATATACCTTAGTCAGTTAAATTAATGACTGTAGGTCATAACTGTCACATAATGTTATATGAAATATGTAGTGAAATGAATCTTCTTGCCTAAGCATCATAATGGGTTAATGGTTAGTGCAGTGGACCACGAGGAATCTTGATTAGTGAGTCACAGGTTTGATTCTTGCCGAGGGCACATGATATTGACTGTACATATGTAAATATGTTTAATTAAAAATTCTGACATAAAATCGAATGACAGAGTTGTTGTCTGCAATGTTTGTGATTATTGTTCATCATGACTTTAGTTACCAAAATACCCTCACAATCCACATGTTATAAAACATCATAGTCTAGTCATTACATCAAGGGTCATTTGAAACAGGTGGAAAATATCTAATCAGCTAATGCATGTTCAGAGTATTTAAAGCCAACTGTACGGTTGGCGTTAATGCATCAAAGGGCAAACAACCCAGACATTTTAAGCCCCAAAAAAGACAAAGAAGGTGTCACGTGACCATAACCAGAGCCCCTTTACGGAGAGCCTCACCACTCTCTGTTCACTCCATTCACTTTGAATTTAGCTGCAGTTTACCAAGGGGGAAATCGCGGGCAAGCGCTAAATAAATGGACGTCTATGGAGCTAGATGGCTAAATTTCATGTTTTATTTGCCTATCGTCAACAAAGTCCAAATATTATTGTGGTTTCCGAGAGATCAATTGGGGTTGTAAGTCAAAAGTGGAATAATCTGGGAGCCATCTTTGTGAAGCCTTAGGGCAGCTATTTGGAGTTAATAAGACTAGGGCCCTATCTATCTCTTGGATAATGCAAGAGATCGACAACGTATTAACCTTGTCTGTATTTGATTTCTGTAATTACTGTAAGCTTTAAGATAATATATTATCCTAAGATGATGCATAACACAAGTTTGTATTTTAATAATTTTCCATGGGAAATGACAGTTAGCTTAGTCTGAACGTTAGTGAAAGTTAGCTTAGTCTGAACGTTAGCTTTTGCTGCTAAGCTAACTGCTTAAAGGCATTATTAGGCTACATTATTAATAATAGCAAGCACCATGTTAACAGTTAAATAATACAATTGTAAGTGACTTAAGAGCGGCTTGCAAGCTTCATATTAACAACAAGCTTTATATTAACTAATATAATTAAAGGATTATTATTAAGGCATGGTATTCTAAAGCGTTAACATGTTTTGTGCTGTTGAATTTTTTGATTATTGTGATTATTGAATCACTTGCTTGCTATCTCATCTGTTTTTTTTGTTATTGTTGTTGTTGTTTTTTTATTGTTTTTTTTTTTTTTTTTTGCTAGGTCCGGGCTTGGCTTTTATTGCTTATCCTCGGGCAGTTGCAATGATGCCTGTACCTCAGCTTTGGGCTATATGTTTCTTTATCATGATCATTCTGCTTGGGTTGGACAGCGAAGTAAGTTTTTATCCCACACTCACATTCTCATGCACCTTGCCTTCCCTCCGCCTACACTAAATGTAGGGCGACCTATCAATCTATATGGATATTAAATACTTTTCAAGTGCCCATTGTTCAATTCAATTGAATTCAATTTTATTTATATAGCACATTTTTACAAGGCATGTCTCAAAGCGCTTAACACAAAGAGGCCCAATGAGCAACAGGAGCAAGGAAAAACTCCCTATCAGCGTGTTTTGTTTTTACTTGTTATGGTAAAGGAAGAAACCATTGTTGTTCTGTAGCAGTACATATGTCATTAGGGAAGTAAAATTTGCCCATGCACATTAGACCCTCTTGTTCAAATGTTTAAATGCTATTTCCATTAAGAAATGCAGGAATCAAATATTTATTCGATCCAATGTTTAGAACTTGACGGAAATAGGCTATTGTTACAGGCAGCTGGAGCTCTTTGACTTAATCTTGTGCAGAGTAGCACACTCACTCAATGAGGTCTAATACTCCCACTGCATGCCTACCAATATGTTCTATCACATATAATTTGCCAATATTTGCTATACAGAAACAGAGAAAACAGTGTGGCTGTCTATAGACAGTATTTGTAAGCATTATAAACACATTATAAAGCATTACAAACACATTATTTAATGGTTAATATGCATTCATAAAGCTTTACATGTAATCTCAGTAGTGTTCATTACTGTTTATACGATCTATTAAATGTATTTATAATCGATTATAATGTTATCCTATAAACCTTTACAAGTGTCATTAAGTATTATGAAGCTTTGCCCTTTAATTGCCTAGGTTTTGCCCTTTTAAATACCCATTTCCTAATGCCAAGTAATGAACTCAATGCATACTCTAAGTAAATTGAGATGAGCACATAATTACTCATGAAAGGTACGGTTATGGACATGAAGTAAGTATGTGTACACTTTTGCTAGTGTTTAAAGGCTAAAAAGCTTATAAGGCTATAAGTTGTAAGGCTATAAGAATGTGACGCTTTTTTAAAACACTTCTTGAATGCAGATTTGCTTTTGCATGTTTGCATATACTGGTACAGTCTGATATTGGAGAGCTGACCCAGCGCAAGTTCAAAGTTGAAACGGTTCATTTGTCACATACATTGAAAGACAAATGTAAAATGTAGTGAAATTGCTTAAAGGCACACTATGCAACATTTTTCATTTAATTAATCCGTTTCATACTGTTTAGGATGCTAAAATTAGTCATTACGCGGCGAACGAACGGTGTAGAATGCGCCACCGTGGCCAATAGCGGTAGATACAGCACTTGCAATGTTCAGCAGCGCGGTCCGCCTCCAATAGAATGCAGTGCAATACAATGCAATACAGCGGTCTTTAGAGGGAGCTTGTGAGAGAGAAAAACAGAATGTTGCTTAGTCCCGGTTTAAATATTTGAGGATATTCTGTGGTGAGAATACCAGTTTTATGAAAAAGAAGATGGAGAAAAATAAGAGGGAAAAAATAAATAAATGGGCATGGGTCCATATGGGTTGGATCCATAGCCTACAGTCTCAGAGTTTGAGCTTGATTCCAGAATCCTCCAGAAATTGTGGCTATCTTGATATCGGGACGGAGAAAGTGTGGGGTTGATTTGCATGCCCAGCTAACTTTAGAGAACATCTGGACAACTTAAATGCTTTAGACATTTCTTTAATACAGTTATTTTATCATTTCTTTCTGACTTGCTGTGGATGCTTTAACCTAAAAAAAAAAACACAAATGGCATCAGTGAGTGTGGATAATTTCTAAATTAGCATCTCTTCTCTTTTCAGTTTGTTGGCCTGGAGGCCCTGATGACCACCATCACAGATATGTACCCTAGCTTCTTCCACTCTGGCAGGCACAGACGCAAACTCCTTCTGCTTCTCATCAGCATAGCAAGCTTCTTGATTGGTCTGGTTATGGTTACTGAGGTTAGACCTTGAACTCCATGGCCAGTGGGATTGTGATGACTGTGATTTGAAGTAGAAATAATAAAAACCAAGTGCTTTATGTGGTGTGATGTACAGTATGTGAACCTCTTCCAAATATACCACAAGTTCTATTGGTGACATGACATGGCCTTACAAAGCCTCAATAAAAAACTTTTCTCCAATAATTTGTCTTGTTTCCTTCAGGGTGGGCTGTATGTTTTTCAGCTGTTTGATTACTATGCGTGCAGTGGAATGACCCTGCTCCTCTTTGCCATCTTCCAGACTGTATGTATTGGATGGGTTTACGGTAAGAGAAAAACTGTTAGTTTTGCCTTGGTGTTAAGCCTCCCCCAGAGCCTCAGCCTTTTTTTTTCTTTTTTGCAAAATTGTCATTTGTCATTCATTTGGTTTTCCCTGTTTCCCCCTTAGGTGCTGACCATCTGTATGTCAATATTGAGGACATGATCGGCTATCAGCCTTTGTCTGTGATAAAGTATTGTTGGAAATATGTCACACCTGTAGTGTGCACTGTAAGTAATCCAGTTGCTGAAAACATGTGATTCTTATCTGTTCTGATAGAATACATTATTTACCATTTATTATTTATCTCTTTCACTTAGGGAACATTTGTGTTCTCCCTCATCAAATACAGCCCTTTGAAATTCAACAACACAATTGAATACCCTTGGTGGGGTTATGCCACCGGTTGGTTTTTCACTCTCTCTTCTACTTTGCTTGTGCCCCTTTGGATGATATATGCAATTATCTCAACACCTGGAAGTCTTCGACAGGTATGATTCCTCATCAGTGCAGTTTCTCAGTAATATTGTACAATACATTTAGCTAGAGTAATATATATTTAGATATACAGTAACTACAAACAGTATACAGTATTTCAAAAGTAGAAGAAGACTTGACCGTTACCAAAGGGTGTAAAGAGAACTAAACTGCATTTTCTTGGCAGAAACCGCAAGGTGGACTTGCCACCAACAATATATATCTCTTGGGATTGTCATGGTATATCTAAAGTTTTTGTGTAGTACCCTGTGTATGTTTATTCAGCTTGGACATGTGTATAAAATGGGTAAATTGGCCCTTTTAATTCCTTCAACAAAACTTCCCCAATTCATAGGTTAGGATAAGACAGTATTGTTTTTATGAATTGAAATCATGGATTTTCTACTAAAGTTTGTTCTTTTTCTACTAAAATGAGTTTGTTGTTTCTGCCTTGGACACCTATGTACTTCATATATAGCAAAGGCATTTGATCTCTTTGTATGCATTCTTCAGAGGCTTCAGACACTGTGCACTCCAGCCTTGGACCTTCCTAAGAACTTTCCCCAAAAGAACGCCATATACTGCCCTCAGGACCACGGCTGTGGGCTCACGGCCCAGAAATTAGAAACAACTTCCTGGAACACATTCAAAGACACAGGGCCTCTTTAGACACATTATTTAAATAAAAATGCACTTCAGTTCACACTAGTACCACATTCAACAGACTTAACAGTTAAAGCTTTCATACAGATCTACTGTGATGATATAGTGATGGTGTGTGCTATTCTACTTACTGTCGTCTACTATAGTCTCCAGTGCTTAGTCCACAGGCAAACAATTTACTTAGTTTATACTTAAGTCTTCACTATGTCTTTTTAATGTAATAACGGTTATGTGCTAAAAGGCCTTTAAACCAGAATGGTTGCCAACTGGTATATCATTGTCATGATATTGTGCATTATAATGTTATATTTAAGTGAACATCTGAAAGAGAAGTGGTTCACCCATGTAGAGTGGAAAACAGTATCTTATTGGCAATGTGTTCTTTAATACACAGGTCATGAAATGTGCCATTATGACCATCTGGGGTTTGTGTGTGCATGGCAAGCCCAATTTGGTGGAAGAATGACTTGGGTAAAGGGTTTTTAAAAGCTGTGTATGTTCCTGTTATAACAGATTATATCATGTATTCTCCATTAATAAATGGAAAAAATCTGGTAAAAGTTTGATGATGATTTATCTTATCTTATACAAGATTTTTTCCAGTTTCTGTATGTTTGTTTTGTTCTGTTTTTGGCTAATGGTACTGTTGGGACCAGATAATTTGGATGTCTATAGCCCATTGTGTACATATCTGATGTTTAGTGTTTGTATTCCTTCTCAAAGGCCTGTGATTGTGGATTAACAGTGACTGCTAGTTGTCTGTGTTTAAGGAGATTCTTACACACCTATTAGGGAACTGAATGCCACATTGTACAAGATGTCCAACCCTGTACCAGACTTTCTATTTGTGTCGCCAGCCATGTGTTTTATGCCTTATGGTCACAATAAATGGATAATCATCATATGTCATATATGTCATATGTGTCTCTGTGCTCAGTTTCACTAAAATGTAAAGGCAGGCTACTGCATGTTACAATTATCAAGCTCCTGCAGCTGAACTAGATTGTGCAGAATGAAATAGCTTGGTCTGCATTCTCAAAATATACCTTAAAAGAAATTTTTAATTTGTCTTGGGTTAACACAGTTTAGCTGTTCATATAGTAATATGAATAAAGTCTTAGTGATAATCCTAAATAATTACTAAATAAAAAGATTTATCAGGTGTCTTTCTTCAGAAAAAAAAGATATACCATCATGGATCACAAAAGCGCTCATCCAAAAACCAAACCATAAAAATAAACAACTCAATCATTCTAATCATGATCTCATATTTGAACAAATATGATTAAATGACCATTTTCTATTTACTTTAGTTTTTATTATCTTTATATGTGTACCATCTTTAAAGAGGGGAATATGGTTTTGTTGGAAAAATAACTTTTCTCTGAGCCCGCAGAGGGTCTCAAAAACACTGTGCTTTACTAGAGCTCCCTCTATTGGCCAGCATTTTAACATATTCCACACGTTCAACTCAACAGAAGGCACACTGTCACACTGGAATAGTGTGGCTGGGGATTTGATACTGCATGGTCTAGGCCTACTTTAAAAATAAACTTGATTTATATTGAATCAATTTTGTGTCAAAAAGTTCAAACAAAAAATTACAACTCGAAAAAACAAAAATAAAAAACAAAAAACGTTAAAAAAAAAAAATATCTAATTATTTGTGTGATATAATAAAATATCAAGTATTTACCTCTGTATCTCTGAGTTTGGTTTCACGCCACTTGTTTTGGTTATGATTTCAGCTTTGTGCCCATTAGCTAATTTGTGTTTGACAGATAATCCCAGCGGTTGCTCGGGAACCTATGACAGGCAGACGTTTCTTCCTCGTTGGACTGAAATGGAGAGTGACCGGTGACGGCAAGGACACTATGGTTTTAGTAGTTTTGGCGTTATGCCATTGTGCTTCAGTAGTAGGCTAATATCCTGCATTTCACGGTGTTCTGAATCAGGAGTGGCCAAAGTAAGGCCCCTTCTTTAATCCTGGCTATTACCTACTAGGCTATTATGCCTACTAGCATGTAAGATGCCCTCTGATGCTAACGAAAAAATGTCCATGCTTAGTGACAAACACTGCAACGAAGTCCCATCAGAGAATGGTTAACGGGCTCTGATCCCATACTTACACTTGTCATATTTCTTCCTGTACGTTACACAAAAGAAGGGATGCTGTTCCACCCAAAACTAGTCAGTCAAAAACAAGTTAGCCAATGGGAATGCAGCGCTGCAAATCCCGCCCACATGTCAAGTTTGTGCCAAAAACTGCAAGCAAAAAGTCAGGGAGTGCAATGAAAAAACTGGAATCATAACCAAAATAAGTGAGGTGAAACAAAACTAAGAAAGACACAGAACAAAATTAAACATGATAACATAAATAATTTGATTGCAAACTTTTAATTAGTTATTAGTTTTTATTTTTGGTATATTGATTTGTAATTTTTGATTTGCAACTTTTTGGCACAAAATTGATTCCATAGATTTACAGCAATTTTTTCTTGACTTTTACACCATTTCATTGGATAAGAGCAAACACTGCTATCATGACTGCAACAAAATAACGAAAAGGAAACCCCTTAGATGGGCAAAATCTGTTTGTACAGAATAAAATGAATGAATTCAGATATATAGTTCACCACTTAGAACTACTTCACATTCACATTCAGCTGTTTAAAACTGATTTTAAAAAACTGAGTATTTATGCGCTTAGCTTTTTAAATAAACACATTTCATGCTCAGTTACCCATCCACTGTTGAACTAGGATATGCACAACACTCCTGCTGCCTGCCCTCATCACTGTCACTTTCACTTAGCCCACGTGGTCACACACACATAAACCTTGTGTCATGAGCCACTGCAGGATGGTAATCATGCATACTTTGCTCTGTATCTCTGTATAGCAATGTGGCCAATCTATCTCAATGTCCCTGCCACATTGAATGGTCAGGTGTAACACCTCTCTCTTTGTTCAGTCATTGTTTACCAATGGGATCAGGCCTCAGAACTATTTGAGGGGAATGAGAAGATGTCTCTCAATCCAAATCTCTTCCCTACCAGACTCTTTTTACCCCAGGATCATTGAGCAGTCTGTCCTACGCCCTGATCATTTTCTAAGGGAGTTGAGGGTCACAAAGCCAAATCAGAGCCTTGAAAGCCTCTCTGGATACAATGAGCCAGCTGTGCAAAAGGGAACAGCTGTTTGGAAGGTGCTGAGGAAGCCTCTCTCTAAACAGAGGCTCTACCACTGGATTGTGGAGGCAATTACAGCTGTGTAGGAAGAAACATAGACAGTGCAACATGGCTAACCTTGGAGCACACTCTACCAGAGGGAGTATGTGACAGGCAGCCATGAAAAGGCACCACCCTGGATATTGGCAAGGTTATAGCCAAGATACCACTACCATGTCAGTTACATAGACAGTGTTGTCATTGGCTAGAGGGCTTGCAAAACTCTTATCCCCCAATAGCCGACACAGTGCTATAGCACTGGAAGCAGCCTAGACAACCTTGTGGGATTGTTTGCCTCACACATTGTTTGATGGCCACATATTGAAAAAATTGTAGCTGGTAAGGGCCAATGGAATAGAGCAACAGTCTACAATTGGCCTCCGGGCCATACAGCAGTTTGAGCACTCCTGCAGGAGACTAGTGATCACTTACTGTGCTGAGTGAGCCTCAATGCGCTACGTGTGTACAGTGGACACACCTAACAAATTTGTTGGAGCAGGTTCCCACGTTCGACTGATAGAGAATGCAAAGTTCATGTATATGGCATATAACCTTACAGTAGTTATCTGTCAGATGAGCTATCCCTCTATCGCCATCTAGTCCACCTAGGAGTGTCCAAAAACTTCTTAGGACTTCTTAGGTGGTGATTACATGATTTAAGAATGAATTCCCTCCGGCTAATGTCTTGTGTTCTCCATCAGGGAACCGTGGTTATATGCATCATCTTAATGTTACTGGTGATTAATAATTAATTAATAAAGCTAGAAAAAAAAAACAAGAACCACAACACAATGCACAACACAAAACAAACAGAAGAGAGAAGAGAAGAAAAAGAATTTGATGTCTTCTCTTATACAGTACTGAAAAGGTTGTACAAACATCTGAACATAGAAAAAACAGCAGCCTTGAATAAGAAAAAGGCAGTGAACTTTGATTCCTTTTGTTTTTGTTGTTTGTTTTTGATTACCGTGAATATCTCATAGGCAGTAAACACCCAGACAATTTATAACTGACCAATGCAAAACAAATGTGTCATCTTAAACAACAGTTTCTGTGATCAACAGATACATCATTGAATAGAATCAGTACAAAGCACTTGATATAAACAACCCAATCAGATGAGAGTTCAAATGACACTGTATCTGATGAGTGCTCATGAAAGTGTTACTCATTGAGAGCACTGCAGAGTGTAAGGTCACATTGGAAGAGAGATATGACACTACAGGAGTAAAAGGGTCCTATCAAGAAAACTACCAAAGATTTAATAACATTTATGCTGCCAAATGTATGTTTGTTTTTATACAGTATATGCCCACATTCATCATCTGGTTGTACCAAAAAGAACCAGTGCTTTCCATCATGGTCACAGCTGATGAGTAAGTGAGTGAAAGCTTTTTTTTTCTTTCCATAAAGGCTTCAAGAAAAATAATGATCCCAATAGAGGTAACAATCCAAATGGGTCTGTGAAGGCTTCTGGATCCTTTACTGACACTGAAGTAGGATATTCTGTCACGTCTGTAATCTCTGCAGAGTTTATTTGATGTGACTATGTCACGTGTAAGATTTTTTTTTCCCTTGGGGAGGAGTGCACTAATCTGTATAACTTTTAACACTTGAAACAGTGTCAACAGAATGGCCTCCTGTATCCAACATATTACATTGCCATACTGATGCAAATACACTGTGTGTAACACCCAGGTCCGTGTCTGTCCAGCTGACAGATACCTTGTCCCTTTATGGTAAATAAACAAATCGACGACAAAAACAACAAAAATACTGCATCTAAACCCAACTAAATCAAGAGCATTCACACAGTTGCATAACAAATTTGAATTAGTGTAATGCAATGATAAACTATGAATTACAAACAAGAAGCCAGATGAATTGAGCAGTCAAGCAGAGATAGAAGATTGTTGTAAGTGGACATGTACAAACCATGTGCAGTTTTTCAAGCTTTCTCCATTTTTTTTTTTTGTAACGAAGGAGTCTTTGACAAAATGCCCTTTGGAGCGTCCCCTTGGCCAAGTGGTCAGGGCTGATTTCTTTTGTAATGTTGTTTTTGGTGGAGAGTGGCAAGGGGTTCCATTCCTCCTTATCTGCCCCCCTCCAGCTTTTCAATGGGAGGTGTAAGGCGAGAACAAGGTCCTAGTTCTCCTCTGAAAATGCAGTTTTGGTAATGGCCCCAATGCTCTCCCTGACCTAGATCAGGAGCAGTTCTGGCTTCTGCGTTGTTTCCTCTTACAACTGAGATTGCATACTATGCTGCCCTCCCGCTTCCTCTTTCGTCGAGCCACCTTCAGAGACACAGAGGTCACAAGGTTAACAAAAGGTGAAGCCGTCTTCTCGTGCTTCATAAGCTCATACTGAATCTGGGAGAATATGAAATCAAAGTCACATTAAACAATTTACATTTGATCTACTGAACCGGGGTATACATAGGAAAATTATTACAAATGTGAGGTAAGGTTGGCACTGTAGTGTTTAGTCTGGGTTAGCTTTATGATATCTGGAACATTAAAACTAGAATTTCCCAAGAAGGTCTCAGCATTCCATTAGATTAATTGCTCAGCCCTACACATGAAGTAATCAAAAGGAGTTATCGAAAATACCCAGGCAGGAAGCACAAATAGCATTCATTAAATGAGACTGGTCCCAGTTATTAAAAAGTTGTAATTATATTTTATATATGTATGCATACAGGACTATCATTTTGTGTTTGCTTAGATTATGTCACTATACAATCTGTTAGCAAGATTCATTAAAATGTGAAGAGGATAATGAATAACCACACCATGAATAACAACACATTTGTGACTGCATATTGTGTATAACTGTGATTATAGTTCAGTAATATTGCTTATGTCTGGCAGATGGGCATAAGACCAGTCACACAGAGATTAGCAGAAATCCACAGTTGATAACATAAAACTCTTTGTCTCAAGTACCTTGGCGTCATGTTCTGCAAACCTCTGGAACATGTTGGCATAGATCTTCTTGTCATGTTCATGGTGTTCCCGCATCTTGCTCTGGCAGATAGAAATCTGAGAATTTGCGGCACGGTTAGAGGGGTTCACCTGGAGAACTTGACGGAAATCTCTTAAGGCCAGACTGAATTCATTCCGCTGAAGGCGAGCCATGGCTCTCCGATACAGGGCCTTCTCATTGCCAACATCAATGTCAATCACCTGTAACATGGAACACATGAGGACACATAATCCCTTAGTTTCCTTAAGCAGCTTTTCTGGTCTAGACCAGCCAGGCTGCATACATCATCTCTCACATTTCATGGATGAAAATCCAGCAATACAATCAGTATCAGTAGATTTCACCACCAATCAATGAGCTCTATGCAATTCAGTTAATTGTGATCGGGTATGAAGTCTCCATGCTTTGAGCATTAAACTGAAACACTGAGAACTGACAGTATTTTATAGGCCAAAAAAAAAGAGAATTCAAAACCAGCAGCAGGGAAATGCCATGGCCCTACTCCCTTCAGTATCAATAGGGTTAGATTGATTGGCCAACTGCTTTTAATTAGCAAGACAAATTAGCAGAGACAAATACACATCTGTGTACAAATCGTTTCAGAGATATAGATTACATGAGTTTCTATCGACTTTGGTGAACACGTGAACACACTTACACAAATGATTTTATATAGATCTACACATGGAATTCTCACTTTACACAATATCACCATCATTTAGTTTTTATTTTAGTTAGAAAGAATCTACATCTTATTAACTCCCACACTTTTTTTTCAACTGATGTCTATGATCCACATGATAAACAATGTCTCTCTATGTCTAGCAGAATTACCCGATGCTAACAATTTTGACAGTTTAAGTTATAGAAATCAGCATTAATAACCCAACCAACTGACATTAAAGTAATGCCCACAATCAGACACACGGCCATATATGGACTTCATAAGATCCTGGAGTGAAAAATATAACAAAGTATGCCTATCCTTCAACTCTGTGTAAATATATAAAAAACACCAAACCTGTTCAATCAAGTTAATAGAAGTCTATTATAATGTTAACATCGGTGTTCATATGAAGTTAAAGATGGATTTTACAATTGTCTGGTTGACATGTAAAGCTGATCAACTGAAGGGTATATAGTGTAGGCTATGTGCTGGGTGATGCAGTCTTGTGATATTGGAGGAGAGGCACAGCCATTTCAAGAATTAGTCTCACCATGGAGAGAACCCATGTACAGTTTAACCCATCTATAGAAAAATGTGTGTTTTAAAAAAAAATCAATGTATGAATATTAGTTAATTGTAAACAAATGATGGTTTCGCAGTAAAGTTGATAGTAAAGAAATGAAGGTATTGCTGTACCTTATTGCAGTTGTCCACTACATGTGTGAGCTCACACAGTCTAAGGTAACAGAGTGCCAGGTTGAGGTGGGCCACAATCAGGAGGTCCTGGATGGCTTTCTGCTGGTCTTTGCTTACACCACACTCCATCTCCAGCCAGAACACAATGCGCTGGTACTGGATCACAGCATGCTGGTATCGGCCAGCCTGTGGACAGGAGAAGCCTGACAATCAGTCCCTTCATTTTCCTATTTGATGTGAAAGAATGGAGATATTGCACAGTTACAGCAACTGTAAATGAACTGAAGCATGCTGGTTCAAACCCTCTCACACACACACACACACACACACACACACACACATTCACCTTTTCCTCTCTGTATTAATCAAGAAAGGTTAACCCTTTTACCTTGAAATAATGAGTCCCTTTCTGTTTGACCAATAGTGATTGCTCAAGTTTCTCAGTCAGGTCCATTTCCCAGGATTCTTTAGCCTAAAAGAGTGGAAAATGTATCAGTTAGACTGATCAGTGGGTATTTTTTGGGGAAAAATGGGAATTTTACCAAGAGCAGCTATTCTGAGATGAATGTCAGAATAAATACCTTTACAAAGTCTTTAAGTGTAACTTCATACACCACATCTGCATTTGGTCCAATGCCATACTTAGGCCTCCCCTCGACTCCAAAACCATATCTGTCAGAACAGTCACGTGAGATAAATGTTGGGTGAAAAATTTTAGATAAGACAGATCTTGGTTAAACATGTTGGGTGAGAGAGAGGTTCTTAGTGCTCTTAGGGGTACTATGGTAGGACAGTTTTGCCTGAAGTTACGTACTTGGCCTCCAGATATAGCAAACAACACTCTCCTCTCTGCATCTTCTCCATCGCTCTGTCCACTCCCAAAGGCACTCCAACGTCTTCTGCCTCTCCCACAATGAAGCTGACATCCCGTGATTCAAACGTTCGTCCTCCACAAGTTCCTTCTAAATGCACTGGGGACAGAACAAGAGAGACACAATGAGTGTCTTGATCATGTTAGTATTAAACTTATGCATTCCAGGCTAATATGGTGGTACAGTTCATTCGGCAACTGCCAAATAGCATTTCTCATGTGATACATAATATTAAGCCGAACTCTGCGGTTACACCTAAAGCCTTAAGTCAAGTCACAGTGAAATGTTAAGTACAAGACTGGTCTATTACTTTAATGACTGCTCTGATGCTGTGTCTGAGTAACCAGTTCCATTAATTATAGTTAGGCTAATTGTTATGGCAGGCACATCTTTGATGCATCCAGTGTAATCTGTGTAAGTTCTTACCGTGAACTGTTGCTCCATCATTTGGATTATTGAACCCTTCCCCTTTGACCTTTATTCTCCGCACGATGCCCCCATCTTCTGTCAGCACCTCTCCGGTGAAGTCCAGTAGCTCTACCTGTGTTAAATATTACCCCAATCAAAGACTATGGATGTCTACCTATAGACTTGTTCTAGGAACAGTCTACAGAGAATTGTTTTACTGTTCTATGACCTACTTGCAGCTATAGGAACATTTGTTTTGATCATAGTATGCATGATAAAGGGGATGATGTTTTGTCAAAATGGGAATCTAAGTCCCCCCCTCCAAAGCAATACACATTACACTAAATGACCAGGGACCATTTTCACAAAGAACCGTATCTTAACCTTACAATAGGAATACTCATAAATCACAGTACATTTTTTTTTATGTAGTAGTTGTTTAATTAAAAGTACTGTGAACTCCAAAATTAGGAGTAACTCACTGTTGCTAAAGATGACGCCAATTAATATGCAGAAGTAGAAGTTTACTCTTCTTGCAATTGACAAAGATGTCTTCGTCCTGAGAGGGAGCAATTATTTTAATATGCGACCCATCTATGGTACAGATTACACCGGGAATATCTGCGATTTCAATGAAACTGCCTTTGATCCTTTATTGCTGATTGTCTAAAAGGAGCCGGATAAACTGACGGATTATATGGGGTCTACAGAAAGCAGTGATGGTTTGATTGATTAAATGGCTTACTTATGGCTGTTCCAAATTGTCTGCATTATAGTGCTGCGTTTTATTGCCAAATACTTTCATCCAGTTTTATTGGATTGCCTCATTTTTTGGGGGTCGTTATTGCATCCAATGCTAACTCAGCCACAACTTCAGTCACTTGATCCAATTTCTTTTCAATAATTCTCTATCATGTAAAGTATGTACAACATTGAATTGTGAATAGGTCTTAGTTAGGAGTCCTCTGGGCTACTTCTAAGCTCTCCCAGACTTGCTACTTATAGGCCAAAATGTTTTGTGAATAAAAAGAGGAGTCCTAAAGTTACGACTGACACACCCATTATTTTTGGAAGTTACTCGTAATTTTGCTTGTTAGGAGTTACTTTTAGCCTTATTATTCTTTGTGAATATGAACTTAAAAATATTAGTAGACATTAATCAGACATAAATCTAGCACCTTTCACTATGTGTATCATGTGCCTATGTGCAATATGGTACAGGTGGCAGTTTATGCTAGAACTGTTAAATTGCTATGCTTATATTTTTTATTGCCCATATTTACATATGCACATATTTATTGCTGGTCACTAGACTTTTAACCTTGCACTGTTGCACTACTGGACTCATTTGCACTATTACCTTGACACACACCTCATACTGGATCACAGTACATTCATGCGCATCTCTACCATCTATCTCTAGTATTCGTATTCTAAAGTTCTTTTTAGTAATGTTGCTCTAGTCATGTTGTTTTGTTGAGCTGTTGTTTACGCTGCTGGGACCTTCAATTTCCCCTTGGGGATCAATAAAGTATCTATCTATCTGTCTATCTATCTATCTATTTTGTATCATGTCCATTAAGTCTACAGGTGGAATTTTATGTCATGTCCTTTAAGTCTGCTTACCTCAAACAGCAGAGAACTGTTGGGGGGGGATTTTTGGTGGGTTTCCAGTTGTCCCATAGGCGTACTCTGGTTTACACAGGACTGTGCAGATCTCTCCCTTCTGCATTGAGGTCACACATACGTCCCAGGCCTTAATCATCTGACCTACATCAGCAATCGAAAAAGGCTCATAACTGAATAAAAACAATAATCTCATACCTTGTTGTACAAATAAAAATGGTCATGCATTGTTTCATGCAGGCATGTTACTGTATTTCATGATGGCACAGACATTCATATATGACTTTTGTAATGTCACACCTTTTCCCACATTAAAGCTGAATGGCTCCTTGCGGTCGATGCTTGAGTCAAACTTCTTCCCATTGAGCAGTTTCCCAGTGTAATGAACAAACACCTTGTCACCAATCATGGGTCTCTGCCCCTCTGTTCCTTTTTGCTTGATCATCTATAGGAGGGTAAACCAAAAGAGACATCAGCATTTATCAACTGCAAGCCTCTCCTTTTTCACCTTACCTATAGCACTCTCTAACATGCACATGCCCTTTTGGACTCAAAAACAAACAAATACTAAATGAAAAGGAACTTTAATGTACTGTAAAATCTATATAGTAATACATATTTGATGATATATGATATGATATTCCTGGAATAATATTATGACTGTGACTGTCTACCGATAGTGTTCTTACAGTATAGTCTTATAAACTACAAGCTGTTTCTGCAGAGCTTTCATTTAAGTTCCATTTGTTATCTTTACATAGTGGAGGCAGTTTGGGAGTGTTTAAGCATTGTTTATGTTTTTATTGTTGAAATAGTATTTTTTTAATTATGACAATGTTATAGTTCCATAATGATGCTGTAGTACTGAAATACATGAGACTGATTAATAACTGATGAACATCACAGTCAGTCTTTTACATTTTTCAACTACACTTTTGTGCTTTTGTACATCCAGTGCTGGCAAAATACGTCCATCTAATGGATGTTGTTTGTGAGAACATTAAGGGTAGGAATTTTATTAATATTAATGACACTGTCGATTCTGCTTATCAATCAGCTGATGAAAAAAATGGTGGTGTCAGAGAGATATGATTCCGTTAAAATGAAGCATTTGATTCTTGGTTCTACATGATTACAAGCTCTACTTGATACCTGGTTCTCTATTTCCATCTCCAGCAGCCCTCGGAAAGGTGCACTAATTTGATGTTTTTCCACTCTAATCTATCTCAAGAGTATAACAACTGTGAATTGTGTCATTTCTTGTGCACATTCA
>JAGFZM010000252.1:508324-528508 GCA_017657215.1 Limnothrissa miodon | reverse complement strand
AGTGCTCTCCCACACTCATGGTGTAGGTCATCTGTCTGATGCTAAGAAGCCAAGTGCTCTCCCACACTCATGGTGTAGGTCATCTGTCTGATGCTGCCACTCACTCAGCTGGCACCCCCTCAAATCCACACTTGCAGCAGTGCACATATACATTTACAGTAAAATGAGATTCCATACATTTGCAAATGTACATGGTCTCCCTCATATTTTTAGCAATGGAAACCGATAAGAACAAAACTCTGTGGAAACCGATAAGAACGTTTTTTGAAGGCACCATGTAACATATAGTTTTCTAGTTTGTTATTTTGGACATTTCTCACCAGGTCTACACTTTCACTTTTTTTTATTTTTACCTCTATTACTACTAGAACAGTTTGAGTTGAACATGTTTGATGTTTAATACAGTTTGACCTCATCTGTACATGCCAGATGCAAATCTCACTGAGATGTTTCACTTATTGTTATTTTACACCTACAAATATTTTACATAACCTGATCACCTTACAAATTACAATAGTCTTAAAATGCAATACAGATATTGAGAAACTGACAAGCCTATTTCTTAGGCACATATTTAATGAAAAATAGCCCAGGGACTAGTGTAATAAAATTGATATGAGATACTAGCTGCCAGCAAAAAATCTGGTGTTACCCATTACTTTCAACATCATCAAGATGACATTCAATCACAAAAACAACGTAATCAATCTTAAAAACACTAGTTAATGAATGCTGCAACTTGTTTTTAGTCTTTTAGTACATTCATTCTGGCATTCCAAGAGAATAGGAATAGCTAGTCATGCCATCTAAAAGCGTGTTGTTGACTATACAGTGGTAAGGTAGTAATCCTGTGTTTTAAACATGACCAACGTTGTTTCCTTTCTTTTTTGCATAATGCATTTGTCTACTTCAGAGTCAAACTCTAGAAAACTATTATTTTGTCTACATCAAATTTACAGTTTACATGGCCTTTTAAACTGTACGTTATCTTCAGGCTTAGTTTAGACTAAATGTAATGTTTTCCATACATTTCCATACCTTTTTTGGACATCAGTATACAACTGTTTTAACAAGCGTATGACTGTGAAAGCACATTGTGGCTTTCTTACACAGTGACCTGCAAAAATGTTTATCGCTGTGAGCCTCCTTTGCAGTGGAACATTGTGTTCCCAATTTCTATTGACTGGGAGGTCTCGAAAGAGTACCCAAAAAGCAGCCAAAGAAAATGCACAGGTGAACATAAAATCTGTGATGTAAACATAGCTTTCCTAGATGTCTTTTTTTCCATCACATTATCTGACAGAAATATTTATTTACAAAAATATAATGTACAAACCTCAGCTAGCAGGAGGCGTACAAATGTACATTAAAGAGTCAAGTGTGTGATGTCATTTGTACTGATAAGATGGAAAGATTGATATAGAGTGAAAGCTTACCTTGCAAACACCTTTATCTCTGTTCGGAGTGACATCAATCCCCTCTTTGGCGAAGAGAGCTGTTATAGAACGCCCATCTGTGAACTCGCTTTTCTGTGCCTTCATCTCTGTACTCACGCTACCCCTGGAGATAAACAGACACTACTCATACACCTGTCAACCAACATTACATCAGCATAACCACACACAAACACAAACTAAATTCAGCTCCCTGATAGGGCTGGACAATTAATCGCATTTGCAATATAATCGCAATTTTGAAATTCGCAATTTCGAAATCGCAGAGGTGCGCAATATTTTTGTTTTGTAACTGCATAGACTTAATGCATAGACTTGTTTGTTAGCAACACTCTGCACTATGTTAAACAGGGATTGGGGTTCAATGTAACAAGATATTATCTTGAATAAAAATATGTTGATTAATGAGAAGTTCATTTTCTATTTTTAATTAAACCTTGTTAAACCTGTGTACAAATATGCATAATAATGGGACATATTTGGTGCTTGTGGTTTTTATTGTGAAAAATCGCAATAAAATCGCGATCGCAATATTGGTTGAGAAAAATTTTGATTTTTGGCCAAATCGCACACCCCTTCTCTCTGAGCTGGGAAAGAAGAAGAAACAAAAAATACCATTTTGGGCACACAAGTATCAGGTCTGAAAGAATTAATATCTGACAACAACAAAAAAACTATAGAAACATGAAGTTGTTAAAGAAAGTGTTGTTATGTTGTCAGGTATGCAATATTCACTGTCTGGCACCTTAATCAGGATGCCTGTTCCTGACATCTTTCCTATCTCTTGGTCAGGGATCTGTTGCTGTTTTCTCTCCATCACTCAGCATCCTGTGATTTGTCTGACCTAGGCCACATGTAATCAGTTGCATGGTCACTTGTTTGTGTATAAACAGACTTCTCATGTACTTTTTGATATTTGTACAAACTGTGACTGGGCATTCCCCTGACACACACACACACACACACATACACACTTCCCCAGATGAGTCATCTGGTATGCAAGAGCCTCAATTTAAAATAGTGTCATTGCTTATTTCTTAAAACTATAAACTGAACATAATAAAAATAAGGGCACTAAAATAAGGGTCACATTCAACACTTCTACTGACAAATGAATTAATTAAAAAAAAAGAAGCCTGTCCAATTCAACCATGAATGAACGACCATGTATGCTCATTGAGCAATAATGAAATCAATGGACAATTCTTAACCTGTCTGATCAAACAAATCTAAGTGTGCTATACTGGTATCAACAATCATAACAAAATGCTTCATTTGTTTTTTTATTTTTTTATGTTGATATTTAATATTTTGACTAAGAGGAATGAATATGAGTGAATTAAATTCTGTCTGTTTTGAAAAGGAATCTATTCTGTATTATTATCTGTGTTCACTGAAAAACTTCCATGGAAGTTTAAAGAAACTGACAAACCACTTCACAAAACATCTAAATTAACAATTAACAGATCTAAATTAACAGTGCACTGGGCTATGGGTTGTGTTTCCAAACGCCTACGATTTACAATAGCAAAAATATATTACATAACAGAAAAAAAATTATTTATTTGTAGGCCAATATTTGTTAACATATTGTTAACAAATATTTTATATTCTATACAATTCCACTATTCGTGTATTCTCGTAGACAAACTCACATTTTCTGAGATAAAAATGTGTCTATTTTTTCAGAAATTCTAAAAATGTTTTTGTGATCTCTATTAAAGCGCAATTACAATATTAGTATTAAGTCAAAACAGACCAAGCCAGAACAATCAATATGCATTTCATAATAAAGTAATTTTATTTCTGTACATTTTTTTGCAAATGTACAGAGGGAAGTGAACTTTTTTTAACTCACTAAAATGTAACACTCACAGAACTTTATTTAACATTTGTGTACTGTATTTCTGTAAATTTATGTCTAATACAGCATTTTTTCGTGTACAAATAGTTTGAAGTCATGGATGCATGCATTTGCCTCTCTAAACAATTCTTTCTGCTAAAATACAGATTAATCAGTTACGTACAAGAGTTTGTCATATATGACTGTGTCTCTTTATGCGTATGTGTGTATTTAGTGTTTGTAAAAGTGTCAATTTGTGAGAAAGAGAGAGAGAGACAGTGTGTATGTGTGTTTGAGTGTTACCACACTACTGAAGCTTGTCACTGTACAGCGGAACAGTATGTTCTCTCTATTCAGAGTTCCTGGCACAATCTGATGCCGTTCACCAAACTAACTCTACCAACTCAGCATTAGCATCTACTAGCAATGCATCATTGTTGTTTCACAGCACAGTCCATCCCGGACAGAAGGGTGAGGATGACATCCACCATCATAGAAGAGATGCTCTTTTCAACAGGCATCCAACATTGGATTATGCATGTATCCCTGCATTATCTAAAGCCATCTAAATGATGCTTATGATAAGACATAAATGCACTAAAAATGGCTGTTGCAGTCCTAATAAACTAAAATTAGAACATACAGAACATTTGATGATTCTGTTACATCGATAGATGCATAGGGGCAGAAAGATGGAAAAAAGAGAGAGAGAGAGAGAGAGAGAGAGAGAGAGAGAGAGAGAGAGAGAGAGGTGGTGGTGGTGGTACTCTGCGTAAATATCAGTTCCACTCAGCTTTCAGGAAAAGATGAGGGAACAAAGAACAGTAAGAGAGTAAAGAACAGTCAGTTCAGGCCACTTGTGGTCAGTGAGTACACCAGGCTGTGACTCAGTGATGTTAATAACAAAGTCAATGCTTCGATGTTTATCTGAACATACGCAGACACACTGGAGTGAATATGCCTTCAACCCTAGACTGGCAAAAACAATGAGGGATGACCCAATCTTCTTTTAGGCAGACAATGTCCGATGCTGGACAATGTCCGTCACATTGTGGTTGACCATGGTGATGCAACCCAAACTAAATGTTTAACAAATAACTCAATAGTATTTGTTTGCACACAAATACACACACAAACACACACTCTTGCACACTGTAAATTGCCATGACTATTTAGTCTGAATGTCTCAAATGCCTCAAACAAATCAATGATTACTTTCAAATCATAAAAAGTTATAAACAGTCATTCCAACACCATTAGTGTTCTCCCACCATTTTGAGCTACAATATGACATAGCTACTTCAGATCTGTGACAATGATTCCCTGATATAAAGAGACTGAATTTGCCATTTTTACAATATAAAGGGCCATAACCTTGGTTATGTCAAAGAAAAAAATAAGCACAAACTGCTGAGCCCAAAACTGGTGAGCCCTCAAATGTGATTTACACAATCAAAATGTGAATTACCAGATAGACATAGAATGTGTGCCCAGGCAAGATAGGTGAACACGTTTGCCAACGAAGATTTGAAGTTTCTTGCATGTAACACCACTAGCCTAGTTGTCCAAAGGTCTGCAATGAATCTTCCACATGTCTTGGTAAACGTCATTTTAGTCAGTCATGAAATTACAAAAATGCCTCATAGACATTCCGACATTGTGGAAGGGAGGTTTTCAAAACAAACAAAAAACAGCAGCCTTGTGTTCTTAAATGACCCTGTGTGTGTGTGTGTGTGTGTGTGTGTGTGTGTGTGTGTGTGTGTGTGACAGAGCAAGATTGAAAGAAGAGAACAAAGATTACTCTGAGTTTAATGAGCTCTTAAACTCTTGTTTGACTATTGTGCTATAAGACGCACAATCTCATATGAGCAAGCAAGACTACATTACCTATATTTAGAAGCCTAGAGAGATCAGTAGCCTACGTATTTAAAATATAAAAATCTAATAAAAACATTAATCGACCAAATCTCAGATTTTATTAGAGTGGCGATTTCATATCATAGGGTAGCCTATAGGCTGATGGCGACGTTAATGCAATATAGCTGGCAACAAATTACGATCTATGAACTAGCCTACAGTAGACTAAACTTCGCCAGGCTTTAAAACAAATATAATAATTGGCTACGCGTAAAATCGAAAATAAAATTAATAAGAAAACTACTTACAAGCTGCTTTTCTCGCTTCTTCCTCTTATGTGGTTATATGTGGTCTATATCCGTAATGTAACTTCAGGGAATCGCGCCGGCAACCTGTACTAGTGGAGTGTCACGACGCTGGCGGTAACGTTATGTTCGAACCCGCCCTCTCCAAGCGAAGGTACTTTGTGTTCCACGAGAAGCCTGACAGACCGCAGCCCCCATCTCAAACACATGCACACGCTCGCATATACACACGCAAGCACGCATACAAATACACTACATGGTACCATCACAACCACATGGGGAGAAGGGAAAACTAATCGAGAACGAGGTAGGAGGCGGAGACAAGGACGGGGAGGCCGATTTAGTGAAAAAATCATAAGGGCAGGTCTTGGAAAGTATCCACTGAGTAACACAATGTTCCGGCTGTACTGTAGCTTGCGCTGATGAGAACACAGTGTCCTACTAGACACCCTGACCCGTAACCCGTGAAGTGCCGGCTGCTGTGCCGATGTAGGGAACAGGCTGTACTGTGCACACATTTCTGATATACCGTTCGAAGCCTACAGCGTGAACGTCGCGTTTTATGATCAAGGAATTTAATAGGGGGGATAGCCTACAAAATGCCACCTGGCAACTATGCAATTGGAAATACCCTAAAGCCGGAAAGGATTATGAATGCTTTTTTCGCCGTCTGAACAACTAGTAAATGTTTTGCGTTTGGAAAGTGTCAATAATTGGTTTAAGAATTAGGCTATCTACTTTGCGCTTTAACCTTCACTTAAAACATGATCCATTTTATTCGAGATTGTTGTTTTAATAGACTACTTAATTTTTTAAAAATTTGTTTTATTTTCTTTTAATTTGATTGTTGTTAGGCTATATCCTAACTGTATTATAAGGCTATTGTTTACACAATGTAAATTCAGGAATATGCCTATTGTCTGACCGCAACAATATTGTAAAATATTGATAGGGCCTACATCTTGTTTGTTTTGATATTAGTAGGTTTATTAGGCCTATAGACTTCTGAATCACTGTAGGCCAGACACTGGCAATTCTATTGATGCCTACGGTCTGATTTTTCCCCACTCTTATTATTTGCCTACGAAGTACCGTCTACATTTAATTGTAGCCTAATATCTGTTATGTATAATTTGCAATACAATAAAAAAAAATATTTTGGACTTTTCTGCCTCAGTTGACACCTCATCTAGTCTAGACAAAAGAACACTTTTGGGCATTTGAGTTTATCTCATCCTTAAAAAAATTGCATACAGTAAGGACTGAGCATAAGTACACTCCCATAGGCTATATACCTGACAGAAATATTTGCCCAAAAATTAGGGAGAATTAGACTTGTAATCAATTGTCAATCATCATGATGCATGCCATTTGATATAAACCTCTAGAGTCTGAAAAGTCTCAGAAAAGGCCTATTATATCAGTGGAGCCTTATAGAGAAACATGCAAAAACTGAATCAGTTCTGAAAGCTTATGAAAATGTTATGAGAAATATGAAGTCTTTAACACCATCTTATCATGATCAAAGCACAATTATGTCTTGATCAACTACTAATTTCATGATCAGCGGAAGTAGCCTATTTAACAAACCTGGATTTAACTTGGTCAAGCCCTCCCAAATCACACAGTGCTTTTCTGGTTTTAAAACCATTGGGAAGGCATTGTCTCCAGAGGCATTTTACATGATCCAACCAGGCACTCTGAATGCAGAGGTAGAAAGCTATATCAGTTAAGACAGGTTATCAGTCAAAGGCTGATTAATTTAAAAAAAAAAATTCTTCACAGCTTCAAGCAAGCAATTATTTGTCATTACTGAGTGCCCAGAATCTCTGCAGAATGAAATGTAGAACAAGGACTGTTTTTTAAACTGGGCTAGGCTAATGTGCTATGGAAATGAGGGTTAGATTGTTGCATTGCATAAATGCTGGGTCTTCAGCCTGGGTTTCTGTAATTTGTCAGCATAATGCTATCAAAGGTGTTCTCATCAAGTAGCCTATTTTAGTTCTAATCACAAAATAACTGAAGACACTGATGTGTCTGTTTATCAATGCTTCCTTGTGGTTTCAGGGTCTCTTTATAACAGACAGGTTACTTTATTACCCTGGTGACTTCAAGATAAGAACACTACACTGTGCAGTTGTTTTGAGATCAGTTATTAACCTTAAGGTTAACTCGGTTAGCCAGTGACCTCACTTGGAGTATGTGAATCCACATTCCACCATACACAAATCAAGGTAAAGGGTGGCTGTGAAATGTTGTGCACCAAGTACATCTATGCTATACCTAACATAGGATGGTGCTGAGTTCTTGTCATTCCAGTTATAATAAATGTATTATGGATTACTATCATCTCTTTAGTAATGCCACTGATAGATTGCTTAAAAGATTCTTTGTCTGTGCACCAAAAGAAAAAAAAACTTTGCTCTCTCATATGACGCACCTGGACCACTGACTTGGCAAGCAGTCAAGCATCATTGTACAGGAACAGAATGCTCTTGTTAATTATAGCAGTGATATAGTCACTTATGCTGACTAAGTGGCTGAATAATGTTTATTTATGATCACAGAGCATACACAAGGAAATTGTATTTAAATTTTATTTATAAATCATCATACATATCTGCAGTCATATTTTTAAATCAGCATGAAGAAAGACAGAGAAAGAGCAAGAACAAAATGGACAGAGAGTGTGTGTGTAAGTGTGAGAGAGAGAGAGTGAGAGAGAGAGAGAGAGAGAGCACAAGGGTGAGTTCATGCAAGGACAACCAGTCATCAGGAAGTGCAGCAGAACAGAGTGTGCTGTTCTAATCTGATTGAAAAACACACTGTTCTGTCTGCGGTTACAAGGCAAAAAGATGTCTCAGATGCTTAAACAGAAAACAACCGCTGAGTGATTACTTCAGATTAAAAAAATAGCTCATCAAAACATGATTACCATGTGTGTGATTCCTGCGTGAAGTGCAAACAGAATTTGATGCAAGGATTAAGAAATACTCTGTCTTTATCCTTTTCTCTCTCTCTCTCTCTCTCTCTCTCTCTCTCACACACACACACACACACACACACACAGGCACATAACCTACACAATATAAAACTGAATAGCATAGAGTCCTTTATTTGCAAATGAGATATAGTGTTATGCAATCATTTCGCTTATGCTTCCTAATCCTCCCTAACACTGAACTTCTGGCCCAGAGGGTTCAGACAATGTGAGGACTGAGGTGTGATCTCACAAAAATAAGGGCATTTTCATGGTATACAGGTGAGTTGTGCATGGGCGTCGCGTCACAGTATGGGAGGGGGTAGATGGGACTGATTGGATACGTGGATTGTCTCTAAAAAATGGTCTCAATAAATATTAACATTATTAATTTAAACAAGTTTCTGTAATAGCCTAATATCCGCGTTTACACCGCTCGTCATTGTTGACGTATAGGCCTGCTGCTATGCTTTAAGGATGACTAAAGTCATCTTTCATCAGAGTTTCTATTTTGGTTTGGTTACTTTTAACTATGGCCCATGATTTTACTTCTACAGGGTACTTCACATTTAAAACAAAATAGAGTTAAATCTCTTCTCTATGAATCCTTTTTTATTTATATCACCTGTTTCTGGTGCGAATCTTGCCTGGTCTGGCCTTGCTAACCTCAATTTGTATCTTGTGTTCTCACAAACTCCTACCCTCATGGTGGCGCTGTATAGATTCATGTTTATCGTGAAGCACTATATTCTATGGTTATTCTGGGGGGGCGGTCTTCATTGCACATCCTGTGTTTCTCGCCTGCGTAGTCTACAGGGTCAGTAAAATCAGTAAAATTTGTATGGTGTAAAGTTTTGTGGTAAGTGTTTTTTTTGTTTGACTACTTTTATGTGTATAATGACACGAGTACAATAACATGAACTCTCGCCACCTTTTTTTATTTGTATCGCTTGGCTAACGAAGTACAGTAGGCTAAATGTAATGTTAACGGTAAAAGTAACGTTAGTAACGTGACCTTATGATTGGCAGGCCTTCTCGCGGGCCTGGCGTTAATGTTACCAACAAGTGTGTTGTGACTACAATATCCCTGTCAAAGAACTTGCAAAATTATTGATCTGATTTAAACGATGGTTTAAATGTTTTACCCGTGATGTAGGCCTATGCATGCATCCAGCGATTGTTAATCAAATGGTTCTGTATCGGCCACATAATGTTAGCGACAAACTATGTTAGCCTGTGTCTTACTGAAAAGAAAGTATTATTATCTATGTATGCCGATACTGATTTCAGATAACGTTAAGAGTCGACATAATTCATTATTAATTCGTCATTTTGTTGATATAATGCACAGTAACGTATCGTTGGGGAATTCTTTAAAACACAAATTTATGTAACATCGCGCTTTTCACAGACAAAATAATCAAAGTGTCAGACGCTAAATATAACGTTACAAGGAGGGGTTAAGCAACGCCTGCCAAAAATCTTGTGAAGAACTCTGTCTTTAGCTGCCTTTTCAAATAAGAGAGCGCACACTTGAAATTAGAAATATCGCTTTCTGCAACTTCGAGACAACGACCTGAAAAGCACGATACTTTTTAGCGTGAAATTCCTAAGCTGTGCATGCGTGTGTGTTGTTCTGTCAAACAGTGTCGTTGCACAATAATTTAATGAATTTTATGTTTTGTTATAGGTCAGCACAGTTTGTTTATCTATCTATTTCAGTTGACTCAACAACAATGGGGGGTAAGGATGTGATATCTTCCAAATTTGACTTGTTCCTCTTGTAGTATTCTTTCGTTTTGTACCTGTTACTGTGATGGCCTGCTAATAATAATGGATTCTACTCAGACCAGCACAAAACTGCACCTTTTAATGTGTGTGTGTGTGTGTGTAATTAACCGATTCCATTTGGGTTTCATGTAGATCCTTCCATGCACAGAGATTGTCCACTTGATTGCAAGGTATATGTAGGCAATCTTGGGAACAACGGCAATAAGACAGAGTTGGAAAGAGCATTTGGTTACTATGGCCCTTTGCGTAGTGTTTGGGTGGCCAGAAATCCTCCTGGCTTTGCCTTTGTTGAATTTGAGGACCCTAGAGATGCCACAGATGCAGTAAGGGAATTGGATGGAAGGTAATAATCAGTGATGTACCATACAAACTACTGTGCTAACAGGTTATTTTTAAAAAAAATCAACATTTCATTGGTCCTAATGGCTCCTCCCCTACTCCTAAGAAATTAACCCTCAAAAACTTATGATTCCGCTTTGATTCATGCCTCAAGTCTTTGTGGTTCTGGAGGGGGGGGGGGGGGGTTAATGCACTAGGATTCATTCACTGACTGAGTCACATCCTCAACCCTTTTGTGCTGTTGACTACAGAACACTGTGTGGGTGTCGTGTGAGAGTAGAACTGTCTACTGGAGAGAAACGCTCCAGGAACAGAGGACCACCCCCGTCATGGAGCCGCCGCCCACGCGATGACTACAGGCGACGTAGCCCACCCGCTAGACGCCGGTAATACCTCAGCCTCCCCTAAAAATGGGACTGTATAGTTGCCCCCGGCCTCTCCCCCTCTCTGAGCAGAATCCATTGTCTAGACTTGGGCTCGTACCAATCTGCTCAGTCGTGCGGGAAGGGGAGGGGAGTGGGTGGGCGTTAAGGATATTTCAGTAAGCTGGTTTACTATGTTTAGCTTACTTTGATTTGATTAGAGATGCCTAGGACAGACAGGCACATTGAATAAGTTAGTTCTGAAGGAGATGCTACACAAAAATGTGTAGCTGCACTACCTTAGCAAAGCTACCAGTAAATCTGATTAATGAGCTGTCCACCATGTGTGAGTATAACTGAGTATCCTGCTTCGTTGTTTCTGACTTGCTGATCTGTCCCCCTGGACACAAAGCATTGCTCCTGGTATTTCCTTAAGATAAGACCCTACTGGCAAATTGTTAAATGTAAACACAGCAGATGCTTCTTTGTTTTGTTTGTTTTTTGATCTGTGTAGTGATTTTGGTGTAGCGTGTTTTTTTTGTTTTTTTTTGTGTGTTCTTCGGCTCTGTGTTTTTAATTAATATATTTATTTATACATATATTAATGAAGATGACCCCCCCCCCCTTACAGAGACATCACCATGCCTCTTCACCCTCTGAGTCTGTCAACTAGTCTCCTTTCTCCATCATGTGGCTGCTGACCGCCGCGCCCCAATCAGCTCACATGACCCACGCATGGCCCAAAACAAAAACCGCCATTGGTTCCTGAGCATGCCACTCTCAGCCTCGTCCTCCTCCTCCTACAGCCAATCAGCAGCGTTGTAGCTTCCCCACATGTCTTCATCACAGCCAACCAGCAGCAGTCCACAGCTAACCAATCAGAGCTCAAAATGTACCTCCTCAGCCAACCATATCAGTCGACAAAGTTAACCAGCCACAGTAACAACCATCTGGCAAATTGTGCCTGCAAATTCTACCCGTCTGATGGTCAAACTGGCTTCCGTGCAGCATATCCTCTGTAGCTTGTTGAGAAACTAGTAAGTTGTTTTTTATGCACTACCACACATTTTTGTTCTACTTCTAATAGCCACTTCGATATTACTTAAATCCTACCTCCATTTTAGTGTTTCCATATGAACTAAATTCCCTTCCCCAGTTCTGGCGAACTAGCTGGATGTGTGCACCATTCAGTACCCCTTCCACTCCTGTTTGGACCTGGTCTGTCACCCCCAACACTAAACTCTTAGATCTAGTCATGTCACTGTAAACCATCATCTCCAGTGTTGTGTTGCATAAGCCGAGGGCCAAGCAGAGGGAGTAAAATCCCAAAGTCCAGTCCCATAGTAGGTCATATTTAGTCTCCTTTCTTTTACCTTGTGTCAGGGAGCATCTTTCTTCCCACAGGTAGCAGAGACCTGAGTGGTGTGCTTAAGTTGGGCGAAAGAGTAAGACATTGTCTTGTAATTTCTTTTTTTTGTATTTTTTTATTTCCTCCTCTCCATTCTCTGTGCCTGACCCTTCACATAGATCACCGAGAAGGAAGAGCTTCAGTCGCAGTCGCAGCAGGTGAGCTTTGCACCATTACTAGATAGGTCTCTAGGGACTGCAACACAACAACTGTGAATTGACACAAACAATAGCTTTTAAGAAACATGCATGCAAGGGTTAATGTATTCTGCCTGTCACTACAGCGAGAAAAGGTACCTTCACAGCAAAACAAGACCCCTCACAAATTTATTTTCTTTGTATAGCACATTTTACAAAAGACATGTCTCATAGCACTTCACATCAAAGAGCACCAATGAGCAACAGGGGCAAGGAAAAACTCCCTATTGTCATTTTTCCCCCCTATATTATGGTATGGGAAGAAACCTTGGGCAGTTCCAACGACTTAAAGGGCTAACCTAACTGCCTAGGGCGGGTTTTAAGTCTCTCAGATGGTGATTAGTCATAGACTATTAACTGGAATGCATTATACCTGTTACAATACTGCTGCTTTCCAAAATATTTGTTTGTTGTAACGGTTTTTGTGGCTGAGGAACAAAATAGATTGCCACAGAAATGTTATTAGGAACAGTAGTTGTCAATCCCTAAACAAATGCCATACAACACTCAATAGTAGTCATATAAGTAAAAACAGTAAGTGCAATCATTATTTTCCCACTGTAAAACAGTGAGCAAAAAATTTGGCTATAAAACTGAATCCGAACGATCAGTGTACTGACAATATCAGTTGGAATAATTATCTAGTAGTGTTGCGCGGGTCAACCCATAACCCGCGGATATCCGCGGGTCGGGCGGATACGGGTAGAAGTATTGTGGGTGCGGGTGGTTCCGGGTCGGGTCAAAAAAGTAAAAACGCAATGAATTAGGCATATTGCATTAGAGACTTTCTAAGGCTGTTGGAAGGCTCATTGTCATGATTTCCCTCTCCTCTCAATGCTGGCAAGAGCGGTGCTTTGCGTTCCTGCATCCAGCGTTTCGAGCGAGCGCGCGTTCAGTTCAGCAGGTGGCGTGCTGGAAGCGCGTCGAAATAGGCTAAACCCTGGCCCAGTGGATTCTATTACTTTCCTTCACAGTGCTTCCAAATAGATGCCATAAATAAAGTCGGCCAATATTTTCAATTTGGTAACTTAGATTGTTGAAATGTCACGGCTTTGTTGGCTTTGTTATGCCATGATAATGTTACAGCTTGGAACAACTTGTGTTGGCTTTGTTATGCCATGATAATGTTACAGCTTGGAACAACTTGTTTTTTTTCATACACACTTGTGTCTTGTAGGCCTACAGGAGAAATGTGTTTCATTTTTGGCAATCCTTTAATAAAAACGACAAATCGATCGTTAGTTTTTTTGGCGTTGTTTCATGCATAGGCTAATTAATCCTTCATGAAGTTGTATCATCATCTTTAAGGCGCAAATCATTGTAATTTGGATACCATTGTTCCAAATTAGTCCTCTCCACTTAACTGGTAGCTAGGTTCCGCGACAGTAGACACACTGGCGTTTTTTTTTTTTTCGTCGGGTCGGATTTGGGTCACGGTTCGACCATTTTTTTTGCGGGTCGGGCGGGGCGGTTCGGATCTATTGATGGGTCGGGTTGGGGCGGGTTTTAAAAAAGCCTGACCCGCGCATCACTATTATCTAGGCTACACATAATGTGTAAAGATGTTGATTTTTGAGATTTTGATTTTTGGGTGTAAAATGCTGCTTCTCTAGTACTTGAAGGGTGTAATCTCGTGCACTAATTTAGGAATAAGTCTCCTTACAAACGGTCATTAACCCTACGGTCACATGTACTGACGACAAGGTGATTTGATCACTTGGGCCTTCCTGTGGCGACCATGGACTGTATGGTGGCGATTCATACAAACCTGTGAGCTACGAATAATCAACGTTAAAAAGAAATATTCCATCATAACAGTGCGATTTTTATGGTTTTAAAATGATTGTATCTGGCCTCAATTAAAAATAAATATCATGGAAAATGCGAAATTCCATAATCCTGCGTTTCTTTACAGTTGTCCACCATGTTTGCCAAAATCGCTCAAGTTAATCGTCCAATATTTACATAAAATAGCCTGGCTTTCTATTTTTAACTCTGCCCACCCGACGAGAGACAAATCACCTCCACTTGTCGCCTATTGAAATGAATGGAATGGAAATCGCACGTTTGACTGTAGGGTTAACACATCTCCATATTTCTTATTTACAATTAGATTATTTGCCTGCAGAATTTGTGATAATTCATCGGTGTCCCGTTTCAGATGATGATGATAGCCTCTCAGCATTGCCTAAACGTCTTCTTGTGCAACTTATTTAGAACATGTCTCATCTACACACCTACCTTAACTCTCAGTGAAATCCATTGCAATAACAAAATGGACGACTATGGGCACTATAATATGAAGATGTGTATTTGAAGCACAGAAAAAGTTGCCATTGACAGTGTTTGTTAGACAGAAACTAATTGTTTGTAGTGTTTACCTGACCTCAGCTTTGACAAGGCCCGTGCAATTATTGTAACATACATGCAAACATGTTGTAAGTCTATTATAACTGGATTTCAGTATCTACATTACTGTAGTTTTAAATAAATTTGTTGTTTACAAATTCAAAGTTATATTGTGAATCATATGCTTTTAATTTTCCATTTTATGTGTTTGTTTTTTTTATAATTATCTACAGATCTCTGTCCAGAGATAGGAGACGCGAGAGATCTCTGTCTCGTGATAGGAATCACAAGCCTTCAAGGTCCTTTTCAAGGTCAAAGAGGTGAGTTAAGGAAGGTTGTAAATGTGAATGTCAAATGCCAAGATCCTGTTTTTTGTTTGTTCGTTTGTTTTTTAATGGTCACTGACTGGTGTTGTGTAACTTTAGAAGTGGAGTGGTTTTGTAAGTTCTACTTAGGGGTTCAAGCTTTAAAGCAACACGCCACCGTATTTCAATATTGAAATATGTTCTTCCCCTAATTTAGACGAGTGGACACATACCTGTTCCGTCTCTGTGCGTGCACGCAATCACTCTGGCGCACGATGCTACTTTGTTAGCATTTAGCTTAACCCAGTTCATTCAGTTCATCCAAACAGCCATGGAGTTAGAAACGTCCAAACGCATCCACATCTTTCCTATTTAAATGCAAGTACTTCAATAGTTATCTATAATGGTTGTGGTGACACAAAATAAAACATAGTGATTTTCTAAGCAGATAACAAAGAGAACTATGTATGGCGGAAGAACACTTGGGAGCCCTTCGTCGTCGGCGCAGTAACATCTTCACTCCTGAAAACTCTTCTCCCCCAAGGATGTTACTGCGCTGACGGCAAAGGGCTCCCAAGTGTTCCTCCGCCATACATAGTTCTCTATGTTATCTGCTTAGAAAATCGCTCCGTTTCATTTTGTGTCACAACAACCATCATAGGTAACTATTGGAGTACCCGTGTGTAAATAGGAAAGACGCGGATGCGTTTGGTTGTTTCTAACTCTAAGGCTGTTTGGATGAACTGAAAGAACTGGGTTAAGCTAAATGCTAACAAAGTAGCATCGCGTGCCAGAGCGATTGCGTGCACGCACAGAGTTGAAACAAGTAGGTATCAACTCGTCTAAATTAGGGGAAGCACATATTTTAATATTGAAATACGGTGGCGTGTTGCTTTAAATTCCTGGCTGATGTCTTGATGTTGTTGAAAAAGGGAGGGAAAGTAAGATAGTGATCCTAGCTGTAGCATTCCTAACCCATGAGAATCCTATTGAAAATCTTACTAAGACATGACGGTATGAATACATGCAAGAAATGTACACCAAAAATCCAATAATACTATTTACTTCTTTTTCACTATTTACAGCTATTTGTACTTATTATATGAATTCATATGATCAACTAACTGAAAAAGGAAATGGGGTGTGTCTTTTTGATACAATATTCCTATTCATTTCATCATAGGGGCTCAAAAGATTGGTGGTTGTTTATCACTTTACCTCCCTATATATCAAGATTTCCAGATTCAGATTTCTAATGACCTGGCATGATATTTACTACACACACAGCAATGCTTAATGTTGTGTTTTTTTGCACAGTCGGTCTAGGTCCAATGACCGGAAATAAACTTGCAGAACTGCCCTTCTTCCTGGTTGAAGAACTCTCCAAAAGTGGATGGATTCTTTACAAGGATGTGATTTCTTGAGTGTGTGGGTGTGTATATGTGCATCATGTGCCCTTGTCTCTCATTTTTATAAAGATGGGAGACCATGCCTTCCTATATTAACTGCATTCAGATATCAAAAAGTCAAGATTCTGTACCCCCACCCACCCCTGTCTTCTTGTTTTAAAATGAATCTTACCTTAACCATTTTTGTTTTTGTCTTTAGCGACAACCATTGCCTTGTAAAAGCTTGAACCCTTTTGATTTCTTTTTTATTATTATTTATGCGTTTGTTGAATGTTTTTCTTTCTTTGAATTAAAAAGTTTCAGTGATCTTTTTTTCTTGCTGTCCGGAGTCAGTAATGCCTCACAGAACTGACATGTTGCGGTGGGCAGGCCTTGGGTCCAGGCCAAACAGATTTATTCCAATAGAGTTGCTTGATTGGAATAAAGCTCCATGCCAAATGGTATCCATACTGGATGGAGAACAAGGGTATGAAGACAAATACAGGAGTACAAAGTGTACTGGGCTTGGATATAAGAGGGTGGTGATGGAAAGCCCATTAGGAGTTATTGCCCAAAGTTTCATCAACCAAGTATTCAAGATTCTGGCAATCACGAAGTATGGAAATTGTGGGCCACGACACAAATCAGATCCCTATTATAAAATGACTGTCTATGCTAGTCAACGCGCCTCACTCATTTTCACTTTCCGGGCTCTCAATTCTCACACTCCCAATTTAAACATCACCTTTTCCACACAAAGGTTGTCCAAGGTCATGATTTAAGTATTTTTTGTTGTTCTAAGTGCACCATGTCTGCCTCTATTTTACCTGCATGTAGTGTGTCACATATACACACACTACATGCAGGCTATTTTATTGCATTAATGACCAAAAAGTGGGAAAGTGTGTCACAACTGTTTAAACAAATGTTTAAACTTCACACAAAGAAAAATATTTGAATAAAATATGAATAGATTTTCATTGCAGACTAATAAACTTGGTTAGAAAAGTAGTAAATGTTTGCACAGCTAATGAAAAAGGAAAATGCTCAAAAATATTTAATAACGTTAAAGTAAAGTAAAGTTGAGCCATGTCTTGATGTGTGCAGGAAGTGAATCATGCACTTGTTCACACTGCAAAATTTCTGATGCTTCAGAGTGCCTTGTGTAAATAACACAGGAAGTTTAAAACCAAGATGACATGTTAGAAAAGAAGGAAATGCCTTAGTGCTTTTTTCCTTTGCAATGATGAATATGAGAGCTGAATTTGAAGGATAGAAGAACGAACTTATGTTGAATTGCAGATACACACTTCTGACACTACTGGTAAGCACCAAGTATTCCCTGGCCTTGTGCAGTTCTTTGACAGCAGGTGCTTTAGACCAACATTTGATATACATTTTTAGAACTTAAGTTTCTGCGACCTGGCAAAAGTTTACCTGTTGCAAAAGTTTATCCAGATGAGACTCCTTCCATTTTCATGACTTAGTGGCAGGGTTTCATCAAAAATGCTGTGGGGGATTTTCATTGTACTAGGTGTGTTTTTTATTATTCTAGAATAGTAACAATAATCAATGTTTGTGTGCAAGTTAATAGTCTCAGTGTTAGATACATTTTGCACTGGTATATATACCTTCCATCTTAATTTTGAGAATGAGTCTGACACAAAGTTAACAAATAGTACGTTTTAAGAATGTCAGGTATTTGTAGCACTCTACTTTAAAAGGTCTGGTGCATGTAACAATTTAAGAAAAAGCTGTAGTTAAAGTAAAACAGATTTACAACCACTAAAATGTTGTTCATCATGTAGACACAGCTTGCTATCAAAGACTACAAGACAATGTTACCTTGGTTTACTGTAATTTAGGGTCAAAGTTTTATGTTTGCTTGAGTTGCATCAGTTTCAGTTGATAACTTCCTCTTTAGTAAGTTACTTCTCTGGTCACAGAGGATAGCTGTACTTTCCTGTATTGTAACCAGGTAAGGACAAAAATATCCTTGACATTTTGTGTACTGTTCATGTGCTTTTAACTCATGCACTCAATATGCAGTTTTAAGCATTTAAGAAAAATGTAAAGCCTGGCCACTGGCACAAGGAAGTGGCTGTAGTGGCCAATGATTAGGTTACATTTTGAGGAGGATAAAGAGTTTAACTGAGCTGGAGTTTATACAATGCTATTAGTATTAGGTTGCTTTGGATCAAAGTGTATGCAGTGCAAATTTTTTACTGCATAGTAATATTCTCTTTGATGTAAAGTTATGTAAAATCTCTAATTAATGCCCCAGTATAGCACAAGTATCACTTTACAGGTGGAGGAACTGAGAGTCAAATGCGTCAATTTATTGGCAATCCCCTATACAATTCCTCTTATCGATATCAACATTTTTCAGATCATGGCCAATGGGTCCTTCTGAATATTAACTCCTATGAAGCTGGCAGCCAAGTCATGAATCTGAAGCTAATTTTACCTGTTTTTTTAAACACAGGTCTATTAAAAAATAATGTCCAGCAGAAAGTCAAAAAAAAAAATTGGGTCAACAAGACTTCACCTCCAAGGGTTTAAGGAAGAAGAGAGGTCTCTTCAAGAGTCTTCCACTGCCAAGCACATGCAACCCTCAGATATGTCCACATACCAACTTGATTCTGTGACTGAGAATGTAGAGGATGACCAACATGATGCAAGCAAAACAAGCTCAGAAAATCTTGAAACTGGGACACTGCCTGAATTTTATAAAGCAGAGACAAGTGTTTCTGGGAAGAAAAGAAAAATGGGTTCCACTCGAAGAGCCAAGCCAGTATATCAAGCATATGAGATAAAAGAGGAGGAGGATAGGGTTGCTAGCATGCAGATAATAGGGGGAAAATGTAATATAAAAAAGCATTCAAACACACAAAAAACTATGTTACATGAGGCACAAACAGAGTTGCCTAAACAGGCTGAGATGAACGAGGATGAACATAGTAGGTTGTTGTCAGTGCTGGGCCTCACAACAGAGACAGAAGCGTACAGTACAAGGACTGCAAGTACTTCACATGCAGTAAATCTTAAAGTCAGTGTCTCAGACATCCATCCAAATAAGGAGAAAGTGCCACACAAAATTGATGAACAATTATGCGTGAGATTGTTCTCTAATGACACACCACTTCAGGACACACCACAAGAACTTCATAAGCAGACAGAGGAAAATGCTGAAGCAAGTAAAAGGGAAGAACAATGTTGGGCAAGTAATGTAAATTTGGAGAGGAATATAGACATGGAAAACATGACTGTAGAAAGGGATAATAAACCATGTGTCTTTTTGAGAAAGGAAAGCCTAGAGAGAATGCAAATTGAGAAAGTAGATGATAAGCCTGTTAGAGAAATTGGGGGGGAAAGTGTGAGTGTCCAGGATCTTTTATTACCAGTGCAAAATATGGCACAGATAAGGGCATGGCCTTCAAGTTTGCTGGCTTTCCACCCTAGTGATGCCTATGCTGATGGTACAGTGATGGAAGGTTACAGTAAATATAAAGATATAAACTTGGAGTTATCAGAACAACCAAAGTTGTCATCTCCTACAGACGATTCCTGCTCAGATTGTGCAGCCACTATAGTTGAAGATATGGA
>JAGFZM010000252.1:411353-508314 GCA_017657215.1 Limnothrissa miodon | reverse complement strand
GAAGCAGCCATTACCACAGAGATTATTCATACAGACAATTCAAATTTTGAGATACACAGCACAGATGTCAAACAAAGTGAGGAAGCAGAACAGAGAACACAGGCTTCTATTCTCAGTTTCACTGTGAAATCTGCAATACCAATCATTGCAGATCTTGCTGATATTTCTCATTCAGTTGATCATGAGGAAAAGGGTAGTGTAAAACAGGGTGCCTCAAGGCAGAAAAGAAGGATGGGATCAACTCGCAGGACAAAGAGAGGACATACCATAGAAGAGACTTGTAAAGCCATGAGTACTGAAGAGGAAAATGGAAATGTTGACATAAATGCTCAAAAAAGAGATGTTGACTTGAGATCAGAGGCAGAAATAGATGAAGATGAAGTAGACATCTTTGCCTCAAAAATAATGGAGTTTGTCAACAATCAGACAAATGTTGAGACAGCTGTTACAGCTTCAAGCCCTAATGAACAGGATCAGTATGCTGACGGTAACATATCACCTGGAATTGTGTCATCTTTTCTGCCATATACACAAGAGAATGAGGTAAAACAAGAAAACCACCCTCAAAGTTATGATGTAAATACAGATCGACCAGATAATAATGACCTAAATGATAATGATATATCCATACTAAGAAAAGAAACAACAGAGGCCATCACAACAGTGGGAGTAGACATTTCTAATGAAGGGTCTATGAGTGATGGTGACCAATTCATAAAGCTTGAGGATGACACAATGGGAACGAGTCTTGAGTCCCTGGGTCACCAGAGCATAGAAGGCAACATGAAGGTTTCAGAACAAGCAGTAGAACAAATGTTGTCATCCTCTAGAGAAGATCACAGACCCGATTGTCCAGCCACTGCTGTTAAAAACATCAATATCTCTGAGAAAACAGAGCCCTTTTTCTGTCAGATAAGTGATGAGCCTCCCCCCTATCTTGGATCATCTACCTCATTGGATACTTTCCCAGAGACAGTTGGTACTGAATTGACTGACAGCCTTGCAGTGAACAAACCAAATGTCCAGCACAGTGAAGAAGCAGAACAAGTAACACAGGCTTACATTCTAAGTTCCACCATGGAATCAGAAGCACCAAGTATAAGTAGTGTGGATTTTTTAGATTTTTCCTATTCACTTGCAATGGAGAGCACAGTTATATCAGAAACAGACACAGTTTCCGAATACTCTGAACCCTCCTTGAAACTTCAGTATCATGACAAAGAGGAGGGTTTTAGAGGAGTTAAACAGGGTGCTTCAAAGCAGAAGAGAAGGGTGGGGTCAAGCCACAGGACAAAAATACAGCTTAAAATGGAAGAGAATTGTGAAGTACTGAAGGATAGTCTGCCAGAGCAAGCAGAAGGTGTGAATAAGCTATCTTCTACAAAAGATCCTCATTCTATGCCTAAAACAGTCATGAACATGGGTACCACTGATCACACTCTGATAACAGAGTCTTTCTCCTGTCAGATAGATGCTGAGCCTGCTTTCACCTGCCTTAGATCTCTCTCCTCTCCTTCACCAGATTATGTTTCAAAGATAACTGTTCGTGCAGAGAGTTCTAACCAGGATGAATCTGAAGAAGATGAAAGTGTAAAATATGGTGCCTTGATGCAGAAAATAAGCATGGGGTCTACCCACAGGACAAAGAGAATGCAGAAAATGGTAGAAATTTGTGAAGTTGGGATTACTGAAGAGGACTATGCCACTGAAAACATAAACACAAAGACAAATGCTGATTTGAGAACAGATGTGGAAGTAGACATCGTTGATGCTTCAATGGGAAAAGAGTTTCTCATCACAGATTTTGAGATTCTCACTATAGCTTCAATCCCTATTGACCAAGGTCAGCGTGTCAACAGTAGCCCATCAGTTGAAGTGGGACCATCTTTCCCACAATGCAGTCTACAGAAGGATATGTTAAGACAAGAAAAACATCAACACTCTGATGTTATAAAACAACAAGATGGCCACAATGATAACAGTCAGTTATCTACCCAGGAAAAAGAAACCTCAATGGTCATAACGAGAGATGTAACAAGAGAGGATTTTAATGACACAGCTATAGGTGACAATGGTGATCGACTCAAAATGCAAGAACAGACCTATTATATGGAGGTCTCAAAGGTGGCAGAATCCAAACAGTGCGGATCCTCTTTCAGACTTCAGCATAATGAGGAAAAGAGGGATTCAAAACAGGATTCATATTCCTATGCAACTGAGGAGACGACTGGTATGGTAACAGAAACTGATACTGAAATGCGGGATGGACAAAATATCCAATCAGAGCAAATATCCTGCAATGAAAAAATGAAAAGAGTTTGTCTAAACACAACACCTATTGGAAAGGAATGTAAGGACTATCAAGCACAAATGAAATACATTAATAAAAGCACAAGTGAAGTGACAGTGGATGAACTGAATGAAGGAAATATGGGCAGTCATGAGAAAGCTTTTCTATCATTGAAAGAGACTCTAAAAGTGACCACTTGTGTGGAACCAGCAGATGGGGATTTATTTAGTAAATCACATCCAAAAAGTTACTTATCACATGATAATAAAGTTTATTGTACCCCAGACACTGCTACTAAATATTGCCCTCAGAATTCTGAAGTTGGACAAATGGAAAGTCAGGTAGACCTGGATGAATTCTCTACTGCCAAGAACGCTGAGCATCTCAAAATTGATCTAAAGGCTGCCCCGAGACGAAAGATTAGTTCATCTCGCAGAGACAGTAGAAGACAGGAAGATAATAACAATAAAAGCAAAAATGAAGACAAAGAAGAAATGCAGATGATTTCAGAAGATCACAACAAGTGGGAGAACATTTTAACAACAGAGGATGTAGAGGGGGTAAGGAAGCAAGGTTTGGTTCTATCTGGAACCAAAAAAGCAGCTGAAGTTGAAGAGCAGGAAATAACTGAAGGTCAAATCCAAAATCCCCCTCCTAAAATGAGTGTCACTGCTTCTCAATATCAGAAGACTAAAGGAAGTCCTGGCATGGCACAGAGAAGAAAGCTTGGTTCCAACAGAAGGAGCAAAAAAGAACAGACAGAGAGAAAATATGTTGTCATGGATGGGATGCTCATGTACACAGACACAGACACAAATTTAACACATGAGAGTAAATCAGTGGATGGAGAAGTGAAAGACAAGGAGAGAAGTGTTCATGCATCTAAGGAAAACACTGAAGTAATGCCATGTAACACAATGGTTTTACCTCCAGAATCTCTTGAAACAATTCAAGAGACAAGTCATAATGATGACAATGAATTAGGTAAAGAACAGTGCATTTTGGCCAGAAGTTATACCACAGCAAAGCAGTCATGTATGGTGGATATAACTGGTGATGACAAAACCTCAGCTCACAGAGACGCTCTTACAGCAAACAGTGGTTATGATGTCACACCTAGTGAAGACACACTTAAGTTAAGTGTTTTGGAAACTTCAGATTCTTTGCAGGAGAGTAAACCACAAAATAACATGAATAACAAGAACCAGACTGTTAGCCATGGTGAGGTAGATTCTAGGAATGAGGATGCAGATAGTATGACTGCCACAGAAATACAACCAGTTGGACAAGAAATTGTAGGACTAGAGACTCCAGTTAATGATAAATTCACAAACATCCAAGAGATTTTTAAGTCAAGTGGGATCAGAACAGCTGGGACAAGCTTTAGCAGCCTCTGTGCTGATGACTGTTCAAAGGAACCCAGATCCTTGCTCCACAAACAAAATATGGGCTCTTCTCAGAAAGGTCAGGGTTTGGGAATTAAAAGTACAGCAAACATAGATGATCATGTGGATTATATCAACACACTAGGACGCAATACAGGTGATTATATATCTCTTCAGAACACAGAAGACTTGTCAGGAGTGGATGACCAGTTACTTCCTTCCTCTCAATCAAGCAAGAGTGATCAACAAACTTTATTTCAGGGAGAGACACCTGATGAGTTAATTGATGAGAAAGCATTCACTAATTCTACTCAGTGCAGGACATCAGTCCTCAGTACATCCACATCAGCTTCCTCTGAGCCACAAGAGGATAATCTATGCATAGATACCCAAAGCACTGTGAAGAAAAGGAAGATGGGTTCAACACGCAAGAATATGAGGAGACATGGAAAAGACAGCAAAGGTGCCCTAAGGCAAAACCATGGACCAAGTACAGAAAGATGTAATGATGACACTGTGAGTGACATGGAAGATCTTCCTGTGCCAGCTGAGACGGTCATGATCCAGAAAACATCTGAAACTGTGAAGCCAGAGGACACTGTGGCACTAGATGAGAGCACTGGCCATGGCTCTGCTTGTCACAAGCAGGACTTGGATGGCCCCAGGAGGAAAATGGGCTCTAGGCGTGGGGGGCAGGGCTACAGAGGGATAGAAGCCATGGATGGGCCTGGGGATCAACCTGCTAACCAAGGCCAAGACAATCATAACATTCTTTTGCAGGATACACAGGAAAATATTTATACTGAGGTAATTATGCTTAATTATACTTCTACCCATGATACAATCATAAAATACAGTGTACTGCATTTGAGAGCAATAAGAATCAATGTTAGTATTATTTGATTATAATAACCAAATTTAAGCAAAACTAAAACCTCTTGTTGATCTGTTATAATCTAGCTCTGTGAAATTAGTTAAAAAATAACTGAATCCACAACACCAGTTACGATTCTTGGGAATAGGCATCCTCCTTGAGTTGTGCCATTTTCACAGGATGTACCTGATAGGCCTTGCAGGCAGGGTTCACAGAGGAAGAGGGAAATTCAGAAATTGGAACAACCACCTACAGGAGACAAAAGCAAATCTTATTTAGAAAGAAATGATGGGCGAGGTAAGTTTGAGAGAGCAGTCAAAGGGTTTTTTTTCTTTGCAAAAACAAAGAACAGCAATTGACAAATTTAAGATATGTAATAACCAAAAATAAGTTTAGTACCACCACCTTAAAGGGATACATCACCAAATACCACACAGAAATTAGCTGAAATAAGATTTTCCACTTCTTCTGTTAAACAGACTTTTGCCCTTCTTTAGTTCCTCCAGACAGTCTTTGAGTCTTTTAGCTCCAGTCTAGTATTGGTCATTCATTATGTTAGATTGCATCTAACCTTAAAATATTTTGTGACTAAGAATTCTAATATTACTTTGATATATTATAGCTTGATTCTTGTGTTGCAAAGTGTTCTAAAACCAACAAAAAAATTAAATACCGTAGATACTAACTAATAGTACTAACTATTTAGATACTATTTAGTTCGATGACCTACGCTAGGCTGGAGCTAAAAGTCAACTGTTTAACTTAAGGAGAGCTGGGGAATAAGTGTATTTCCCCAAATGTTGGTGTATCCCTTCCAACCATGCCGTTATCTTTCTTGCCAGAGGAAACTCTTGCATCTCTGGGAGAGACACTTATCTTTAATATAGTGATGGTTGGAGACAGTAGTGTGGGGAAGACCTCTTTTATCCGCCGTTTGGAAAGAGGACAGTTTCTTTCTGATCCCTCTGCCACCCTTGGTAAGTTTGGTTTCTTTTAATAGCTTTGTTTTCTGTAGACTCCTTCTCTGTGTTAATAAGTGTACAAATTTGCTTTTACACATCACACATTACAGGTGTTGATACCTCTATCCTGACATTGGTTGTAGATGATAGACTAGTAAAACTTCAGATATGGGATACTGCCGGTCAGGAAAGGTATGTATACCATAAGTGATTGAGATAGAGGGCAACAATATATTATGTCATTATATCATATAATCATAGACACTGCACACCCTACACAAAGTATCTTTATGCTTAAAGTTGCTTTTATTTTGTGTTATATTTCTTATATATCATTTAATATTATTTTGTCAGCTGTTATGTAATAAATATTTAAATACTAAATCTTACTTTGCATTGTCTTGTATCAGAGGAATAGCCAAACTTGTTTGTACACATTGAGAGTGTTGTTTTTATATTGCTTTGTATACTTTCAGGTTTCATAGTATCACACGCCAGGTGTTGCACAAGGCACAGGGCCTCATCTTGATGTATGACATTTCATCATGTCAGAGCTTTAGTGCTCTACGCAAATGGATTGCCTGTATTGAGGTACTGTAATGCATCTGAAAAAAGTAAATTAGTTTAGAGGAAAAAAATGTGTGTACATATTTCAATCTATCCTTCAAATATAACAAAAGGAATTGTTCTAAGTAAATTGCATGTCTGAGGCAATTTTCTTATTGTATCGTGTGGGAGAAACCAAGATTGAAAGAAACACTAGCATCAGCATTTAGGAATTGTTACATCTGTACAAAACAGCAAGATTTTGTGTGCATTCTCATCAGGAAGGGGTTCCTAATGAGGTCATCATCTTGCTCCTTGGCAACAAGAGTGACAGTGAAGATCGGCAAGTTTTGCACCCTGAGGGCAAACGGTTGGCTGAGGTACAGATTTTTTTGAGAGTCTGTGTTTGAGAAGGCAAACTACTAGAAAGGGCTGGGTAAATGTTAGTTGCATTTTTCTTATAAGTAATCCAAATAAGTGTGAAGTTATTCCCATGATGTTAACAATGATTGTGAAAGGTATTTCTAATATAACTTCTTTAGGAATACAACATCCATTTCATGGAATGCAGTGCTTTGACTGGCAACAATGTGTTAAAGGCCATGGAAACTTTGGCCAGGTAAAATATCTCTAATTATCCACTGATTAATCAATTACTGAAGTAATTACATTTTCACTGATTTTACTTTCATTCTATGTTGTTGGTGAACCATGGTGATCCATATTAACCATGGTCTATTGTTTACTGTAGGTTACTGAAGCAGACAGTGAAGGAAAATGATCAAAAATATGTGTCACTGCATAGGAATCTCCAACGGAAGAAGTATGGTTGCTGTTAAGAATATAAATCAGTTATGTTTTACATCATGTAATCCTACAGGCCTCAAATAAAATACCTTAGCCTATGCTTCATACATACAGTATTTATAACAACAAAAAAAACAATAACCTGGACACTTTACATTATTTAATCAAAATGAATGTTTTGATACATTTTTTTGTATGTGTCATGTGTTGACAGAAAACAACAGTAAGCAATGTGTTAACAGTAAACAAAAAAGGCTAGTCAGTTGCCAAGTGTGTGGAATTCCACATCTAAACAAAGTTCACTTAATGTTCATTTTGCCCAAAAATTAGGGAGAGGACCATGACAAGGCTAAGAAAAAGTGCAAATACAATAAAAAACACCTCAGCAGCCCATTGACTGCGCTGCACTCCTGTAACCACTAAAGGCTTTTCGGAGGTTATCAGATTGGTCAGGTTGAGCATGTAGCCTAGAGTCCAGCCAATGTCTGTGTCAGCCACCTGGAATGCCAAGGACACATCAGATCATAGCCATCTTTATTTGTACACCTCCTCTGGTTCAGCTTTGTTTATAACGACAGATATAATGCAAAGTTAACTGATATGATGAAAGTAAGGCCTCATAAAAGTAACCTACAAAAAAACATGGATTTTTGAGCACTGTTGACTGAGCATCACTAACCATCACTGTCTTTTTATTGTTCTGTATACAAAATAGCATGACTAAAATGATAACAACAGTTAGGATGACCCATATCTAGAAACCTCTAGACTGAGAAAGGGCACATTTATTAAGATGTAACTCAAAAATTCAAACAAGAAAAGATCAGAGACTGAGATCAGAGAGTGCCATTGTGACTGAAAAGTGCATTTCATAAAATAATCCATTGCTAAATCACTGCTTATATTCTTGTTATATGTTAATGCTAATACAGTTAATAAAGAAAAATATTTTCCTGTTTTGATCTTGGCCAATTTGTGTGCTATAGTTTCCCACTCCACAGGCATTAGAAACAGGAACACTACACTTTAGTTTCTTTGTAGATAAGAAGCACTAGAAATGTCCATTTATTTGATGCTATGTGATGCATGTGGTGCAATGTATGCCAGCTGGGTTATACTCTATCGCTTCCTGTGGATTTTCCTATTGAGACAATATACACTGTATCTCTAACCCATAATATCGCTACTGAGACCATTTGTGCATCTGGAGATGACGCTGCTCTTGCTTGTATGTGCATGGCTCGTTTTGAATGTTATGGTGGGCAAGTGCACTCACTTGTTTTTGGAAGTAGATTCTATCCCAGGTTTCGTTAAACTTGTAGCCTTGCACAAGAACGGTCATGATGTATTGGGCAGAAGCACAGTAGTCTCTCAGGTATGTTTTCTTTATGTTTGGGTATTCAGTCAGGAGCTGATCAAACAGAGTGAAAAATGTGTTGAGATGCAGGAACATTTGTATCTAGCTATTAGCAAACATTTCCCTCTTCTGATCTAGTGACCCACATTCAGTATGCTCTTCAGCAATGATGCATTTGATCAAGTTATTTTCTACATACTCAGACACACCTTATAAGTTAAGTTAGGTAAAAGAATTAAGATTATAATAAATATGTAGTATTAAATGCCCATGTAGAAGATGTGTCACACAAGAGCTATCTATGGGATCATGAGACATTACATGTATTTGTTACCTCTAGACTTGATTATTGTAACACTCTGTTCTCTGGATGTGGTACTACCAGCATCAAAAACCTACAACTAATACAAAATGCTGCAGCGTGAGCACTCATTAGGGGCGATGGTGGCGCAGGTGGTAGAGGTGCCGTTCGGCAACCGGAGGGTTGCAGGTTTGAGCCCTGCTCCATCTGACTACATCGAAGTATCCTTGGGCAAGATACTGAACCCCGATTGCTCCCGGTGGCAGGATGGTACCTTGCATGGCAGCCACTGCCACCGGAGTATGAATGCATGTGTGTGAATGGGTGAATGAGAGGCATACGTTGTAAAGTGCTTTGAGTGCTCGTAGGAGTAGAAAAGCGCTATATAAATGCAGTCCATTCATTAGGACCAAAAAATGAACATATCTCACCTATCCTTGCTTCCTTACATTGGCTCCCTGTTAAAAGTTGAATTGATTTTAAAATACTCATCCTTAGATATAAAGCTCCTAATGGCCTTGCTCCAGCATATATTAAAGACTTACTTGTTTCCTACCTCCTTGTAATTCCTAGAATATCAAAACCCACTATAGGAGGAAGATCTGTCTTCTGTTGCCATACACCATACCTTAGTTATGCTGCTATAGCTTACTGCCGCCACAAAACCACTCACAGGGCTGCCAACTCACACGCATTGAGCGTGAGACTCACGCTTTTGACTGTCTTCACACTCGCACATACTTCCAATGTCACATGCCGAAAATTCATTTTATGTATCTGATCTTTGCATCGCCTGAAATACTTCCTGCAACTGATCGATTATTCTTATAGCCTGCAGAGTACTCCCCTAACGTAGGTGGCGCAGCACTCATGACCTGAAGCTGATATCAGAGGCAGGATTAGATGCCCCCCCCCCTTCTTTGAAAAAATCTCAGAGGCAGGATTAGACGCTCCACCACCCACCCCTCCTGTGCCAACAACCTCATGGGTGGGCTGCCTCCATCTCCTCAACCAACATCTCCGCAACCAACTCCATGGTCCATGCCTCTACCACCCTGCTGAGAGTCATCCCTGCCTCTCACATCCTGATTCTACGTCTCTAACCTCATGGGTGGGCTGCCTCCATCTCCACAGATGACCCTGACGTGATTAACACAGCTTCCAGTTAGCCCTGTATGGCTTGACTGCTCCTAAAGATATGGGACTATATCACAGGATTATAATGGGACTATTATGTTGCTATATTAACACCATGATTTTTTATGATGTGTTCCTACATCCTCGGATTACTACGATAATTCTATGGTCAAGACCTATTAAAGGTGCTCTATGAGATGTTGCAGGATTTTAGCGCGATTTTATTTTTATCTCAAATAGTAGACATCTCACCTTGATTGGCTAGCTTTCTGCCCCCTGAATATACTATGAAAAACCCCGGTCTCGAACATCAACACGGGCTGTAATACTCAAACAAACACTCAAACAAACCTAAACACAAAAATCCACAGCTAACCAATCGACAATAAAGTTAATAGAGGACTCACATTAACTCCCACCCCATCTTGTTGCCGATTGGTTTGTCGTTGTTTGTTATGTTAAAGTGCATATCCCCCTATCGCTAGTAGAGGTCGACCGATTTATCGGTTGGCCGATATATCGGGCCGATATTTGCATGTTTTTAAGTCATCGGCATCGGCCGATATCCTTGCGTGGTCACGCCCGATTTGACGTCAGGCACATCCGCGGGCAGCCGCATGTTATTGGAGTGGTGCAGCCACATGTGGACCCCTAATAAACTTTTGTAAGATTCAGTCAGAGACACTTAAAGGTCTCCTTCCAAAATAAACCATTTAGGACTTGATGTTTTTACATTACCATAGGTCAGCCCAAGTTGTACTTCTATGCTCAACATGAAAATGCTCTCCTACCCCTGTAGTCTGTATTCGCCTGTGATAGAAAACTGCTGGGAAAAACGAGCAAATCGGAAAAGCTGTACAAATGTACGTCAATTTGAACATTAGCTATGCAGTTAACCCACCCTCAAGAAAATGTTAGGCTGCCTGCAGACAGACCCACTAGAGGGAGCGTCACAGTGTTGTTAGCCAATCAGAGGCGATACATTTGCATATCATTAATATTAATAAGAATCCTCTCGAGCTATCCCTGCTCTCATTTTCACCTAACTAAAATAGCTTGAAACAAGACAACCACAGCATAGTTTTTGTCGAAACCAACTCTCATGACATTATTTTAGACGATGGAATGAGACCTTCAAAAAGACAGTCCTAGAAGATAAAGGTAAGGCTTAAATTCTCACATTTCGATGTCCTGTTGTCATGTATTTGCTATTATGTTATTAGTAAACTATGTTGTGTTGCTTCATTTAGTGAAAGAAAAAACAAATAACATTTAACCGTCTGGAACTGGCATAATGCTGTAGCTGTTTGCCGTTAGCTTTAAAAACAAAAACATATTAGCACCTTGCTTGCAAACATTCTAGCCCCGTGTGTTTATTTCTCCTGTGTCGGGATTGTTGAATTTCACTCTGTGCATGGGGCGGGGAAGGCAGCAGCTCTCACAAACACTGCAGCGTGATTTGAGGGTTAACGTTACGTTACTCCGCCCCGCTCACAGACAGTAGCCTACCGTGTGTGGAGAGTGAGACACAGACAGCTGCCCTTGAGCATTCCGAGATGCACTCAATAGAGTTGGCCAGTGAACCCGGAACTTCCAACCAGGAAGTGGCTCCAACGCTCCCGTTTTGCCATTGACTTTTATAAAATCGCGTTTTAAAAGCGTTTGAAGTCCTGACTCATTCTATCCAGCTACGGGGTAGGTGATGACCGTGTAACCTTCCGTTCAGAGTGAAAAAAATAAAGAAAAGGCTAAAAAAAAGGCAAAGGTACAAGACTGTGTACATATTTTTTACCCCTGAGTTCAGAAACTACATATCCCAGAAGCCAGTACTTACCCTGTCCGATCCTATCCCGAAGAAGATTGCGCCTAACGTTCTATTTGAATCTCCTCGAGTAGACGACAGCCACGCGATCTTGCTCTTGCAATCAAATAGCTAAATTTTGGTGTATTTCCTCAGTAGTTTGTGTAAATAGTGTTGTAATTTTGTACGAATATTGTATATATCTTCAGATTTGCATCAATCAAGTTTTAGATCCGTTTTTTTTTTTTCACCAAAAGCATGGTACAGTATTTTGTACCCGACTGCAACCACCGCTTTGGTGTCCACCATTGCAGTTTCCACCGGTTCCCTACAAATGCCTCTGTCAAGCTCCCCTGAATAAAGAATTGATAATGATGGGTACAATAAAGAATTTATCAAGATTTGTGGTAATTTCCATTTGTTATAGATTGCACCACAACAACTGAATTTACTGTTTTTCATTAGCCCAACTGCCATTTACCATGTTACATACCCTTCATATCACCAGATACAGAGAAAAACTAATGTAATCCAGCAAGGTAAGAAAATTAGGATATTAAATTTATATCCCTTACGGAAATGGAAATGACATGGTAAGGATGTCTAGTTGAAATTAGGTTAGGCTTAAGCGTTGTGTCAAACGAGCAGTAGTAGGCTACATGTAAAACGAGCAAATCCATGGGTTGTGAGGTAGGCTACGGTGACATTCGTGAACTTGCTTGCTTCAGGGTAGTGTCATTAGCCCAGTATTGTTCAACATAATGATAAATGACATCTTTAAAAATGTTAGCCCAGACATAGAGGTTTCCCTATATGCTGACGACGGGGCACTTTGGAGAAGAGGTAGGAATGTTAATTTTGTTGTATGCAAAGTCCAACAAGCAATCAAACAGGTGGAAAAGTGGGCGGGTGACTGGGGATTCAGGTTCTCTGTCTCTAAAACCTCCTGCGAATTCTTTACAAACAAAAAGGTGGCTAGCAACGTTAAATTGTACTTGTATGACGAACCATTGGAGATAGTGGATGTTGCAAGATATCTGGGGTTATGGTATGATAAAAGACTCACATGGGACACACATATTAAAAAACTAGAAACAAAATGTAAAAAGGCCATTAATGTTATAAGGTGCCTAAGTGGTGTAGACTGGGGGGCAAGCAGGGAGTCCCTGATGACCATATATTATGCTCTTGTACGATCAGCGCTTGATTATGGGAGCCTGATCTATGGATCAGCATCACTTAGCCAGCTCCAGAGTCTGGATAGAGTTCAGTCAAGGGCCCTGAGGTTATGCAGTGGTGCACTCAAGTCATCCCCAGTGGTGAGCTTACAAGTAGAACTTGGGGAAATGCCATTGTCACTGAGAAGGAAAAAACTGTCCTTAGCATATTGGGTGAATCTGGGCGGTCATGGCGAGGAGCTCCTTGCACAGTCTATCTTGGAGCCTTGTTGGGAGTACACGGTTAAAAAGGGGCGGGGATTTGGGTGGAACATAGGGCCCTGGGTGCAGGAGACGGGTTTGAAAAAAGAGTTGATTGCCCCAACAGTGCCAGTCCCTCCAGTTCCCCCGTGGCTTCTCCCTCAGCCAGTAGTTGACTTGGCGGTATTGGAACATGTGTAGGAGGAGGATGAACCAGAGTTCTTAACTGAATTTGTAAAGTGCTATATTAGAGACACCTATGACTCTTTCATGGAAATCTATACTGATGGATCCAAGGACCCTGATACGGGTCAGACCGGGTGGTCAGAGGCATTGGTGTTAGCTTCTTTTGGAGGCTGACTGATGAAGTGTCTGTCTATTCCACGGAAACCGTAGCCATAGTAAAGGCTTTGGAGTGGTTAGAAGAGACAAGACCAGAGAAGGTAGTATCTGTTCAGACTCTGCAGCAGTTTTAAATAGCATGCAGTCATCCAGGTCATGTAGAATGGACCTGCTGTTTGAAGTGTACTTGCATTTGTATCAGTTAGAAAGAATGGGAGTGGTAGTTAAATTCTTGTGGATTCCAGCGCATATTGGAGTGTGGGGGAATGAACGGGCAGATAGGCTGGCAAAAAAAGCCTTAAACAGGTCAGAGCCTGAGATTTCTGTCCGTCTAGGAAGAGGAGAGATTAAAGTGATTATCCTGAGGGAGGTAATGAAGCAGTGGCAGGCCCAGTGGGAACTGGAAAGGAAAGGAAGGCACTTGTATGCTATCCAAAGGCAGGTGGGGAATGGGGCTAGAGTGGGCAGTAACAGGAGGGATGAGGTGGTAATGGCCAGGCTGAGAATAGGCCACACTTTGTTAAATGACACTCAGTTCAGGGTAGGACGAAGGGCGTCAGGGAACTGTTTATGGTGTGTGAATGAAGCAGAAACCATAGAACATGTTTTATTTGAATGTCCTAAGCATCTTAGTGAGAGAGCCCAATGGGTAGCAGAGCTGCAAAGTGATGGTGATACCGGCACTAAGTTCAATCTGGTAGCGGTGCTGAGAGTCGGGTCTAATACTGGGAAGCTAATGAAATACCTCAAATCAACAGGGCTCTATGCCCGAATATAGCAACTCCACAGAATCTCCAACAGAATCCCCCTTGTACCAGTAGGTGGCGGTATGCGCCGATGATGCATAACCCGCCATAAAAAATCAAAGAAGAAGAAGAAGAAGAACTTGCTTGCTTTCCCGGGCTTCAACAAACACATCCATGGTAACATACTTGTCCGCGAATCAGATGCGTTGCTGTGGGATTGCTCAGGATTATGGGTACTGAAGTACTTCTAAGGGAAATCGCAGAAAAAAAGAAATTTTTACTGAAACAAAATGGAGATCACATTACATTTTGGCGTCTAGGTGAGCACAACCAATCGTTTTGTTATGCCGTAGCTAGTTAGACGTCTTCCTTCCGTAATTCGGATATCGTGGGTTGTAATCTAAATGTCAATGGGAAAAATAATGGGAAAATCACTTCCGGAACCTCACCGGCAAACTCGGGTTACATCCAACTTGTTAGCATTCCCACACATAGACTGATAGTGGCATTGCGCCACAGATTCAACACCGGCCGCCACATATAGGGTTCGGGCACACACCTTGCATTCTAAGAATTTTGCCGCCATGTTGGCAGCGCACCGAACGTAATATCCATTCATTCAAATGCAGAAGACAAGAAGCAGAAATATAATATTAGCAATTATTTTCCTCTTGCGATCGTGGGTTGCGCTGTTACACACCACTATACAGCAACATACGACCAAGACGGCAAAAACTAAGTAACAACAACACACTAATAGGCGGGAGTAAATCCATAACAATCCATAGTAAACTAAGGAGTTAGGCTGCTAATATGGCGGTGCCCGCAAAGGTTTTCACGTCATGATCCCGAGCCCTATTGAGTTTTGTTATACTTTTTTATGTATTTATTTATTTTAACGCCATTGAAAAACATGCAGCATTCGTTAAGCTGAATTTCCTTTTCGCTGCTCTCCCTCTCTGTCACTCACGCGTCTGTCTCTCATACACACACACACGGGCCCTCCCCTCCATACACACTGCGTATGTCTCCATGAAAACCAACGAGATCATTCCTGGAAGCGTTCGCACTGATGCACCTGACGCTGCTAGGGTGAAAGCATAAAGTTCTTCCGCAACTTTTGTAGACTATACGTGCAACTTTACCAAACAGTAGAAGTAAACTCATTCTCCGTGCTCAATGGACACTCGCCCTCGACACATTTAATCCAAATATAACATTCACAATCGTGAACGCAATGGTGCACAGAAGACAACTAATTACTGTTAAATCCGGTAGGCTATGCTGCAGACATTTGATTAAAACTCTTGCATTCAAGTTGACTGACCATCTACCAATGTTTTTCAACTCAAAGACTTATAAGGGCCTGTCCCAAGGAGAAAGAGTATTTGCTTACCTTGAAACTTAAACACATCCACAAACTGAACAGTCCAACCAGTAGTAGAGTATGCCTTAGCTTAGCCTGCTACTTTGTTAATTTGAGGCTTCAACCAGACAGCTGAATTTAAGAGGCGGAGTTGTAAGAATACTAGGCTATAATCTGCATCAAGTTGTATTTTTATTTAAATGTATATTTAAGTTTACATGTTTATTTTATATATTGCTCATTGATTTTTTTCCCTTAAACCCACTATGTGTTAGTTTTATTTTTTTCGTATGAGAATTTCTCCCATCTATCGGCGAAATGGTATACTGCACACGTTTGAATAAAATGTATTAGCCCTTCCCTTCCCACGGTCCTCATTTCCCATGGTCCTCATTTTGAAAATGGCGGCGCAAAATGGATATTATCATTTGGTACCCAACCATATCTATATATAAATGGAAATTACCAAGTTTACGGGAACACTACAATTTATTCATGGAGGTAATTACCATCGTTTTACATTATATTTTTAAAATAAAAAATATGTTTTTAATAAAAGACGAAGATAAATAGAAGATCAATCCTACACATAGTGGCTTTAACTTTATATATATATTTTTTTATTTTGATACGATATTTGATATAATAAAGATTTCAAAGATATTTTAAGACAGTGTTCAATAAATTATGTTACGTTTGGAAATCTTGTGCATGCTCTTTTATTATTAGTATCATATTTTAGCATGCAAATTAAGGGGGAAAGTAAAGGTTTCGGCCCTAAAGATCGGCCAAAAAAAAAAAAAACGGCAGCACATATCGGTGATCGGTTGACTCTGACATCTAAACATCAGTATCGGCATTGGTTATAGAAAAACCTATATCGGTCAATCTCTAATCGCTAGAGTTCGTTTAAATACACCACTCAGGTTTAAGTTATTAGGCTACAGCCCCTGTATTGTCGTTCGAGAACGGGTTTTTTCCTAGAAAAACCCTAAAAATCCTCATAGAGCACCTTACACTAATCACCATTGGGAGATGGTGGCGCAGGTGGTAGAGGTGCCGTTCGGCAACTGGAGGGTTGCAGGTTCGAGCCCTGCTCCATCTGACCCCATCAAAGTATCCTTGAGCAAGACACTGAACCCCAATTGCTCTCGGTGGCAGGATGGTACCTTGCTTGGCAGCTTCGTAGGAGCAGAAAAGCGCTATATAAATGCAGACACGGAAAACCTGCCTTACATGACCTTAAGCAGTTGGGTCCAAGGTTCCTAAACCCTAACAAGAAAAAATGATAGGGAGTTTTTTGTTGCTCATTGGTGCTCTTTGCTGTAAAGCGCTATGAGACATGACATAATGCGCTTTACAAATAAAATTACATTTAATTACTTGATATACAGGTTGATGCAGTGTTGACTGTGTTTGAGTAGGGAAGGTTACAAAGGAAAAAGGGAGCTTATGTCTGTGTGTGTGTGTGTGTTTGGGGGTAGGAGGGGGGATGTAACAAACAGAGAGAAAAACAGTGGTTTCTTACAGTGTTCCAGCTCTTCTTGCAAAAGGTCTCTATTGTTGATGTGACTTTTGGTAAGGGAGCTTGAGGGGCAAGCCCTAGGAAGTCAAATGTGTAATAGTATGCCGACAAAGCCTGCAGTATTCAATTAAAAACAATTATTCATTTATTTACAAATCAGCGTTGTATGACATGTTAGTCCAAAACGGCAAAGGCTGAATATTATTCATGTGGAAAAATGATAACAGCATTGGCCAACAAAGCTGAGCAAAATACTTGAGCAACATGGTATAAATCAGCAGAGTGACTTACAAAGAACTCTCCATAGACTGGCGGCTGGTAAACACCGTTGAACCCACAGTCAGGGCTATGGGCACAATCAGTTATGTTTACAATATTCTGAATGAGACTCAGGCACTGACGGGGGTCACCCATGCCAGAAAAGGTGACATTTCTGTTAGGGTCAGTATTCTCTGGCTTGTTCACACAAGGAGTGTCATAGAGGTCACTCAGTGTCAATGACAGATTAAAGCCTGTATGATAGCACGGGTGCATGACTGTGGCTGAGGAACCACTTATCTGAAATAATTACAAAATCATCTTACCACTGAATAACAGTACACATCATCTTCAAGTTCTTTAGTTGTAGGACTGTGCAATTTCACAAGGATTTCATACTACTTATACAGATACAGTGTTACAACCACAAGTACAGAATTATTTGAACACCCTGCGATTTTGCAAGTTCTTATTCAGTCACTTAGAAATCATAGAGGGGTCTAAAATTCACAATGTAGGTGGATTTCCTATGGGAGAGACAGAATGTTTTTAAAAAATGAGGAAATCCCATTATATGATTTCTAAAGAATTTGTTTTGTACTGCTGTTCATAACACCTGAGAAAATCAGTGTTAATATTTGGTGCAGAAACCTTTGTTTGCTGTTACAGTGGTCAAAAGTTTCCTGTAGTTTCCCACAGGGATTTTGGCCCACTGCCCCATACACATCTCCTCTAGAACTGTCAGGTTCCAGGGCTGGCGCTGAGCAACACGGAGTTTCAGCTCCCTCCGAAGATTTTCGATTGGATTAGGACGGGAGAGTGGCTAAGCCTCTCTAGAACCTTGATATGCTTCTTACGCAGCCACTGCTTGGTTATCCTGGCTGTATAGTATGCTTCTGATCATTGGAATGGTTGGAAAACCATGACCCATTTTCCTCAAATCATGATGAGTGCAGTTTAGACCAAAAAGTAATTTTTTGGTCTCATCTGACCACATGGGTTTTTCTTCTTCTGAAACTTGTGTTATTCAATTTGATGTAGTGATTGTTATTTGAGGTTGTGTTTTTTATTTTGCAGTTGTGTTTTTAGTTTGCATGGAAATGCAAACTATTGTTATCCCTTTTCTTTTTATTATCTTCAAACAACTTTAATGCGACCCAAACCGCTTAATCTACACACTTTGTTCAAACTTCGTTGCGTAGATCTCGCTCATGCCATGTGTGCAATGTATTTTTGACGTTTGTAACTTTTATAGTTTTTAAACTATTGCAAATAAAAAAATGTCCTCCCATTGACTTAACATTGGAGCGATAAAGTGAAGGTTGGATTTTGCAATGGTGGCACAGTGGACAAGTAACTGGGCTAGCGTGCAAGTTGCCTGGAAACTGTGAGTTTGAATCCTGGCTGCCACTGTTATGCTCTTGAGAAAGGCACTTAACCCTACATTAAGTCTCTCCTATGGGAGACTGTCCCTGAATTAAGTTATAGCTGACAAAATGTAAGTTGCTTTGGATAAAGGTGTCTGCTAAATGCATAAATATAAAAGTGAATCTTCAGTATGGCGTATAAACTTATCTTCCCCATTGACTTACACTACAGGAGCTAGCGTGAAAGAGTGGTAATTGCATAATTGGCTTGGTGCACCTGGACTAACTGTGGCTTTGTCAGTCTAAGCATACTATCTGACTCTCTTCAGACTCCATGCAAACTGGGCTTGCTTGCAAGTTGCTTAGAAAATGTGGGTTCAAATCCTGACTGCCACTGTTATGCTCCTGAGCAAGGCACTTAACCTTAAGTTGCTCTATGGGAGACTGGCCCTGATGTAATTGATAGATGACAAAATGTAAGTCGCTTTGGATAAAGCCGTCTGCTAAGTGCATAAATGTAAATCTTATTCAACTCTCCTCCTCCGCCAACAGCTGGTTCTTTTGTCCAAGCTGCTTAACATAGAAACGTCAATCAAACTGTTATGTGTAGGTCATTGGCTTACACTGCTGGAGTGACAGAGTTGGTGATTGCACAATTGGAACATTAATGGAAGTTGCTTAGAAAATGTGGCTTCAAATCCTGCTTACTGCTGTCGCGCCCTTGAACAATTAACCCTAGGTTGCTAAATGGAAACTGTTGACTATGAAATATTGTAACTGCTCATACTATTCAAGGGTTTAACTATTCAAACTTAATTTGACCATTCAGCCACTTCAACTGTGTCCACACTCTAGTTACCATAGTTACTATCATATATATACTACTATCAAGTTAGCTATCAGTACCATAATGCAAATGTCTCCTCAACTTAAAGCAACTGCGTTTCCATGCAAACATAATTCTCTGGAATAACTTAGTCTAGTTAGTTTGCATGAAAATGCAAACTATTGATATTCCTTTTCTTCTTCTTCTTCTTCTTCTTCTTCTTCTTCTTATTATTATTATTATTCCATAACGCAACTAACGCAGCCTGAACCGCTTAACCTAAAAACTTTTCTAAGTTCTGACTTTTATACTTTTTAAACTATTACTAAAAAACTATTACAATTTTGACCTCATTGTCTTTAAATGGGGACTTTAGAGTGTAGAGAATTCTGACTGGGCGTCTAGTCTTCTATCAGGCTTAACTTCAATTCAATTCAATTTTATTTATATAGCGCATTTTTACAAAAGGCATGTCACAAAGCGCTTAACACAAGAGGCCCAATGAGCAACTGAACTTCAACCATTTAACCAAGAAACTTCATTCGGACTTTGTTTCGGAGGGCTCAGTCATGCCTTGTACAATGTGTATTTTCAACCTCCTAAGTCTTATACTTTTTAAAATATTGCAGTTTATCTATAAAACTTTTGTCTCCATTAACTAAAACTGTCTTTCCCAGAGTGTCAGTTGGAAGGATGAGTCATAATGGGTCTTTAGAATGTTCGTTTGAATTGAGTGCACCTGCTCTTAAAGAAGGGCTAAGCAACGTTCTGTTTTTTTCTCTCACAAGCTCCCTCTAAAGACCGCTGTATTGCATTGTATTGCACTGCATTCTATTGGAGGCAGTTCGCGCTGCTGAACATAGCAAGTGCTGTATCTACCGCTATAGGCCATGGTGGCGCATTCTGCACCATTCGTTCGCCGTGTAATGACTCATTTTAGCATCCTAAACAGTATGAAACAGATTAATTAAATGAAAAATGTTGCATAGTGGGCCTTTGACTGTCAACTGTCAGGCCTTAAAGTGTAAATTGCAGGTTAAAAAGTTACAGAGTTAATGCAATGTGGTTATTAAACATAAATATTAGAACTACCAAACCTAGTTTTGCATGGTTACTTTTAACCACTACCTCTCACTTCCACAAGGTGGAGCGTTACGTCACAAGAGGAACTCACCGCAATAACTGCGTTAGTGTTAATTAGTTTTGAGAGGCACTGTACTTAGTTTTAGCTCCAAAATACGTTTACCTCATGGCACAGCCCACACAAACACCTGTCAAACATAACGTGAGGTCAGTACATTTCTTTCTTCATTTCTATCACCTTTAGTGATAATGGTACATGTAATACATGTAGACAGCTTGCCAGCTTGGAGGCGAGGATCTCAGATCTAGAAAGTCGCTTCCACGCATTAGCTAACAGTAGCAACTTAGCATCAGCTAGCCCTGTTGACCGCCTAGCAAGCGTGGACGCACCAGATAGCTAGCACCAGATAGCTAGCCAGCCAGCTAGACAGCTAGCCAGTCAACCAGCGGTATCCCCTTCGCAGCAGGGACAGTGAATTACGGTGAGGCATTCTAGTCACAGAACGAAGTCCCAAGCACACCACCAACCACTTCAAGTTTCTAACCGATTCTCCCCTTTAAGTAATCCTCCCAACCAAGATAAAACTCTGGTAATTGGTGCTTCTACAGTACGAAACGTGAAGCTAGTGACACCATCGGCCATAGTCACTTCAATCTCTGGGGCTAGAGCGAGTGACATCAAAGCCTATTTAAAAGTGCTGATGGCTAAACAAAGTGTAAAATACCCTAGGATAGTCATCCACACTGGCACTAACGATGTCCGGTTAAGACAGTCGGAGATCACAAAAACAAGCTTTATTTCATTGTGCAGGCTGGCACAAATGATGTCAGAATCGATCGATCACAGCATCTTATTACATAGACTTGAGCATATGATTGGCATCAAAGATTCTGCATTAGCCTGGCTCAGGTCATACCTTACTGGACGTTACCAGTATGTACATGCACATAATGAAGCATCATGCCACACTGAAGTTAAGTATGTTGTACCCCAAGGATCAGTACTGGGACCTCTGCTATTCTCCCTTTACATACTTCCTTTGGGATCTGTTATTAGAAAACATGGCATTACCTTCCACTCTTATGCAGATGACACCCAACTATACCTTTCAATGAAGCCTAATGATTGTACGCCAGTAACAAAACTTGTTGCCTGCCTCGGTGACATCAAAAACTGGATGACTAATAACTTCCTTTGCTTAAACTCTGAGAAGACTGAAGTCATGTTGATTGGCCCTAAAAACCTGACTAACACTTTACCCCATTATCAGAGCTTACTTAGTGACCTTTCACTCACACCTAACACAAAGGTCAAGAACCTTGGGGTGTATATTGATCAAGACCTCTCTCTAAATAGTCATGTAAGCATATCTCCAAAACCTCATTCTTTCATTTACGTAACATTGCTAAGGTTAGAAAATTCCTTTCTTTTGAAGATGCAGAAAAACTAATACATGAATTTGTTACTTCCAGACTTGACTATTGCAATGCTCTGTTCTCTGGATGTGGTGCTGGCTGCATCAAAAACCTTCAACTAATACAAAATACTGCAGCATGAGCACTCACTAGGACAAAATAATATGAACATATCTCACCTATCCTTGCTTCCTTACATTGGCTTCCTGTTAAAAGCCAAATTGATTTTAAAATACTTCTCCTAACATACAAAGCCCTTAATGGCCTTGCTCCAGCATATATTAAAGACTTACTTGCTCCCTACCACCCTTCTAGACCCCTAAGGTCACAGAATGCTGGTTTCCTAGTAATTCCTAGAATATCAAAATCCACAATGGGAAGAAGAGCATTCTGCCATCGTGCGCCTGTCCTGTAGAACAAGCTCCCCTCTAATATTTGTCAAGCGGACACTCTCGACTCAAAACTTTTCTATTTACCGACCCCTTTAGTTAGGGATGGTGTATGGTAAGACACACCTCCTCAAGGTATTATTGGAAAGCTCCCGTCCATGGCTTGGTGGCCACTGACCATTCCTTTGGTGGTGTTGGCTTGTTATACATTATTCCTTAGTTATGCTTACTGTAGATTAATGCCGCCACAAACCACCCATCTGTTAAGTCTTACAATTTTCACTCTTTCTCCTCCTCTCTCTTTCCATTCCACTTCTTTCTCTCTCATCACTTAGCCAACATTCTCTGAAATCTGATGGGGACTGTTCTAACTCATCTCCTCGCTGACTTTCCATGTCATTACCACCCTGCCGTGAGTCATGACTGCCTTGTACTGCCTGACCCTGCACCTCTTGCCTCCTGGGAACCCAACCAACCCCACCGAACATGCCATCCTGCTGAGGACCTTCTTCCTACGTTTGATCCTGAATGGTCCTCAACCCACTCCACGGTCCATGCCACTGCCTCCCTACTGAGGGTCACCCCTGCCTTCCACTGCCTGATCCTGCATCTCTGGCTTCCTGGGCGGGCTCCCTTCAGCTCCACAGACAACCCTGACATGATTGATACAGCCTCCAGCTGGCCCCTGGCTTGACTGCTCCTAATGACATGGGACTATATCCTGGGATTATAATGGGACACCTATATTACTTTATTTATACCACAAGTTTCTTATAATGTGTACCTAATGGAATAATAGTGTACTAATCACCATCTGAGAGACTGAAAACCTGCCCTAGGCAGTTGGGTTAGCCCCTGGCTGCAGTATACTTGCAGAGAGCATGGTATCGGTTTCATTGATAATTTTAACGTGTTTTGGCACAAGGAAACTCTTTTCAAACCCGACGGAATTCATCCAGACCATATGGGCGCCCGCTTGCTTGCTGCTAACATTTCATACGTTGTTCAGCTCACCCCACGCTCCTCCAGAGACAATTGACTAAATAAAACAGGAAAACTCCCTGCTTCAAGCACCCCACTTCATCAGGCCCAACACGAAGCCCATAGCGGTAGCGCCCCCTGCTGTTCCCTCCAGCCACCACCCATGCTCTGCTCCTTGGATTCTAGGGCAAGTGCTCCTACAACAATAATTAGACACAGACCAAATCGCAGACGCCCTGCTCGTGGGGCCATCCCAGTGAATCTTAGACCTGTCCCAAAGTAACAAAGTATAGAAACAAAACAAAGTATAGAAGTGAGCAGGACCCCTGAACCTACTTTGGTTTCCCTTGCCCTCCTGAACATCAGATCTCTTTTAAATAAGATATTTTTTAATTAATGAGCTTATTTGCACACATAAACTTGATTTCCTTCTTTTAACCGAAACCTAGCTGGACCAAGCCACAAATGCTACTACCCTTAATGAGTCTGCCCCCCCAAACTTTACCTTCATGAGTGAATCTCGCAAAGGGGGAGGTATAGCAAAAATATTCAGAGACATTTTTCAGTGCAAAAAGACATCCCTAAACAACTTTACATCATTTGAGCACTTATGTGGACTATAAATGAAAATACAGCCAGACTCTTTGAACATGCCATATCACAAACCCCTAGTTATGCTTCTGACTCTGTTGATGCCCTACTCAACACCTCTAACTCTAACAAATATACAGGTGCCCTGTCTGAGCAAGCACTCTCACAGGCCCCAAATCAACCACCTGACTCTGCAGATGACTTGTTGACCAATATTAATACTAGAATGACACAAATTATGGACAATATTGCACCATTAAAGTTTAAAAGAGTTGTCGATAATAAGAAAACCCCATGGAAACAAAATCCAGCAGTTAAACACCTCAAAAGAGAGTGTACAGTAGGAAGGCAGAAAGAAAATGGCGCAAAACCAACCTCCATATCTATGATCAAATATATAAAGGAACGTTAAAAAACTGTAATCTTGAAATTTGTAAGGCAAGGCAATCTTTTTTTCTCTGAAATTATAAACAAGAATTTGAACAATGCTCATGTGCTCTTTTCCACAGTTGAAAAGTTAACAGACCCCAAATCACAACTAGCACCTGAGCTTCTCACAGCTGACAAATGCAATGAGTTTGCATGCTTTGAGGTAAAATTAATAACATCGGAATAAATATAACAACACAGTTGCAGACAGCCCAAAAACTACAGCCTATCATCAAAGAGTATGCCATACTGTATGTCAACATTTAACTCTATTGATTACGAGGTACTAGTGAAAACCGTCCATAACCTCAGCTCTTCCACATGTGAACTGGACATTTTGCCGACCAGCTTCTTGAAATCTGTTCTCCACCTTGTAGTACCAGATATGCTCCAGATTATAAACTCCTCTTTGGAGAATGGCATTTTCCCCAAGTTACTAAAGCTAGCAGTTGTAAAACCACTACTGAAAAAGAATAACCTGGATCACTCAGTTCTTAACAACTATAGGCCAATATCCAATCTGCCATTTGTTGGGAAGATCATTGAAAAAATAGTTTTCAATCAACTAACTGTGTTTTTGTCCTCAAATAACTGTTTTGATATATTTCAGTCTGGCTTTAGAGCCTATCACAGTACTGAGACTGCCCTTATTAAGGTTGTAAATGATATCCGTCTTAATACTTATGCAGGAAAACATCTGTTCTGGTGCTACTGGATCTCAGTGCTGCCTTCGACACTGTTGATCATGGCATACTTCTACACCGGCTGGAACATTGGGTTGGGTTTACTGGTATAGTGATTAAGTGGCTAAAATTCTACTCAGAAGATTCCTTGTCGCCATGGTCACCCATACTTCAACACCAATGCGTTCAGAGAGGAGAACCAGGCTGAACTGAGGCGCGTACAGGGGGAGCTCAAAGTCAGGCTGAAAGAGGCCAAGGAGGAATACAGGAAGAAGGTGGAACAGAAGCTGCAAGAGAACAACATGAAGGAGGTCTGGGATGGAATGAAGACCATCACTGGCCTGGGGAAGAAGAGCAGCGGCTCTGTGGAGGGAGACCTGGACTATAGAATATAAAAAATGCACCTACTGTTGACAGTTTTAAAACCAGACTTAAGACCAAATTATTTGCTGACGCGTACTCCTAATGCCACCTCATTTTATTTGTTTATTTTATAAATTTATTTGGTTTTATTATTAATTATCTTTCAATTATCATTGGTTTTATTACAGTTTTTCTCAAATGCTAAAACACAATTCACAAATGTTTCCTCCATGTTCCCCAATGTCTAAACACAACACCCTTTTTTAAGCTACATAAACACAACCACACCTTCTCACTTCAAAACTCAAATTTTCACACCAAAAGAGCAGCTCGAAGCTTTCTAAAATGTAAACACTATACACATCAATCCACACTACAGGAAAACAATTAAAAATGCTCAATTTGTGAGAAGGTTCTGTGTTTCATAATTGCCAATGCATGTTTTTAGAAAACAGTAACGGATCTTAGATCTCTGCAGAGAATTAGGCATTTAGATTTTTGAGTTTCGTATGAAGAGTATAAATCTACAGAAAATTCTGCATGTACCCTATTGTAACACAACTATATGTAAATGCAAAAACAGAATATATTGCACAACAGTACTCTTGAAAACACTTTATTCACACCACAATCACTGTGCGGCATCATGTTGCTGAGCTGCATCGGGACACATTACCTTATTTACATCGCAGGCTATGATATTGTAATGGTGGCCAAGGGGAACCTACGCGGGTTTGGACGGACTCTTATTCCTGCTTCAGCCATTGTCGTGCCAGGGACAATTACATGGTCAATGACTATTGCTCGCATCTCGTCCATAATGATGGTGTGAGGTTGTCTTGCTCTGGACCTTCTCCTCTCCCTTGTTGGCCTCCTCCTCTTCCTCATTGGCCTGCTCCTCTTCCTCCTCTGATTTGAACTCCTCTTCCTCGTTGGCCTGCTCCTCTTCTTCCATGGCCAGCTTTTCTTCCTCCTCTGACTCGAATTCCTCTGAGGGGCCCTGACTCTGCCTTCTGCCAGGTGTGCTCATTGTGTTCAAATGTTGCTGACTGTGGCAAGCATTTTGCATCACATGAGCTTTCATTTGAGTATATGAGCAAAGTTCTTTTGCAACATGTGTTTTAGCAAGGAAAAATGTGTTTAGATTTATAAGAACGGAGGATTGTGTTTTGTGAATTGTGTCTTCATGTGAAATGTGTTTATGATATTGGAATATGATGGCTAGATTTAGTAAATGTGTTTAGACCACTGGTCATTTGGGTTAGAGGATTGGCTTTTGTGTTTTAGCATTTGAGAAAAACTATTAATTATCTTTCAATTATCATTTTAACACATATATTTGTATTTCTTTTCTTTTTTTATCTATTTATTCATCTTTTTTTTATTATTTATCCTCTTTTTTATTCTATGCGTGCACTTGTAATTTTTAATTTTTTAATTTTAATTTCTGCTGTTATTTATGCTATCCCTAAACTGTTTTATCTGTACAGCACATTGAGTTGCCTTTGTGTATGAAATGCGCTTTATAAATAAAATTGCCTTGCCTTGCCTTGAGCCGTCGGAACTGCCCAAGGTTTCTTCCTTTACCATAACAAGTAAAAACAAAAATGCTGATAGGGAGTTTTTCCTTGCCCCTGTTGCTCATTGGGCCTCTTTGTGTTAAGCGCCTTGAGACATGCCTTTTGTAAAAATGTGCTGTAGAAATAAAATTGAATTGAATTGAATTTCTGATGATGGGCATTGCTAATTAAATAACGAGGAATATAGGCTACCACATAAGAAAACATTTACTTGACATTTTATGCATCTTGACATGATGGCTTGCCTGTAACGTTACAATGTGCATCACTACGGCTCTGAATAAGACTACCAACACCATGTAAGTAATGTATTCAGTCATTGTCCCTCATTGCTATTCTACGTTATGGCCAGATTTTGAGAATATTTAGGCTATCATATATAAGCACTCCAGCTAGCTACTCACCAGGGCAGCTGACCAACACTCCATTCATTCGCCTCACACCAAGCTTCAATAACTATTTCAGGGCCATGATTCCTGACAATTTCCTCTCTCACGCTTGACAGGCTCAACACTGTAGGGCTACGGTCAATAAAGGATTTGTTGGGTTTCCACCGCTGTCTCCCAGTCGTTTTCGTTCTCCATTGCATTGCGTTAGCGTGAGAGTGGCCTTACTGTATGTTCTTTGTGGGCGCCTATGGAAGAGTATTGCTTAACCCAAAAATCTATAATATTAGGATTTCGATATTATTTTGATATTATTCGATCTTATATTTTGATATTAGGAGAGGTGAAAGTAAGCATGTCTATAAATGTTCATGAGAAATTTGGTTTTGATTGATCACTGTTTTGGTACATTAAGCTACGTTAAGCTTTGTCTGTAGGCTAATGGGCACCTATGTAGAGGAAAAAGCGTTGGCTAGGTACAGGGCTGCCAAGTCTCACGCTTTGACATTCTCACACCACACGCCACACTTGACATTTCTCACGCTTATTTCCCCATTCAATATTTTCTCTTTTTTTCATGATAAACTTTGGTCCTCGCCTTGCCGTAGTCCCAGTGACTGATTCAATGACCGAGATAACCAATCCCAGACCAATCAAGCGGTCCTTCTAACAGCTACGTGAAGGCACCACCAGAGAATTTTCAATATGGGGAGAACGACCACTCTCAGGTGCTACTACAACGAGAGGGCGCTCCCGAGCAAGTGAATTAGCTCAAATGCTAGCATGTTTTGCGGAAAGCGGCCCATCCTATGAAAAGCAGAAAGGACTTAAGTGACTTTTTATTTCATTTCTAGGGGAAATCTTTTAATAAATGTTCTGTTCTGTGACTAAACCAAATGCATCCATCAACCCCCCCCCCCATAGTCCTATCATCCATAGTTTTGGGATTTCATTTTTGATATTTAGAGAGCTGAAAGTAGGCCTAAAAAGAGACGTCCATGAGAAATTTGGTGATGATTGATTGCTGTTTTAGTACATTAAGCTACGTTTTGCGTTTACACGTTAAGCATTTTAGGAATTTCAGACCCCTCCATGATTTCTAAGTGGGAGAACTTGCAGGGTCGCAGGATGTTCAAATACTAATGTACCTCACTGTATATACTTCAATAAGGGCAATGCAGCTTGCCATTTTACTTGTTAAAATGGGTTTTAATAACTTTACATCACAATATGATCCCAAAATTCTAATATCTGGTGGAAATTATCCTAATGTCGATCTACAATAGACACTTTAAAGGTGCTCTAAGAGATGCTGCAGGATTTTAGCGCAATTTTATTTTTGTCTCAAATTGTAGGCATTCCCCCTTAATTGGCTTGCTTTCTGCCTACAGTGTGTGTTACAACTACAAGAAAAGATATTGGACTATATATACTTAAATAAGGGCAATGCAGCCTGAAATTTTACTTATTAACATGGTTTTTAATAGTTTTTTTTTTTTAAATAACCTATCGTCAACAAGATGGTTAGGGGTAGGGGTGGGAGTTAATGTACATCCCCTACCATCTTGTTGTCGATTGGTTGGCCATGGTTTGGTTTGTTTCTTTGAGTGTTCGTTTGAGGGGTAGGCTACATCACCGGCGTTGTTTTTCGAGGCAGGGTTTTTTCCACAATGTATTCGGGGGCAAAAAGAAAGCCGATCAAAGAGAGATGACTACAATTTGAGACAAAAATAAAATTGCGCTAAAATCCTGCAGCATCTCATAGAGCACCTTTAATATTGCACCCATAATAAGAAACACAAAAACCCTGATGCTCACCTTAACAAGATGTGCTTGTAACTGCTTCAGGGCTTGGTCTTTTCCATAGCACAAGTAACTGTGAGTGTACACACCATACCTATGCCCATACAGCCGGAGAACAGATTCAGAAGCAGGCTGCTTAACTGCCTCTTTGGGATTGAAGGCAATTTGGGTGGAAGCTCCTCCTAAATCCAAAGCCCCGACGATTCTACCTCCTTTCGGTCGAATCCACTGGCCCTCAAATGTGTGCTGTTACCAACCAATAACAGAGGCACTTGTTAACCATTCATATCATCTTCAGTTTCTTCCTTGCATGTAGATATGGCATATCACTCCTTACCTTGATATACCCTTCAAGTATATAGTTGATGGTAACCCAGCTGTAAGCCCCTTCCTCCATACCAGAAAGTATGTGTGCTCCACGGAAGTCGAATGGATAACCCTTTATCGTGCTGGACACTTCCTCCATAATGCGGTCTGTTGCACTCTGATTTTGCAAACTGGGTATTGATGATTTTTTACAGCGGGTTTGGCAAGATTTAAGAGTCAGAATTTCATATTGGCCCATAGTTTGTATGTAATTAGCAGTCAACACAAATTAGTATTTAGTTCCTTTACTAAATACTCCTTCTATGCACATATGGAACTTATGGGAGTTATTACAAGAAAGCAAGGTAGTAATTTAGAGAGTAATTTAGATAATGATTGTTAAGGCCGCATTATAAGTTTAGCTACAAATTTAAATATTTTTACAGACTATCACTATCTCCCTAGTCTCTCTTTTCAATCCTACAAAAGCTTTGTTGCCATCATGCAGCAGTGATGCAGGATACCTTAGAAGTCGCATGCCTGCAGTCGCTCCAAGATACACGAGGCAGGTCTGCTGTTGTTCCACAGGTATTGTGGCTTTGGCAACATCCAAGCACAGTTGAAGACTTTGGCCTGCAGCGCGAGGGTCTTGCTTGTAGCTGGATATACCCCCTCCTGAAAACACAAGCCATTACACATGGGAGTTTTATTATGATTATGGTTAATCCTGTTTTTCTGCAGTGGTCCTAAAACACATCAGGTATGCAACACTTTCAGTTTCTTTCAGAGGAATGTTGCATGTTAACCCATATTAGCAAATAATTTAAATAAAAATGCCATACAAATTACAAATTGCTGAAAAATTGTTGATATGTTAAATAAGTTTTGTACAATGGTTTTCAGTTTACTTTAGTTTAGCAGTTTTCCTTGTAGCTATCTAATGGAGCAGGAAGGTTTGGTACAGTGATACTAGCAAACTAAAGGATCTAAGTAAGGTACCAAACTAAACAAGTATTTTCGGAAGGTACCAACCTTCCACATCGCACACCTTCATCTGTGACACAACCCCTGTGTTGTTTACTTTGCCTCCTGGCCATTTATATATGAAGAGAGACGTGTGGGAAGATCCAGCATCAAAAACCATTCCATACTGGGATGAAAAATATCACAAGAAGATTTGAGTGATTGTACTGTAACTAACCAGACTTAGCCTGGTGTAGGATATCTTTAGTCCACCATAACAGTTATATCCTGTATGTTACCTAAGTATAATGCCCTAAGCCTACTTGCACTTTTTTTTTGCTTAACATTACCTTAATGTTTAGAATTGTTTTTGTTGTGCATCTGCACTTTATTGTTGTCAACGTCTACGCATGGGACAAGTGTGAAACGATTCGATTTCGATTCATGTGTATGTCAAGTACATGTGAAGAAATTGACAAATAAAACTGACATTGAACAGTAACTCTGTTGTGGAAATAATGACAGTTTATCATGATGCAGATAACAGTTGTTAGCAAAAGGTAATCGGAAAACACAATATCAAAAGGTAGTGTAAAATATGAATTATAAAGATTCTTTGAGGATATCTGCTAAAACTGAAAGGAGCCATTTACTACTATATGTTTGTAAACTTCTTTCAGACTGAAAGGGGGGATTTTACATCACCTGTGTTCTATAGGGTAGGTCCACAGTGTAATGCCGAGCGAGAGACAGAACTAAGGCAATAATTGTGGAGCATACACTCACTATCACCACAGTTACCAAAATGGTGTTTTTGGCTGGTAGCTTTCCCATTCCCATATGTTTTACACCTTTCAAAGACAGAAAAGGGCCAAAAGATCAAAATGCTTAAAATATACACATTACAGAAACCAAATACAGCACACTTACACACATGCATGTTATATGTACCTATTCAAATAAGCCAAATTATAATTACAACATATGCAATACAGTATCATGCTACCCAGAAGTTTGACTCTTGCAAAATAACAACTAAAAGCAAACATCAGCTCTGGCAATGGCAAGTCAACAATTAACCCAAAAGAGCTCTGGATAGGTACTATGCTCAGACAGACTTTGTCGTACTTACCTTCTTGTCCTCTGTCCAAGTTTAACATTCCCTCAGCTCTGCTTCCTGTCCACACACAGAATTTGCCACACAGAAATTTCAATAGTCGTGGCTTGTCTCTCCCATATACCCTACCTCTTATCTACGTCAGAAATGTCCTGGAAGCTTTAAACATAAAGTGAGTCCACACCCACATACAACATTCATTCACAATGCAAAGCTAATGGCTTGAGGGAAAAGCACTAGAGATATAGTGCTCAGTTGTGTCCTTAGTTCTGTGATTACAGTATGTTAAAGGGATAGTTCGGTTTTTAACACATTCACAGGTTGTCTAAAATGCAATAAAGTGGTTGACATCGAAATTTTGACGATTGCTTCTGTCTCGGCTATTTGGGAAATGTAGAATCGCCTCTGCCTGCCTTCAAAATGGCTAGCAATGGGCATGTGTTGTTTCCATCCTTAAAACACTGGTTTTAAAAAAGTGCTACTCACCAAGTGGTTAGTGGTGCTCAATGATGTTCCAAAACATGTATCGTAGCGAAATAAAGCTTCCGTCATGTTTTATTTGGCACTTTGTTTACATGAAGGAGCAAATAGATCCCTATGGGACTTACAAAATGGCAAATAAAACATGACAGAAACTGTATTTTGCTACGATACTTGAGTTGGAACATGAGCAAGCGCCACTAATCACTCCATGAGTAGCATTTTTTTTAAAACCAGTGTTTAAAGGATAGAAACAACACATGCCCATTGCTAGCCATTTTAAAGGCAGGCAGAGGCGATTCTATATTTCCCAAATAGCCGAGACAGGAGCAATCATCAAGATTTTGGTGTCAACCACTTTATTTCATTTTAGACAACCTGTGAAAGAGGCTCAATGTGTTAAAAACCGAACTATCCCTTTAAGACTACAACGACGTCTTATCAAAAATCAGCAACAGTAAATCAGGAACAGTGGAATTTCATGTGTTCATGTGTGTTTGTGTGTGTGTATGTAGTATAATGTCACCCTGGAATGTTTGCAAGTGTACACAATGTTTACACAATGTACATTTTTTCATGTGACCCCTTTTGTTTCATCAAATTTAATCAAGAGTCAACATAACATGAAATATGTGATACAGAATTGGAACATTGATGTCTACTTTGCATGGAATTGCCAGCCTTTTATTTTTGCAACCATGTTTCCTGTATAGTGTTAGTTTAAGTTAAGGTAGATACAATTATTTGTTTGTTTAAATTGTTACCATTTTTAACAATGCAAAACAGAACATTTAAAAATTTTGCTAATTCTGGGACTAATCCCATGACCATAGATTAGTAAAATATTGCTTTTCATAATTTTCTCTCTAACTTGCCTTGTGAACGACCTTGATTGTGTCTTAAACACCTGTGGGACCTTCTGGTGCATTCAATCACTGTATACATGTAGATTCACACAAAAGACTTCATTGTCCACCCATTGCTAGCCACACAAAGGTAACAGCAATGGCCTCCGTCATGGTCAATTATGAATTTTCCAGTAAACTATCAAAATTACAGATCAGGTCTCCTTATGAATGTAAAGAGGTAAGCCAAAACAAAATCCTAATTGTTCTGCAGCACGCAATGTGCAGTCTCGCTGTAATTAGGTATCTGTATTCGTTCCCAACAAGTATAAATATATGTGACAAGGCAGGCTATGCATACTTGAGCAAGACTTTTTTTTGAATATCTGGTTTCACTACCAAACTTGTCTTTCTCTGATGATTGATGATCGAGAGTGTGAGATACTAAAGAAAGGCTTTTCTACTATTGAGGTTGTTCTGCAGTTGAGGCTAGTCGTTCTATTTTGTACTGTACACAAAACACACACAAACCTTATTGTGAACTCTAAACTACATGTTTTTGTACAAGAAGAACTATACTCTAAACTATATTACAAGATAAATGGGGGTCACTGGGGGTCAGCCACAGACTTATGCACTAGGCCTATCAAATAGTCACTTTACCCATTGTTGAATGCCCAAACTACTCTAGGCCACTGGAAGGTCTGAGTGAAAATCAATGGAATTTACTGTGTATTATTCGATGAAAAGACATGGATAAATACAGTCTTAGATAGCCTTTCAATGTCTCACATAACAGGTATGAGACAAGCTGTCTTCCATAGTTCAGGTTTATTTCAACTCAGGCTCAGGCACACACAATTTACACAGGCCTGATGCTCTCCTGTTACTGAAGAATGTCTTCAACTGCTATTCCCCACTTTGGCACAGATGTTTTCAAACCACATGTCCCCCATCAAGATAGTAATAATATTAAAGCATATTTATAAATAGAATTTAACACAATCGTTTATAAATTTTCATCATGCGAAAGTAGATTTTGGCTATTTATTCACTATAGGCAATATTGCTCTTTATAATGTATAACAATGTCAGTAAATGCACAAATAAAGAAGGTCACTAAATAAGACATATTTTCACATATTTGTCACACACTTCGTCCACCTGTTATGTCTAGAGCCACCTCTATTGAGGCCTGGCTTACACTTTGAAAAGACACGTTTCAAACATAGCCTGCATAATTTTAATAGGTTATCTTTATGTGATCAATTTGATTTTGTGATTGATGTGATGTGATGTCTCTTGCATACATTGCATACAAATTTATGTGACTAAAGGCTGTGTCTGTCATTGTTCAATTTTGTTGTGGTATTGTCTGTTCCCAGCTGTTATTAATGTGGGACTATCTTAGTATCAGTAGATGGCGCCAGAACCAAATGTTCTGTAGTACAGTGATTCATAGAGTTAAAGTAACACCAAAGACTTTTTAGAACCTTAAAATAACGTTTTCAAAATCGTATAATCGGTCCATCAACTTGTAACAGGGTGAACGATACTTGCTGCATTTGCTCTGCAGCCCTCTATCGGCTATAATGGCACTAAACAATTTTGCCCGGGTAGCGATCTGTAGTTCAAGTAAAACTAGACTGCATTTTCTTGGCAGAAACAGCAAGGTGGACAAGACGACAAGAAAAACACAAATAACGGATGAACGACAAGAGATACGAATAAGATAAATGTAAGCACACCGATCAAGATCAGCCCAAACTTTTTAGATTTAGAATGGGGTCTCTATTTTTAATTTTTTTTTGCACATTTTCCCATTCATTTCAATGGGGAAAAACAACAAGAAATGCGCAAATAACGGAAGAACCACAAGAGACATCAAAAATCTGAATGAAAACACAGATCTTCCATTGTGTACATTAACATTTTTTTACGTTTTGATGAATGCATTTGATTTTGTCAACAGAACATTTAGAAACAGAAAATTAACAGTGTTATAGTCTGCATATGTCATATGCATATGCTGTTTGTTGTACATGACCATGGCCTTCTTGGCAGCCTTAACAATTTTGGGTGAAGGCTTCCATTGGTAGCATGGCTCCAAGTCAGTCGTCTTTGTGGATGGCAGAAAGGGTGCCATTTAGGGCCAAGTTGTTTCTTGTCTTAGTTTTGTTAAGAGCCGCCATAGAAAACACCCTCTCACAGAAAACACTTTCATTAACCTGGTGATGTCACTATATAGGCTACTCATTTTCCTACAGTGCTAGTCAGGATGATTCAATTGAGCTCATTTTCTCCCATTCAGTGAACAGGGGGAAGAGTTGTAAAAGCTGAGCTAGATATTATTACAAATGTTTTAAAACTTCAGGGGCTGGTACTACCAGCCTACCAAATAAAATTCAAGATATTACATATGACACACATCAGGCTTATCTTTACACACACTTTACACGCTTATCTTTACACATAATTTCTTTCACCAAATAGTAGTTAAAACTACTGCTACTCTAACTTATAGCCTACTTAACATGGTTGAGAGGGTACTACGTAAAATTAAGTTCTTAGCGACATTCCTGCAGCTTTTGACAATTTGTGACCTGTGATTTGCTACCTGTTTTGAAAACTCGGTATTAACATGAATTGCACCGTTCTTTTATAATACAATACAAACCGTTCTTTAATAGGCTACATAGTACATCTCGTTCAGAAGTCTTTAACGTTAGAGCAACAAGCTACCAAAGTACTTCTAGTGTATACTGACCTGTGATGAGCTCAGCTCAGCTAGAGCTCTCGGCATTATATCAAAACACATAGGCTAAAATCAAATAAGAAATTGTTTGGAAATATGATTACGCAGCACACTGGACTGTATAGATGTACGTGCCTGTTTTAGAGATATTCAACACGCTTGCACCTGAGAATTTTTAATAGGCACAGGCTCTTTCACCTTGTCAAACTGGCGCATCTCATCCCACCTCTGATATCAGCTTCAGCTCGCAAGTGCAGTGTAAGCTGAGGGTGCGCTATAAAAAACACTTCTGCCTATTCAGCCTTGAGGAACTGATTGATCGCAGGTAGTGTTTGAGCTGATGCAAAGATCAGAAAAATAAAATGGATTTTCAGCATGTGAAAATCAATTTTTAAAACAATTGTTTTAAGGATATATACGATTGCTAGCCATTTTGAAGCAGGCAGAGGCGATTCTACATTTCCTGAATAGCCGAGACAGGAGCAATTGTCAAAATTTTGGTGTCAACCATTCTATTGCATTTTAGACAATCTGTTAAAAGGGGCTCAAAGTGTAAAAAACCGAACTAACCCTTTAAAGGCCCACTATGCAACATTTTTCATTTAATTAATCAGTTTCATAGGATGCTAAAATGAGTCATTATACGGCGAACGAACGGTGTAGAATGCGCCACCGTGGCCTATAGCGGTAGATACAGCACTTGCAATGTTCAGGAGCGCGGACCGCCTCCAATAGAATACAGTGCAATACAATGCAATACAGCGGTCTTTAGAGGGAGCTTGTGAGAAGAAAAAAACAGAACGTTGCTTAGCCCCTCTTTAACTGGTGCAGGTCCCATAGGCTAAACATTATGTTTTCCAAGAAACTTTTAGCCCAAGCACATGCGGGCCATTTCAAGTGTCTGGCAAATGTAAACACACATGATCGGATTTGGGTCACTAGCGAAAGTAGATGTAAACATGCAATCAAAAAAATATGAGCACAAAACCGGAATTGAGCATATGTAGCAATATATATATATATATATATATATATAGCAATTGAGTGCACTATAGCACTTAGCAATTTGAAAATCCATATCCTACATGGCATGACCTAGACCTCCGCAACGAAGTTCAAATAAACTGTCTATGTTAAACGGTTTAAGCGCAATGAAGTCTTTTAGAAGATTAGGCGAAAATCCAGCCTGAAACTCTGCCATTGTAAATCAATGGAGGCCAAAAGATAAAATAGTTCTACTGGTTACAGCTTAATTAAATTTCTTTGCTGCTCTCACTCTAACCGCCTAGAGTGGAGCGGGCATTACTGCATCATCACTCATTCTACACAACATTCTACCATTCTTTTTGAATGGGCAAAAATTGACAGGAAAACAGGGATTACAGACAAACGACAAGAGATATCAAAAAGCTGAATGTAAGCACACAGCTCGAGATCAGGCCGGACGTTTCAGAGTTGGAATGGTGTTTCTATCTTGAAAGACCTAGGAGTAGTAGTCCGGCAAAAAACTGGACGGAATAAGAAGAAATTTAAGAACAGTAGTGGCCATTAAGGCAAGGCCACAATGATAACAGTGGTGCTCAGTGGACTTGCCCCCCCTCCCCCAAACCCCGCCCCTCTTCTTATGCTGTTGAGAGGATGTGAACTGGGGATGCAAAGGACTATCAATGTGCAGGTTCTGTAATACTGGGTCATTTGTTGGATGTGGTGACTCAGTAGATGGAATTTCAGATAACAGTTTGGGTAAATACATAACCCTACCCGTTTCATTATTTGCTGAAGAGGCTGGTGTGGTTTGCGCAGAAGACGCTCCCAGATAGTTCTCAAAAGTGGCTTTCCAATTATCTAGTTCTCCTTGTGTCTTTGGTTTTCAGTTAAATTCACAAGGCATGTGGAACTGTAGCTCAAGAAGTTTTTCTGAAATTCTCTTGTTCAGTTTGGGATGGAAGCCTTGTTCTCAGGTGTTTCCCCTTTAACCACAATTCAAAAAATTTCTAATTATTCCTAGACAGCAAAGATGCATGTGGTCAATTGGAAACATAGAAACCATCTAAACTAGCCCACACAAAGGGCTGTCTCCAATGTGATGTTTATCAACCCTATCTGTAACTCTGTCCTTAGTCTTACTGTTTCAGAAAAGGTAATTTTCTTTCTCCATACTCCCTCCAGAAAGCACTTGTTGCATTCTGAAAAGCCAGTATGTGCTTTTATCTGCATCACAAATAAAGGAGGAAACCACAACTTCAAGATACATAATGCCATTATTAAAGGTGTTCTATGTGATATTGCAGGATTTTAGTGCAATTTTATTTTTCATCTCAAACAGTTTTCTGCCCCCTGAATACACTACGAAAAACCTCAGTCTCGAACAACAACACAGGGGTTGTAATACTCAAGTGAACACTCAAACAAACCTAAACACAACAAACCATGGCCAACCCATCAACAAAAAAGGTACAGGATGCAATGATGCGTGAATCGCCTACAACGATGTCTGCCAACCTGTTACCTGTAGTGAGTAAAATCTGTGCAACAGTTCCATTGAGTAATTGCATCCAAGGGTCTAGAACACTGACAGTAGAACACATTTTTGTCTGTCAGAACAATATTGAATATATTAATGTGATGGTGAAGGAAGTGTTAAGAGACGTACAGTTCATCAAGAGTGAACTTGCTGATGCTAAAATGTCTGTTAGTCAAGGACCAGCGCCAGCTACTGTCCAACATATGTCCCCCATACAGTTGCCATTAACAAATGAAGAAGACTTCATTGAGGCAGAATCCTTGCTAAACAATGAGCAAGTTCGTCAAAAGATGGTGATGCTAAACTGATCCTCATAAAAATACATTCTGTTTGTGATGCCGTTTTGGTATCCCAATTTGCTTACATCACCACCTGATATGAGTGTTCCAGGTATTGACTCAGTAGCATGAATATACACATATTTTTCCATCAATACACTTGTATAATGTACCACATTGTCTGATTTTTAAATAATTTATTTGCAAATTATAGTGGAAAATAATGTTTAGCACAAGGTCACAGCTTTATTTCATCCTGACTTAGGCTAATTCACTTGATATGAAATACACTTTTCCCAGCCTGGTTCAGGTCTAGAATTTTGTTTCTCTGTTTGTTTTGTTCTTTGACAGCTCTTTGGTCTTGGCCTTAGTGGAGTTTGGAGTGTGACTGTTTGAGGTTGTGGACAGGTGTCTTTTATATGGATAACAAGTTCAAACAAGCACTATTAATACAGGTAAGAAGTGGAGGACAAAGGAGCCTCTTACAGAAGTTACAGGTCTGTAAGTGCCAGAAATCTTGTTTGTAGGTGACCAAATACTTATTTTCCATCTTAATTTGCAAATCAATTCTTGTGATTCTCTGAGTTTTTCTGATTTTGTCTCTCATAGTTGTGGTACACCCATGATGAAAATCACAGACCTCTCTTTTTTAAGTAGGAGAACTTGCATGATTGGTGGCTGACTAAATACTTTTTTGCCCCACTGTACCTGTATGTATGTAGCAGGGGGTCGCGGTCACTTTAAATCTTTGGAAGCATCACGTGACATGACGCGACACCGGTAGTGCACGGTATACGAGACTCTTTAGTTTAAACCTCATTCACGCGGCAAACACAAAATGAGAAGCATATGTATGACTTTGCTGCTGGTGGTGAGAACGGCAAACAAACAGTGTGGTCCTGTTGATTCAGCAACTTAAAAGAAAAAGGTATTTGTTATTTTTCATTGTTTAAATCTGTGTACGGCACTTATGGTTGTAAAATTGTGTAGCCTTCTGCACTCATGTTGGTAAATCTGTGTACGGCACTCAAGCACTTACGTAATCTGTGCCATGGTTTCAGTTGAACCAACTTTGACTGACCAGAGCATTTAGAGCAACATTTGGGGGGACTTGGAAGTTTACATTGGTAAATTATACCATGTGTATTGAAGTTTTTACTTGTATTCTGTGTATGGCAACTGTGTTTACATGTTATTTATTGATGCTGTAGGTTGCCTATGATTCCTGTGTGTCTTAATTTATGATTTCATTTATTTTTCTTTTGGCTAAGCTGTGGCTGGGAACTTCTCTTGGGGAGATAAACTGGGCTCCTGTACGTTTCCTGGGTGCTGTGGTGTGGGCATATACTACTAGTATCGCTCCTGTTTGGTGCCTATAATAGCCTTTATGATTAGGCTTCTGTTTGGTGTGTAGTGAATCAGCCTTTATGCTTGGCTCCTGTTGGTGTGTAGTGAACAGCCTTTCTGATTTGGCTCCTGTTGGTGTGTAGTGAATAACGCTTGCTATGAGGTTGCTGTGTTACGAGTTCGATTTCTAGTATGACTCTCTCCTTTGAACTATCCTAGTCACAGCTAGTCCATGTATTAGTTTAGTTGTTTTTGTTGCTTCATTTCTTTTCACTGTTGTCTTGTTAACTTCATAGCTGGGTCCTAATAAAACCAATGCTGTGTGAATGCAAACATTCTTGTGCAATATAGGTCAATAATTAAAGTGATTTATTTTTCTATATCCAAGCCTTCTCCCTCCTTTAGTTCATTTAACTGAACAAGTACACTTGTTATATCTGTTGGTGGCATACTGAGTGTTACATGTAGATTGAATATTTGCTTTTTTCACAGACATTGCAAATCGGTGCATTGACACCACATTTGTTAGGTTAATGAGTGTTTTTATTTTTCCTCTTACTCTCCAGGATGGCCATTTGATGACTTTTAAGTACAGTCTTTAGATCCCCAACAAACTGTTCTAGGTACTGACCAACACTCTTTGGTTTGCCTTCACCAGAAAAGGTTTGCACTGCAGAATGCTCATGACCGTTATGAGAAACAGTCTGGCCTGCAAGTTTAATTGGGCAGGGAAAAAAAAAACTTTGCGATACCAAGCAGCATGCCTACGATTTGAGATAAAAATCAAATGGCGCTAAAATCCTGCATACTGCAACATCACATAGAGCACCTTTAATTGCAAGAGCAACGTCCTTCTATCTTTGGGAAGGGTGGGGTGAAGCCCCTTTCAAGATGGACAGGAAAGAGGACAGTGCAACCAGAGAATCAGAATAGGACGTAGCCCAATATTTAAACTTGTTTTAAGAAAATTTAAGACTGTTTGAGTTCATATTTTCCTGTTTAGTGATTAATCTGAAGTTGTTAAGAGGCTATCTATCTTGCACCCAGGTTGTGGGATTTGGTATTTCAAAAATGGAATAAGAAGCTGCTAAATTATATTCAGAGAATATCCTGCCCTGTAATTTCTTTACTTAGCGTCTTTTAGCTTTACAAGATGCCCAATAAGATGCATGTTTATGTAACCTTTTCATACTGGGTAAATCAACCAAACTTTGTATGTTGTCATTATACTTCTTTTGAGTATATCCTTTTTTCATTTTCACTCAAATAACCAATGATATTTCCATGTGGATCTGTATTGATTGTATGTACAAAGAAAATGTCTAATTTAGTGTTTGTTGGTATTTTCAAGAAATGTTTTTTCCTTCATGTTTAATTAAATTCAATTCAATTTTATTTATATAGCACAAAAGGCATGTCTCAAAGCGCTTAACACAAAGAATCCCAATGAGCAACAGGGGCAAGGAAAAACTCCCTAGCAGCGTTTTTTTGTTTTTACTTGTTATGGTAAAGGAAGAAACCTTGGGCTGTTCCAACGGCTCAAGGGCTAGCCCAACTGTCTAGGGCAGGTTTTCAGTCTCTCAGTCGACTCTCTACTGGTTATTATTGATATTGCATTGTAAGTCAATACATATTGAACGCCACTGAGACATTCAACATCTGGGAAAATTTACTTGTGTCTAAAAGGTTCAAACTTCAAAAGTCTTGCTCAGAGATATTTATAGTGTTTTTCTCTGCCCAGTAGGCCTATGAAGACCTTTAAAAATTAAGGTTTTGTTAGGTTTAAGTTTAGACTTTATATAAATTAAAACTACTTTCTTTACATTCGCACATTTTATTATTGCTGGGGTCTTCCTGATTATAACCATATGTGTCACTTTTGTATGGATGTTTTTAATGATGATGAAATTCATAAACAACATTGATCTAATGTTCACAGTTCAACCATAAAAAAACGTTGATTCAACTACATTTTTGTAGTTTTTTATTCTTTTAATGGTTGATCTCCAAACCAATTTTCAACCATAACTGTAAATCAACCATTTCAACCAAAATTCAACAATGAAATAAAATGTTTGCTATCTGGGATGCAATTAAATAAAACATTAAAAACAAATGTAAGATTAATTGTGAACTAATTGTGTTGGCAATAAACTAATCTAGGGAGCTGTTGAATGTTCTCAGTTGTGCAAACCCCCGAAACAAGCCAATGTTATTCTGTAGTGATCTCCCATCTGCCAGGATATTACAGAAAGATGACTTTTGAATTCTCTAAAAAAAATTCACTGTCTCGATATTGGGTAGGTTAGTCTAGTCATCATCTTCATATTTAAATCCATCATAACATCTATTTTTTTTCACTCTCTTTTTTTTAACGTCACATTTAGTGAACATGCAAAACTTGCATAGCCTAGTTTTGACTGTACACCCAACTAGTCCAGGCAATAACCCATGAACAGCGTAGCATAAATCTGAACCAGCTCAGCTCCGCCTCCTAATCTTGGCAGTACAGTGAACTGGAGCTGAGCTCCCTGTGCTTCAGTGTAAATATTAAAATAAAACTTTTATTCATTTTCACCTCTTCTAAAAACACCACGATCTTGATGAGAGTTGTTCAGTATGAAAACCAAAAAACAATTCACACAAATAATTTCTTTGGAATTATCATGCACAAGCGCTGCGAGACTACGTGACATCGCACCGTTGGTTGGTGAGCAGCGCATGATCATAATAACGTGAGCTCCAGTTTGACTTTGCACGAGTCGCACTACGATTTTCTTCCTCTTTTGCGGCTCTGTGAATTGTATGTTATCTGACACGAAGATGCCTTAAACGGGGGCTAAGTAACATTCTGTTTTTCTCTCTCACGAGCTCCCTCTAAAGACACTGTATTGCATTGTATTGCACTGCATTCTATTGGAGGCGGGCCGCGCGGCTGAACATTACAAGTGCTGTATCTACCGCTATTGGCCACGGGGGCGCATTCTACACCGTTTGTTCGCCGTATAATGACTAATTTTAGCATCCTAAACAGTATGAAACGGATTAATTAAATGAAAAATGTTGCATAGTGGGCCTTTAACGAAGAGGTAAGGGGTGCTCCTTTCGTTTATTTAAGCTTCTCATACCAAAAGCAGATGATATGACGTTAGCTAACACAGACCTAGGGATGTTAGTCGAAAAAATCATGCCTCAAGTTCAGATTTATGTCAGCAGTTCTGTCATATTTTGTGTTCATTGACTTAGCCGTTGCTGTTTTCAGTGGTTGTAGCTTTTGGGGTAAATGTTAGAAAATTACAAAACTCAGTTAGCGAATTTTAAAGCCACTATGTGTAGGATTTATCTTCTATTTATCTTCGTCTTTTATTAAAAATATATTTTTTATTTTAAAAATATAATGTAAAACGATGGTAATTACCTCCATGAGTTCCCGTAAACTTGGTCATTTCCATTTAAATGTAGATGTGGTTGGGTACCAAATGATAATATCCATTTTGCGCCGCCATTTTCAAAATGAGGACCATGGGAAATGAGGACCGTGGGAAGGGAAGGGCTAATACATTTTATTCAAACGTGTGCCGTATACCACTTCACCGATAGATGGGAGAAATTCTCATACGAAAAAAATAAAACTTACACATAGTGGGTTTAACAGATGCCCACCAACCTAGCTTTTCATGCGGAACTTCAGCAAATTTCCCTCACCTGAAACAACTGGAATCCTAATTTGCGCGCTCAATCCTGTGTTGCTGTGAGTTCAAACAACGTTATGAGGTTGCTTTATGGTTTGCAAAAACTTACTTGACCTAACAATTTCATTATTTTCATGAAAAGGCAGTTTAGTGATTAGCAGAGCTGATGGAGGCTTTTGTAAACTTGTCTGGTTTGATTGTTCCTTGCTGAAATGTCCTTGTGAAGCAAGGCTCCTCATTCAAGTGTTTCAGCCAGTGTATTAGACTACTGTATTTAAAAGTAGACTCAATTCTTTAAATAGCTAAATTACTGACTGTGTCTGTTCAGAAGCTGTGTAATTGACAATGAAGCGGACCTTGAAAGATTTTTTCAGGGGGTATGTAGAGGCCATTTTGAGTCATTTTTAATGTCACACACACACAAAAAGAATAAAAAATTTTATAATAAATAAATCTTTATTATAAGATATATTATAAGATAAATCTTTTTTTTATAATAAATAAATCTTTTTCTGTATTTGTATTAGTAATCATGACACTTTTTGATTGGGAAGTATTCAAGGGAGCAGCCACCTACAATAACATCATAGACATTGAGGAGTATACAGACACTGTGAGCTCATACATCATCAAATGCATTGATGATGTTACACAAATAAAAAGCATCACAACGCGAGCCAACCGGAAGCCATGGCTGACAGGAGATGTCCACAGGCTGCTGAAGGCCAGAGACAAGGCCTTCAGAGCTGGGGATGAAGCAGGCCTGAGAACAGCGAGAGCCAACCTGTCCAGTGGCATCAGGAAAGCGAAACAGGACTACACACGCAAGATAACCTCCCACTTCAATGATAGCAAAGATGCACAGAGCCTATGGCAAGGCATACAGGCCATTACAGACTACAAGCCTGCAGCGCGTAGCTGTGAGAGCGACACCACTCTGCTCAACAACCTGAACAGCTTCTTTGCAAGATTTGAAGAACAGAACAACACACGCCCACAGAAAACACCACCACCTCCACACGACCAGCCTCTGTGCCTGTCTGCTGCCAGCGTGAAGAGGACACTCTCTGCCATCAACGCCCGGAAAGCAGCGGGTCCAGACAACATCCCTGGCAGTGTGCTGAAAGACTGTGCAGAGGAGCTGAAGGACGTCTTCACAGACATCTTTAACACCTCCCTGAGGCAAGCCATTGTCCCATCAGGCTTCAAGACTGCCACCATCATACCTGTGCCAAAGAAATCATCCCCAGCCTGCTTCAATGACTACCGCCCTGTGGCACTGACACCCATCATCATGAAGTGCTTTGAACGACTAGTCATGTCACACATCAAATCCACCCTGCCTACCAACCTGGACCCATACCAGTTCGCATACAGAGCGAAACGATCCACAGAAGATATGCTTTCCTCCGTTTCTTTTTCCGTCATCGTAACCCCACCCCACCCCCCGTCCTCACGTTACTTTTGGAGTGCTTTGCCTCCGTTTTTTTTTTCTCATCCTATCTTTTCTTTTGATAGGTATGCTCTGAGTCTTATGCATCTTATCTTTTGATAGGTATGCTCAGCTTTCTTCTAGCATAAACCATTATGGAGATATCAAACTGATTTCAACAATAGAACAAAAGCGCTGCGTTGCAAGCATTGACTGTATGGTCACCATCCGATTCTTGATAAAATGGCTGAATCAAGAAAACATCCGGGAATTTCGTGCGTTCTTAAGTTTATGCGAACTTGTGAATTGGAACGGTACTTCGGCTGTGTTTAATGACGTTTCACAAGTTCACGAGAAAGCAAGAACACAAAAGAACGGATATTGAGAAACGGCCAGAATGACGTGGTTCACTTGCCAACTCTTTAGTGGTGCTGCTTGAAGCGAGTGGGTGTCAAACCGCTCCAAAACATTAGGTGGCAGCAAGCTAGTTATATGCTTAGCTTCAAACATTCGTGTTTCTTCGTGGTCCGAATGACACGGAAACTGATTAGGTTGAAGTTCGCAACTCTGTACTTACGATGTATGTGCCTCTTATAATTTATTAAGATATGTAGGCAGAAGGGATATGATTATGCTTGACTAAGAATGATGCTGTAACCCAAAGGACCGCCAATCACTGACATCCACGTGTAGACTAACGTTACTGGCCTCGGTGTCCTGGCCTCTAACGGGTCTTGACAGATTTGACCGTCTGCTGTAAGAAATTCTATGAGATCTTTTACAATGGCAACTCCAGCACGTCTTTTTCGTAAACTGGGTGGATTATTTTCCATATATAAGCCTCCTGGAATTCACTGGAAACTCGTTCGTGACACCATAGAGACAAATCTTCTTAAAGGTTGGGAATCTTTTTTTTTCCTTCGCACTTTTCTCACATTTTACGAATAGTGACTTGCGCGTAGGGTGACCGATATACACGCAACACCAAAAAGGACGACATTGTGCTGCTTTTTGTGAGATTGTGAATAAATGACCCTGGCGTTCTCCTCTCTACACATCATCCCCTATATGGGCGAATCAGAAAATATTTCTCGGTCAGTCCACCTTCACGCCGCAGTCTACACCCCGGTACGCTCAGCAGCAGAGATTTTGTTATCCAACGGCGACGTAGCTTCTCGAAAAAATGTTTTCAGTTAAGAAATACCTGCGGCGCGTGCTTTCGCTGTCTGTGGAGACTGCAGTGAGTGAACCATGGGAACCGAGCGAGAGAGAATACTTTTGGAGTTGGAGCTGATCGATATTGAACAGCAAATGATTCTGATACAGATGATGAAGCGGAACAAGAAGATTAATGAAAAAAAAGACATGTGGTCAAGATTTCATGTAGTATCAGCAGCCCAACACATGAAAAGGCACTGGGGTGACAGCCCATCTCAAAAGCACAGCTTCTTATCTTACACTTTCACCACAAATTCATAAATAAACAATGCATTGGCGTCATCTATGACAAATACAAATCTATGCAATGTAGTTAACATTGTAGTTAAAGGTCTCCTTCCAAAATAAACCGTTTAAGACTTGATGTTTTTACATTACCATAGGTCAGCCCAAGTTGTACTTCTATGCTCAACTTCAAAATGCTCTCCTACCCCTGTAGTCTGTATTCGCCTGTGATAGAAAACTGCCGGGAAAAACAAGCGAATCGGAAAAGCCGTACAAATGTACGTCACTTTGGACATTAGCTATGCAGTTAACCCGCCCTCAAGAAAACGTTAGGCTGCCTGCAGACAGACCCACTAGAGGGAGTGTCACAGTGTTGTTAGCCAATCAGAGGCGATACATTTGCATATCATTAATATTCATAAGAATCCTCTCGAGCTATCCCTGCTCTCGTTTTCACCTAGCTAAAATAGCTTGAAACAAGACAACCACAGCATATTTTTTGTTGAAACCAACTCTCATGACATTATTTTAGACAAGAGACCACAAAATTAATGAAAATACGATGGAATGAGACCTTTAACATTGTAAGAACTGGGTCTGTTTTGCCGGTCTTGTACACACAACGCACTGGAAAGGCGGAGAACCCGAAATGATGTAAAGTGGACCAATCACAATCCATGACGTCTGCGTAGTGTCGGCGAAGGTCTGCGACGACTCGACGCAGAAGTATAAATCCAGCTTAATCCAGAAAGGAGGACAAATATGCGTCCGGCTTGATGCTGCGCCGGACGGGGCATTAAAAATCCGGACTGTCCGGCCTAAATCCGGTGGTCTTGTCATCCTACTTGTGCATGTACTATCACATACCCTTTTGTGGAGCCTAATTGTACACCTTTTGTACTTATTCCTAGAAATCAATGCGGCTAATTCCCCTGCTCCTGAACTTGAAGTACGCTTTCAGGCATTGTCCAGTGGAGATTCTGGGGCTGCCAACGAGCTCACTATGGCAGCTAGTCAACATACAGTTCTCGCAGCCACTCCTCAAGGTACGTTATTCTCTTCAAATGTGTTAAATTTGTCACTCTACTTTTTACGTTCAACATGTTTCTTTGTCTTGTAGTAAGAGGTCCCTGTTACAGGACTCTGAAAGTAGGAGTCGGACACCGTCTGGATGCTTCCTCGTCTGGAGTGCTTGGTAGGCCTAACGTTATGCATCCTGTCCTTATAGCAGCAACTTAGTTAGTGCACTTACGGGATTTTAGGTAAAGTTATATCATTCATGATTATCCACAAATCCAGTATAAATAACAAAAGAACTCACCTGAGACTAGGGGTGGGCAATATAGACGATATATACCGTATGCAATATGCATTTGGCCAATGATAGAGATTTTGGGTCATATCGGCATACCGTGATAGGCTCATTGCGTCTCCACAACCATGTGAAAAAATGTTGACCTGTAGCTTCACCTTATTGATAGCACCTTTTCATTCTTACAATAATACTGTGTAAGAGCCTATAAATTAAACTGCTACTGCCTGACACAAATGCAGCTTACCAGTTTACTGTGAATTTGAGAGTCCAATATAAACACCTCCGAACGACGACTAAACAACTGTTGTACATATTGACTTTATGCTATGGTAACCATTAAGAAACTGTTATGCTGTAAGTGACATACCAAAGTATACCGTGATATATATCATCTACCGTTTATGGTTCAAAATATATTGCAATATAAAATTTAGACTATATCGCCCAACCCTACCTGAGACCATGTTTGTTCTGTTTCAGTTGTTGGAATTGGACAAGCTAACAAGGTCCTGGCTGAGTTCTACAGCTCGCCTGTTACCAGGGTAAGCAAGGAAGATTAGGAGAAACTAATGTTTCAAATGTGAAGTGCTGGGAATGAACGACATACAGTAGGCTATTAGGTTGTAATAATAGTGATTTGGTGATGGTTGGTGGTGCAAGATGAGCCTCTTCCTGGAACCATGCTTTGTAACATTGACATCTCAGGAATATCATATAACCCTTTTTTTAATTTTTTGAGAAATTTCAGAAATGGTATCATGATTACCAAATCACCTTGACCATTTAAGCTAGTTATAGAATGACATGAATGATGATGTGTTACATCTGCATATGCATATTACACAGGTGATGCCACTAATTTGCTTCTTTACTCGACTGAATAATTACTAATTGGGATCAATTGGTTTTCTAAAATGGTTGGAACATGTATTTAGTCTTTAAAGTTGCGATAATTCATTTTTATGTTGTCTATAAACACTTGCTTTATATAACATAAAACCAGTGACTCCTTATGACTTGCTAGCTCTTCATTTGTTTGGGTCCCTGTAAGAAAAATCTGGTCTTTATGATGTACAGGCTCAAACAATGAACATCCCTCCAACACTTGTCAACAGTTTTATTTTTTTTATTATTATTTATGAGAGGAATGCCTCTTGAGATGCTACTGTACATCTCATTTACAAGAGGGCCCCCTTTAGGAATGGACAACAGATAAACAAACACGATAGTATAGATCTATTGTATAGATAGAACTTACAACATACACATTCTCTCACACATTCAGTGTACCCATATCCCTGCTCTCCCAGACCCCCTGCCAGAATACTTCAGTATTAGCATTAGAGTTCATCACCCGGAAGCCTATAGTTTGTCTTGTAAGCATTTAACAACATCCTAAGGTTTTTCCCCTATGGGAAATCCAACGTTAATTTTTGAGCCCCGTCTCAAATAAGGTGTGAGCGAAATCATGTGAGTAGACGACCTCCGCATTCGATGGAGGATGTTAAAAAAAACATAATATGGACGACGGGTTTGCAATTTTGGAGTCTAATGACAAAATAGATATGTTGCCATCACTAGGCTAAAGCATGAAGACCGGTTGACTACACTGTTACAGGCGTTTGTATCGAACGTCATGTACATAGACACCATGGTAACCAGAGCTATACAAAACTGCGCTCGACCTCATGTCATCCCTTTTCAAACAAGTTGATATTGTGCAGTCTTTTAAAACAAGCTTTATGAAAGATTTATCAATTGTTGATGGTTGTAATTATTGTAAATTACATTGAATCATTGTACATACAGAACATATTGTATTTTAAATAATTTTACCTTCGTTTTTTGAAAATGACGTCAAAGGTAAGAGACAACTCCATGTAGTTCTTAATTTTTCACAGTCATTTATCATCGTTACAATGCGTCTAAAAAACCCAGACGATGTTGCTACTCAACGAATGCTTAGGTCCTCGTAGGTCCGACTGGCATATATGTTGTTTTGTTAATTGAGCCATTTATTTTCCCATAGGGGTTTTCCCTTTGGGACCGGAAGTAGGAAAATTCTAACCCGCAGCATTCAGAATTACGTGGTTGACTTGCCAACTCTAACCATTTCTGTGTGTTTAATAAACATAACAAACATAACAGACACAAAGTAAGGAAAGACAAACCACACTACAGCAACAATAACAACACCAACACAAATTACAGAGATACAGACTTTTAAACAGTGGCCCACAGTAAACCAGGTATTAATAAAAACATTTACAGCTGTTTCTTGTTTTTAAATGGGCAAACAAAGAAGTCTTGAAATGGCTCAAGGATGAGATTGATCTTACAGGCCCAGAGAGGCTGTTCCACTCAAAGGGAGCTTTATATTTGAAAGAACGCCTTCCACTTTCTTTAGATATGTGAGGGGGGTTTCCATTATCGGAACTTCAGGGTAGGGTTACACGATTTTGAGAAAACTAATTGCGTTTTTTCTGACAAAGATTGCGATGCGATTTTTGATTTTTGTGTTCGATACTTTTAAGTGCATAAAACTTAAAATTATGAATAAAATATGTTGTTACTTTTACGACACAGAGGGTTAAATAAACTACATACATCAGGGATGTGATTGGCCAAGGACAAAAAAGCAGGAAAATAAGTAGACCCATAACGCGACCCATATATGCTATGGTATGGTGCGGCAACGACGCGGTGCGGGAACAGTGCAGCCTCTATAAACAGTAACCTCATTTTAACACTTTTAATGAAAAATGCAATGTGCAGATGTGCATATTTTAGCCAATAAACAAACAGCAGTACACATAAACTTACATAAAGTATACTGACGTTGTTATTATGCAGCATGTATGATAATGTTCTATGCAGCCAAGATAAACTTGAACTATTATAGTCCTTCATCATTATCAATGTTGATGTTATTATGTTGTCTTCAGTAAAAGTTGCAAGTTGTAGGCTAGGCATCAAATTCTAGTGCTGTCCACCAGAAGGCAGTGTATGAGTCTGTTATCATGGTTACATGAACATCAAATTCGGTAGGCCTATAACATCAGTATTTTGGTTAAAATGGTTTTAAAAACATCCTGAATAGCCTACATGTGTGGAAGAGTATTGGAAGTCCCTACCGGAATATTCCTAAACACATAATGTTATATTCCGGTTAAATCAACGTTGCCTTAGGGCTGGGCGATTTTCCCAAAAATAAAAATCTCAGATTTTTTTTATTTTATTCGAGTTTCGATTCGATTTTCGATATTTTTTTTTTCAAAGCTCTTAAAAATGATTGCAGACATCAAACACGTCAGTGCAATTATACTGCTGTGTCCTTGAACTAAAAATATGCTGCTCAAAAAAATAAAGGGAACACTTAAACAACACAATGTAACTCCCAAGTCAATCACACTTCTTAAAATCAAACTGTCCACTTGAGAAGCAACACTGATTGACAACCAATTGATTTTGTTATCAGCACATTCAACTATGTAAAGAACAAAGTATTGAATAAGAATATTTCACTCATTCAGATTTGGGATGTTTTATTTTGGTGTTCCCTTTATTTTTTTGAGTAGTGTATACACACACTGAGTAGTAGATCTAAATGAGGCTCTGTGTCATTCAACAATCAGATTTGATGTTTTAACCCTTGCTTTTAAGTTTTAAACCTTGCATTTCAACAGAATGGGCAGCATCTGTTGCAGTGTGTACCGTGATGGCCTTTCCATCCCACTCCCTTTTTATCATACGGCACGCAGTTTGTAAAAGTCTCCTCTTGGGGTGGCAAAAACTAAAAGTACCCCTGACCGACCACCGTGTCTCATTAGTCCGTTGAAACCAGTTGTCAGATGCGTTACGGCAGTTAAGCCAAGCCGTCAAAATACAATTAAAAGACCGGTTTATATTTTAGAATGTTGATGAAGCCCGCTATCTGTTAGCCTACGGCAGATGCGGCTTATACTTTAACTGTACACATCGGTAACGTAGGCTATCAGGTGGACCTGTTTTGAAGCTAATTTGAAACATTGCCGTGGCTCATAAGAAAATGACCGCTCTGATGAGACCCTGTAAGATGAGTTTGAGGAGACGGTAGTGCTAATAATAATAAAGCAGTTGATCATCATTACCTTATCTGTTAACACTGAAGATCATGACAGTAGGAATTTCCCATTCACATTCCTAACAGTGGGCTAGTAATGCTGTGCAACTTCCAAAAAGTCATCTCATCTGATAATCTGTGTGAATGGAAACAAACACACTCCACATTTTTGTAACCGACTACAGACAAATTTGATCACTTAACGTTGATACGCTCAACCACCGGCCAAATGGTCACATCAACATCCCTAGTCTCAAGTGTAGTTTTGTAGCATGCGTGCTAGAGCTGCCGTTTCCACTTTGAAAGTTTACTTCTCCTGCCCATGTTTGTGGTTGTGTTGCGCGGGGGAGGAGCCGGCTACATTAACTCGCGAGGGACAGTTGAACGGAACGCGAAAAATACCCAGATGTTAATGAGGGAAAGAAAAACTAGAATTATGCAAAATCAACATCGTTTTCGTAACAAATTCGATAAATCGATTAAATCGATTTTTTGCCCAGCCCTACGTTGCCTACAAAGTTGTATCGTGCTTTCATTCCATTATATTCCATTCCATTCCAACTGGAATATTCCCTGCATTTAAAATGAGTCAGTGTCAATAGACTATATACGGGCTAAAGGTTTAGTATGCGGTTGTTAAAATTATTGAGCAAACAAGCTCTCAACAGTGTTGGTTTACAAGCAAACGCATTAGCAAAAAATAATACCCATAACAGATTTGAATATTAGGCGCTTTTAATATTCAAATTATATTCGAATACCGACGTTCGGTGTCAAAGCCCAAGTTCAGGCAGGTTCGGTATCATTAACATTAAGCAACAGAGACGACGCAGAAAACGTTAGCAGAAACTATGGTGCTCAGAAGACAATTTGATATTAGGCTAAATTATGGATATGATACGAAAGTCATTTCGCTGGTCTGCTGCTCAAAGTGAAGGCATTCTTTAGGCCTACTTCAGAGACGGGCAGCTTTGCGCTTCTGAAGGAAAATCATATTTATCCTAACGCAATAGCAGATTCTGCCTACCAGCAATAAATAAAGGCCTGCGTAAATAATAAGGCCTGGGCTTTGGGTAGCTTATATAAAGTAAATAAAAGTCCGGTCCATATAATTTCAGGGAATACGGTAGGCAAGCTATTTCTGAGATTTACTCACTTCAATCCTGGACAAATTAGATAATAGACATGCAAACAAATACATGGAAACAATATTAGCATAGGCCTACCTGTAGCCTACTTGATATAGCATAGGCCTACCTGAACTAAAGACACTGTAGCCTACTTGATACAGGAGCAGGGCTGATACAAGACTGCTGCATCCATTCCAGCAACTTCTAACGCGGTTGCTTTTTACATTACTTGACTCTGGTTACTACGGTTACTCTCTTGTTATGCATTTTGAGTGGGTTTTCTTTTTCATTATTGGTACAGCTTATAATCAATTATTATTTTGATTGGCTAATAGGTAAGACACTCAAATGTCAGAGGCGGGGGAAAAACCTCAGACTCCTTTAGTGGAACGTGGTTGTAGATAAACATCAACTACTCCCGTTGAATGCGAGGTTCTTGAGGACGGTAGTGCAAAAAACCCTGTTACACCCGCGTGCTGACATTTTTTTCAGTATGTTCTCCAGTTAAACTGAAATTCAACATGCACTTATTTCAAACAGAAATTCAACATGCACTTATTTTTATTAGAGCCGTTAGCCGTTCTCAATGTTAGCTAGCTAGGCTATTAAATAGACTACAGTTGTTATAGCCTACCGCCGAAGCAACAGGGGGCTGGACAAGCGACTGTTCCAAACAATTTTTGATTGGACCAAAGATTCTTGAGCAGAGCTCTTTGGATTGGACAATGTAATGGAGGAGGTGTAGCTTTGCACTGTCTACGTACACAGAGCACTAGTTTCAGATTGTTTTTTTTCAGCCCGGCAAAATCTAGCCTGAAATTTGCATATAGAAGGAGGCAGAAGATGGTTTTTGGAGTTTCGGTATAGTCCGTTGGATACCTTAAGCTACCTAAATTCAACAATAACAAGGTAAATGTGGTTTTGCATTCTATGGGCTCTTTAATGAATAACTAATGCAAAGGAATATTACCAAAAATAAACTAATGTGAAATAATAATAATAATAACCAAATTAATAATTTGTCACTCAAAACTAACATAGCTCCAACACACGCATATTGTGTGGAACTTTGGCGTGATTGGGAGGATGGTGTCCCTTGGCATATGTGGGCCATATTCTCTGTTACGGAAAATGTCTACACAAAACTATTTGATTTCCACAAGTCCTCACAAATATGCCATGTTAATCTACTGAAGCCTTTTTTTCAGCGTGGCATGAAAGCTTCCTCCGTAACCGCTAGGGTTTCTACTGTGAGCTCTGTCAAGGTGTCTGCGGGGATTTCGCCTCCGATGGTGGCAGCGGGGAGTGAGGAATTTCCCGACACTGCAGGCATGCAGACAAGATTAAAAAATTCAGAGAGCATTTATCTTCGTCACAATGTTTAGAATTGGCACAAGTTATAGCCGATTTTCCTATGCTCTTCGGTGATGATCCATCTCGTACCCATTTAATTGCCCATGATGTAGATGTCGGTGATGCGTTGCCTATTCGGCAGCAGTTTTACCGGGTGCCATTAGACAAACGGAAACAATTAGAAACCGAAGTGCAATATCTCTTAGAGAATGATTTGGCTAAACCTTCTTGTTCAAGTTGGTCTTCTCCGTGCATTCTGGTAGGTAAACCAGATGGAACATTTCAATTTTGCACGGATTACCATAAGTTAAATAAAATCACCAAGCCTGATGCCTTCCAGCTTCCTCGTATGGAGGATTGCATTGATCAGGTCGGGGCTGCCAAGTTCGTGAGCATATTCGACCTGCTTCGTGGATATTGGCAAGTTCCCTTAACGCCAAGACCACGGGAAGTGACAGGCCTCTATTCTTACTCCGTTATGAGCTTTGGTCTCTGCAATGCTACAGCTTGTTTTCAGAGGCTAATGAATAAAGTAGCTTCTGGTCTCAAAGGTGTTGCGGTTTATTTGGATGACGTCATCACATGTATTGATACCTGGGCTCAACATCTGGTGCGGGTGCGTGTGCTCTTCCAGCGTTTGGCAGATGCATGTTTGCCTGTAAATCTGGCAAATTGTGAATTTGCCAGAGCCACAGTCACTTATTTGGGGAAAGTGGTTGGGAATGGTAAAGTTGGGGTCCTCAGAGATAAAGTGATGGCCATTGAGCGTTTATCCTCTGTCAACAAAAAAACATTTATTGCTTTTCTTTGGCATGGTTGGCTATTATAGGAGTTTTTGTCCCAATTTTCGTTGTTGCTCCTGATTTGCTGAAGACTTCAGCCAAGTTTTGGTGGTCAGAGAAATGCGATCAGGCATTCCTGAATGTCAAAATGTTGTTAACCACTTCTCCAGTTCTCACAGCTCCTATGCTTGACCAACCGTTTAAAGTGCAGGTTGATGCTGGAGCTGGAGCAGTGCTTTTGCAGACCTATAATGGGGTGGATCATCCCGTGTTTTTTCTCTTGAAAGTTTAATGTCCACCAACGCAATTATTCAGTCATCGAGAAAGACACTGGCTCTTATTTGGTCTTTGCAACATTTTTATGTTTATGTAGGTGTAGTTGTCATTTATTCTGACCACAACCCTTTGACATTCCTCCATTCTTTGCACAGTCCAAGTCAACATTTAATGGGTTGGATTTTGTTTTTGCAGCCTTACAACCTGCAAATCAAGCACATTCACGGTGCTGATAACATAGTAGCTGATAGTTACAGTAATGTTGATATGGTGTAGTGTTGATGGAGCTGCCTTGTTTTTGTCCTTCTTTTTTGCTGTAATTTCTCTCTCCTCCTGTTTAATGTTCTTAGAACTTCTTAATTTTGCTTTTGTAGGATCCCGTTTGCGGAAGTAGGGTGGAGCTTGAGACGTGTGAGTGATGAGATGCGGTGAATTTGGGGATTGGGTATTTTGAGAGGTACATTGGATTGAATCGCAATTGTTGTATTTGGATTATTATTATTATTATTATTATTATTATTATTATTTTGAATTTATTTTGTTAAACTGGGGATTTTTTTGAAGGTGGGGGTGTGACGCTGAAGCCTCTTTGTTTGCGCGCTTGTTTGCTCTCTCTGTCTTCCTCCTTGCAGGTAATTGCGTGGGCGTGGCTTCCCAATTATGCCATTTGCCAATAGGTGTATAAGGGGAACTCGGCGCTTACCTGGGGAGCTGCCGTTTTGCCGTCGCTGCTGTCTTTTTTCTTTTCACATCCACATCTCGGTACTGATTCTTACCTGTGCCCTGCTGACACACTGATATTCATGACTGACGCCGATCGCTTAGTGCTTTCTTTATTTTTAATATTTGATGTTTGAAAGTGTTTTTGAGATAGACACCATTCAAAATCTAAAATGTCCGGCCTGATCTCGATTGGTGTGCTTACATTTATCTTATTTGTATCTCTTGTAATTCGTCCGCTTTTCTTATGTATGGCCATTGGCCAATGTGCCGATTGAGAGGAATTATTTTCCAAAACTAGAGGGCACCAATGAGAAACGAGCTTGAACGAGAATGAGTGGTCTGATTGGTTGTATATTCTGACTGCCGCCGGTTAAGCCCGCCTCCCAGAATTCGGTTAGTATCGTAGAATGGCCAGACTAAGCTCCTGTGAGCTTTGTAGTCACGTTAGCCAGGCGAACAATACAATTTCTTTGAATTCTTAAACTGTGTGCAATGACAAAAATAAGAAATAATTTAGCGCTTCTTAACCGGTGAAAACTATTTAAAATGTGCTCCTTCTACCTTAGCCTGTTTGTTCCATGGAAGACAGGGAGGAGTAACACACAAAAATAACGATCTCCGTGAAATCAATGTAATTTCAAAGTTGTGCACCTCACTTAATTCTGCGAATTAAGATTATGCAATGGAACACCCTGGAACAACCCAGATGCCAGAATTGCTGATGATCTTGATGATCACCGAGCTTTTTTTGTGAATCGTTCCTGCGGCAGCATAACTCATCTGCAAAGGCCTCACGGTCCAAATGAAAGTTCAGAGTGTGTGAGGTTTGTTAGTCACACTAGCAGGACAAGCCGATAAATGCGTGGCTGTTTGCGTGTTCCTCTCGTTCCCTCTCAAGCAAGCAAATGCAGGCCTGTCAATTGTTAAGAACATGGAAGAAATATGGTCATACTCTCGTATTTTAATGGGACAATATTTAAAACAGGAGACAAAGTCAGACGAGGATTATAAAAAAACAGAAACAGAGTTGATGATTTTGTCTGAATTCCTTGTGGTTGTGTTAGATGTAGTGTAGAAATAATGGTGAACAATGTAATATAGAATGTCTTGAACGTTGGCATGTTCAAATTCGTCCATGACCGACATCAAACGCAATATACTATTTCACCATATAGTGGCGCTTGACCTTAATACAGCCCTCAAAGGTGCGCAACAGTAAAAAGACTTAAGTCAGGAGGAGAATACGCGTAAGGAACCTTTTCATGAGAAACACCCCTATTTCAGGGTTGCTCCGCCTAGAACGCACAACTGGCTGTCTGGCGCGTAAGTGACTGATTTGAGCCTATGGCAGAATGCGCGCAGGCTGAAAAGCGTGCAGCTACGCGCCTTTTTTTACTTTAGCCACCCGGAGAATTCTGCCCTAAGAGACGGCAAACGCTACCACGCTCACCTATTTCTGTTGAGATAGGATCTGCTTAATGGCAACAGATATAGAGCTTCTCTGAACAATTAGGTATCTGGATATTTCTTCACATATGAGTCTGACGATACGCTTAATGTAAAGGTAATTCATTAGGTCTACTCTAACAATTTAAGAGAAAGGTTGTAGCTGTTCGCTTTCGGTGTTTGTTGAGGGTAGCCTACTGCAACTTGTTCACGCGGTAAAATGTATCATTCTATTGGTTTATCACGTTATGGTCAAGACGCATATAAACGGATTGAGCGTTCACACTACAGAACATATGCAGATACATGCGTCTTAAACCACCTCCACGTGGTTAAGAATAATCGGATTTCAAACTGTTTTGGTCATTGTTCACACCAGTCTTTAGAATGAGACACTTGCAATCGGATTTACCCAAGACGCATTCAAATGACTAATGTGAACAGGCTCTAAATGACTGAACTGACGGGATCAAGGATGTTTTCCTCTGTGACATTTCTTAAATGGTTGTAGTTGAAGTGGTAATTCCATGTGTCATGTCATTGTATGGCAGGATTACACGTTAGAAGGGACGTTTGGGATTGCCACAGATGACTTCTCTGACACTGGCCGCATCATAGAAAAGACAACATTTGGTAAGAATAGTTCCTAGTCTAACAGGTTGATTCTGCCTGACAAATGTACTAGTTTTGTTGTTTTCTTCGTCAACTGAATGCCACCGTTCTGAGCTTTTTATCTGTTTTCAAAGATCATATCACTGTGGAGAAGCTGGAGAGGATCCTAGCAGTTATTCAAGGAGGGCATCAAAAGACTCTGATCACGTATGTCTCATCCAAAAAGCAAAGTTTGTGCTCGGGCAGTTCCATGGGATATGGACTTCTTACCACATCCATTATGCCAATAAAATTCCTAGACATTTGTATTACCTGGAATTTGAAGATTTGCTGTATTTTGCTTTAAACAAATAGGATTACATAGAATTGCCATCTTGCAAATACATGCATACATTCATGCATACATACATTTAAAATACAGATAATATGTTGATGATAATGTATAAATTGTTCATGGTTCATGGAGTTTGGTGAATTGCTAACAAATATTTACTTGAGGTTTGACTGTCTAATTATATCTGGAGATTTTAACTTACATGTGGATAATCATGAAAACACATACTCAGGCACATTACTTAGACTAATTGACACTTTTTGCCTATATTTTTATTTTTATCTTTGTAAAGCTTTGTAACTACCTCCTTTGTGTATGAAATGCGCTATATAAATAAACTTGCCTTGCCTAGATTATTAATTGTTGCCAATTTGTTGAACTCAGATACTCAGGTGTGGACCTTCAGTCTCAAGAGGCCTATGAACTGGCGGCCAGGGGGATCCTGCGCCCCCACAGCAAGTCTCCCCCAGTCCTTGTGGGTCTACGATGCAGCCGTTTTCAGCCCCCCCACTTTACCTTAGGTAACAGCAGAAGATTCTTTTAATCATAATACTGACATGGAGAGGTGTTTGTAAAACCTGAGTCTAGAGAACAAAGTGGAGCATGACTTAGCCCTGCATGCTGGTTATAATGTAACCATTATGAGCTGGATGGGAGTGGTTTTGGCTCTGCATTCCGTGTCACATGATCATAAGTGTTAACGGTAGCTTGGTGCGTGCACAGTAATTGAGCAGTTGCACTTCTGGTACTGTGTATTTCTAGACCTCAGTCTTCATGGAACTTAAACTTCACAACTTAAAGATGCAGTCAGTGATGGAGTTTTATAATTTGGAGGGCTGTCCCCAATTGTTTGTTTTCAGTATTCAGAGACCATGTATCATAGATCACTAATATAGCCTGCCAAAGTTTGTTAGGCAGTTTTTGGTATGGAATCAATTTTGTGCTTTTGTACTTATAAAAAAACCTTTTAAAAAACAAATTATTTATGTAATTGTGTAAAATGTCATGTCTTTATCATGTATTTGATGCCAACATCAATCTTATTTGGCATCAACATGTTTTACTAACCAGGAATCCCTTCCCTTGTGAGTAAATGTAAGGCATGTTTTTTTACCCATTGGATAACCAACATCTTGCAATCAACATCTTGCATTCTCTGTGTGATTGTCTCCCCATCTTATTTCTGCTTCTCACTGAATTCCTGCAGAGGTCCAGTGTTTAAATGAGACACAGGGTTACTTGCGTAAGCTGATTCATGAAGTGGGCCTTGAACTTCGGAGTTCGGCAGTCTGCACAGGTGTCCGGCGCACCCGTGATGGACCGTTTAGCCTGCAAGAGGCACTCACCCATCAGCGCTGGACTACCACAGACATTCAGGTGGCCATCAAGGCACACCGGGCCATGCTGAAGACTCTCTATTCGAGACATACTGAGAAATTTCACAGGGCAGCTCTGTCCACTAACCAGCACAAAACACTTTACAGCCAGCATTGCTAGAACTGTCCCAAAGCACCTGCAGGCTGCTGCAGAGAAAACGGCAAGCTCTTCATCCTGGTGGGGTGCCATACAAACTGTCATACTAATATATTTATTGTGACTGATGAGCGGATAACTGACCATTTTCGCCTATTACTGTTGTGTTGCAATATCCGTGTCCCAATAAACAGCATTTCCCCATTTATTCTCAGAGTATTTTCTCATTCTTGAATCCATTCTATCCGATCAAAGTAATGTAAACAAGACATGTGGTAGTCTTTCAGTCACATTCTTATGGGAAGGAACTTGTGTGACAGGAAAACAACATTTTCTGCAGTACAGTGTCTTTGTGACCACAGTATTGCATAGTGCAGTACAATGCAATCAAGTATAGCATTATCCATAATAATGCACCTACTGCCATAATATTGCAGTAATACTGTTATACAGTTTTGACACAGAGGTACAATGTAGAATTTTTTCGTAAGTGCAAAACACGGAACCATTACTTCGGCCCCTTAAGCTCTACACGGAACGTTTTAGAAGTTGGACCAACATTGTGCCCTTCATACTTCTGTAGAAGGTATGGTTTTAATCGCAGCAACTATAATCGCGGAGTTTAATGTTTAATCTTATACGTGTCTAGATTAAGAGCATGCATGAGATTAATTTTGCTGAACTCCGGCGACAGCAGGGTTTATGTGTCGAATGTTAGTACGTTTGTAGTTTCCTCACCGTGCAAAGATCGGATGTAGGCTAATGTACGTTTCGGGTATGCTATGTGAAGTGTGAAATGCAATTTATTTTTTATTTTTATCACTGTCTAGAAACACTTGAAAGGAATGACAAATACTATCATCAGTGTCATCAGTTAAGAAAATTGAAAGGCCTTAAGAAATGTCTGATTTTCAAAGAAAACTTTGAGACGTTGAGCGCAAGTAATGAAATACCAAATCGCATCTGCTGTAAACGTCATTATGTTTGAATTGCATCGGAATGTAGTCTACAAGCAGTCTGAAGTTGCAAGGATGCCTACAATGTCAGATAGAAACTACAGGGTAGGCCTAGCCCATTGCAGGAAATAATAATGTAGTGAGCAGGTGCAGATATAGTGTACCCAGAAAGAGACAACTGCGTAATGTTCCCCAAATGTCAAATATCTAATTTGGAAGACAGCCATTCAAAGCATAATACTGTGAGTGAAGAGATGGTCAAGTGTAACACCTAGGGGTGGGCGGATCGATTCAAGGTATTTATATAATCAATATTAAAGTTGGTATCGCATCGATACCAGTGAGATGAAATCGATAATTTAACCTCTAGTTTTCCTGTTTAATGTTTAGTAGGATCTACTTTCTTTCCGCCACTTCAGTGCTCACTGAGTTTATTACACGCACACTCTGCCTCGGCTCTCTGATTCGCTGTTGTTCTGTCACGTGACATACCAAGTAACTTGTTCAGTGCTGCAGCAGCCCAATGTGAACAGTGAACATTAGTGTTGCGCGGGTCAACCCATAACCCGCGGGTCGGGCGGTTACGGGTAGAAGTAGGCCTATTGCTGGTGCGGGTGGTTTCGGGTCGGGTCAAAAAGGTAAAAACGCAATGAATTGGGCATATTGCATTAGATACTTTCTAAGACTTTTGGAAGGCTCATTGTTATGATTTCCCTCTCCTCTCGATGCTGGCAAGAGCGGTGCTTTGCGTTCCTGCATCCAGTGTTTCGAGCGAGCGCGCGTTCAGTTCAGCAGGTGGCGTGCTGGAAGCGCGTCGAAATAGGCTGGCCCAGTGGATTCTATTAGGCTACTTTCCTTCACAGTGCTTCCAAACATATGCCATAAATAAAGTTGGCCAATATTTTCAATTTGGTAGCTTAGATTGTTGAAATGTCACGGCTTTGTTGGCTTTATTATGCCATGATAATGTTACAGCTTGGAACAACTTGTGTTGGCTTTGTTATGCCATGATACTGTTACAGCTTGGAACAACTTGTTTTTTTTTCATACACACTTGTGTCTTGTAGGCCTACAGGAGAAATGTGTTTCATTTTTGGCAATCCTTTAATAAAAACGACAAATCAATCGTTTTTTTTGGCGTTGTTTCATAGGCTAATTAATCCTTCACGAAGTTGTATCATCATCTTTAAGGCGCAAATCATTGTCATTTGGATTCCATTGTTCCAAATTAGTCCTCTCCACTTAACTGGTAGCTAGGTTCCGCGACAGTAGACACACTGGCGTTTTTTTTTTTTTCATCGGGTCGGGTCGGATTTGGGTCACGGTTCGACCATTTTTTTTGCGGGTCAGGCGGGGCGGTTCGGATCTATTGATGGGTCGGGTTGGGGCGGGTTTTAAAAAAGCCTGACCCGCGCATCACTAGTGAACATACAAATGTAAAGGACATATTTTGATGAAATTATGAAATTAAAGTGATGATTTGAAAGAAACTCTAATCATAGCCCTGTTACACAAGCTTGGTGAGTGTTGTCAATAGCAAGGACAGTAAAAAAGAAAATTTAGCTTACAGCTTACACTAACTCAATGGAACATAAGCTCTATAACTCTATACACAGGGTTCAAATCCCACCCAAAATATAGCTCTGAAGGAAAGAAAGTATAGGCTACTAAAACAGGCCTCTTCCTTCTCTTTGTAAAACATAGGCCTACTCATTTATATAAAATAAAGTGTGCTTCATTTTTAAGTGTAATAAGTATCGTATCGGTATCGATATCAGATTTTGCTGTATCGCCCAGCACTAGTAACACCGTTGTGGCTGTGTTGAGGTAGCCTGATTTGATCAGCCGCTTTCACTTAGTTTCTCCAGAGACGTTTGATGAAGCGAGACGAATCATAAGGAGATTCTTCCTGTAAAATGACTTATTACTAAATGACAGTCTCATTAAAATTGACCTTGTTATACAACAGTACTGCTGTCAGCTAAAATGAACATTTACATCTCATGTTTGTTTACAACAATATTCAAGTTTAACCAAAATCCTTAAGTGCTAGCGAGCTAGCCCGCATGCATCGCTAGCCATATTCCCATAGTAACCCAGTCAAATCGATTTGCCGTGCGAACGTTAGCAGGCTAGCTTGCTAGATTAACTGATAAAATTAATTATTTATCCCGTGTCTTAAAATATGAGTTATTGCTATTACACATACGCAATGTTAAAAAACGACACACAAAATTATGTTTACATTGCCTAACATATTTTTAAGAGAATTTGTTAATGTTTTTTTTTTTTTTTTTTTTACTTTTTTTTTTTTTTTTATTATTGAATGCAAAGGACAATGACAGTAATGCAAAAAGAGATACAAATGATAACAGGACAATTGAACATACATACATAATTAAATAAATCAAAAACAATAAAGAGGAATAAATTAGCCAGTATTGAGCAAACCTAAAAGTTTGTCATTTTTCTTATTCTTAATAATTTTAAGAGATTTAAGTAAGGATTCCATTTCTAACTCAAAGTTCCGAAAGGAAGGTTGATTTTTTCCCCATTTCTGTTTAAGTATGAAAAATTTGGCTTGGAAAACAAAGAAGTTCACCAGAAACTCAATCGATTTGTCTTTTGCATTTTCATAATAAAAAAATATATCTTTAGAAGTGAGTAGATAAGGAGAAGAACCCCTTTGAACAAAAAGATAATGACTAAGGTCAGAGACAAATTCTTTTACCTTATCACATTCAAAGAACATGTGCAACAGTGTTTCATCTAAGTCTTCACAAAAGGAACATTTAGCACTGATGTCTGCGTATTTCGCTATATCTACATTTGTGGGGTAAATTTTGTGAAGAATCTTGAAGTGAACTTCCTTCACTTTGTTTGCAACGCAATACTTATTAGGCAATAGCCATGTTCTCTTCCAGGAATTTGTTAATGTTATAACCATAGGTTATAACGTCTATGACGTCCGTAATTAGGAGACCGGAAAAGTATCTGTTTGATTCACTGATCTCTAAAGAATAATAATTATTATTTAAAGGTTCCACTATAAACAGTTTAATACTTGATTTTTTTACATTACCATAGGTCAGTAAGTTGCACTTGTATGCTCAACTTCAAAATGCTCTCCTACCCCTGTAGTCTGTATTCGCCTGTGATAGAAAACAGCCGGGAAAAACGAGCGAATCGGGAAAGCCGTACAAATGTACGTCACTTTGAACATTAGCTATGCAGTTATAGTGCGTACACGGGCATGTCGGATGTCGGAGGATTCTACAGAACTCTATTGTTACGGTAGGCGACGTCACGTCTCATCGAACGTTTCATCTCGGACCTCCCACCTTGAAGTCTGGAGAACTTTGGGAGAGCTCCTAGAAGAACGTTACTGCATTATTGCATCATTCAGCGATGACCGTTGTGTTGTGTGTAGCTGAGCTAGCCTACCTAGCTGCTATATGCTTTATCAACATTATGTAAATGAAAAACCTAGATAAAAAGTAAAGCTTTAGAGATAACAATACAAGTAGCAGCTAGTATAGACCTCATCGTATCTCTTTGTACTTACTGTTCAAGGATGTGTGCTGCCAAGTGTTGTAAGACAAGCCTCATGTAATTGTATTACAGCTACAATTGCTGCTATCAAGGGGGCAAAAAGAATCCTCTGACATCCTACATGCCCGTGAATGCACCATTAGCCCGCCCTCAAGAAAACATTATTGCAGACAGACCCACTAGAGGGAGCGTCACAGTGCTGTTAGCCAATCAGAGGCGATGCGTTTGCATTATCATTAATATTCATAAGAATCCTCTCGCACTATCCCTGCACTCGTTTTCACCTAACTAAAATAGCTTGAAACAAGACAACCACAGCATATTTTTGTCGAAACCAACACTCATGACATTATTTTAGACAAGAGACCACCACAAAATTAATGAAAATACGATGGAATGAGACCTTTAAAGGAGAAGGCCGGTGTGATTTTGACCCGGGCTGTACTGATATCCAATACCGACATCCGGTCACACCCAGCATTCCGCATTTTACACCGTTTTAGCCAAAGCTTTCATTAGCCTTACACTGCTACACTGGGGGCATAGGGAGCCGAAGTCTCCACCCCTTCCGGTAGGCCCATGGGACTTAAGACCGGAAAAAAAAATGAATGGTAGTAAATGAAGAGATAAAAATTATTTTCTGGCCCACTTCCTGTCCTGAATCACACAAATGATGTACCCGAATTTAAATAATAAATAATGGTGTGACTTTCGACTGTATCTGTTATGTAATTTGTGAATCATTTGCTTGTAAAAAAACATAATTATTTGGACTACAATTCGCCATTCACAAATCGGATGTCACAGCAGAATTTCTCCCTGCACACTTTTAATCACCGTTCGTTTCCCCATCAAAATGTCGATATACCTTAATGTTATCAAAGTGTTACCACAACGCCAATGGTGGTTGCTCTTTCTACCGATTTCCAGTTGAGAAGAAAATGAGAAGAAAGTGGATAAAACTTTACGGGAGTGGTGGCTAAGGTAAATGTTAGCTGACACCTATGCTATGTCTGATACTGTTAAACAGGCTAATGTTACTATGGTGACATAAATGTTATGAGACAAGCGCTGTAGTACGCTACCTGGTCTAACACAAAACCTAAAGTAACTTTTGCTGCAGTTCAAAATTTAGTGCTCTCTCAACGTCAGTGTGTATCTTTAAAATTCACAGACAATATATGTGACATCCATAGCACATTTCAAACGGGACCAGAAAATAACTTTTATCTCTCCATTGAACGCGATTCATTTTTTTTTCGGTCTTAGGTCCCATGGGCCGACCGGAAGGGGCGGAGACTTCAGCTCCCTATTGCATAGTCAACGCAGCTAAATCGCTATTTTTACACCATTAACAAGGTTCAGAGTAACTCCCCATTTTATTGGTAGACTTCTGAGAGCCCTGACATTTAAAACAAGACAGTGAGAATTTTGAAAGTGTACAGGTACTTTATTAAAAAGACAGTACCTTCTCGGAATTTCCCGGTCACCGCCATCTTGAAATTAAATCACAATTGACGAGCTACAACTTTATAAATGTCTTTGGTCAAACTCTTTTAAGTTTCATCATTTGTTGGTGCTTTAGTGCTCATGTAGATAGTCACCATTTTAAGATGAAATCCAAACACTTCAACAGAATATAATTTTCCATCTGTTCCCCTGTCCTGTCTGTTCGTCAATCGACTTATCGTGATTTACATATGTATTGGCGAAAGAATGATTATTTTAATACACTATTTTATTTTAAGTATATGGTTATATGCGTTAAATCTTATAAATAATTTACTTACGCAGGTATACGCTGGTTTTAAAACAGCTGAGGGGTTTAACGACGTCGTGCCTAACACCCCTCAGCTGTTCTAAAACCAGCGTATATGCACGGCCTCTCGTGGCTTATTGCTTAATCACCAAAGATCTTTTAGAACACAAGATAAAGCATTCTAGGCTTCGTCAGTGTTATCAAACGGATACTTTTCTGTACGTCATAGACCTTATAACATTAACTTGAGATGTAAATGTTCATTTTAGCTGACAGCAGTAATGTTGTATAACAAGGTTGATTTTAATGAGACTGCTATTTAGTAATAAGTAGGCTATTAAAATGGCTATGGACTCTGATTTCGTTGGTTAGCAATTAGACAGTAATGCCAGAGAATTTTCAATATGGGGAGAACGATTACTCTCAGAATCCTTCCTGGTGGTACTGCAACGAGAGGGCACTCCCGAGTGAATTAGCTAAATGCTATGTTAATGCTATCCTATGAAAAGCAGAAAGGACATGAGTGACTTATTTCATTTTTAGTGGAAAAGAAGAAGAAGAATTATACTCTTTTGATCCCGTAAGGGAAATTCAGTCTCTGCATTTATCCCAATCCGTGAATTAGTGAAACACAGTCAGCACACAGTGTGAAGTGAAGTGAAGCACACACTAATCCCGGCGCAGTGAGCTGCCTGCACAACAGCGGCGCTCGGGGAGCAGTGAGGGGTTAGGTGCCTTGCTCAAGGGCACTTCAGCCACTTTCCACTGGTCGGGGTTTGAACCGGCAACCCTTCAGTCACCAATCTGAAGCGCTAACCAGCGGGCCACGGCTGCCCCTTTTTTTTTTTTCTACAATCTACACTCAGGTAGCTACTACCACAACATACATTAAGAAATTAAGTTGTCAACTGTGACAACAACGAGTTTTAGGCGCTTAGCTCCATAGATCACAATTCATCTTTCACTTGCTCAACAGCAAAACTAGCAGAATTTCAACAGATTGCATAGTAGAGAGTGGACTCGGCTGATTGAAGATGAGATGCGCCGCAGCATTTTGGATCATCTGAAGTGGCTTGACGGCACAGGCAGGAAGTCCTGCCAGAAGGGCATTGCAGTAGTCAAGGCGTGAGACGACCATAGTTTGAACCAGCAATTGGGTGGCTTGTTGAGTTAGGTATGGTCTAATCTTTTTGATATTGAATAGTGCAAAGCGGCAGGCCCGGGCAACAGAGGCAACATGGTCATTGAAGGTTAGCTGGCCATCAATCATAACACCTAGGTTTCTGGCTACCCGTGAAGGAGCAAGAGACAAGGAGCCAGAGTTGATGCAGATGTTGTGGTGAACAGTTGGTTTAGCGGGGAGGACTAGCAGTTCGGTTTTTGAGAGGTTCAGCTGGAGATGATGGTCTTGCATCCATGCAGAGATGTCAGAGAGACAATCTGAGATTCGCGTTGGGATGGTTGGGTCATCGGGTGAGAATGACAGATAGAGCTGGGTATCATCGGCATAGCAGTGGTAAGAGAAGCCGTGCTGGTGAATGATTTGGCCCAAAGAAGTGGTATACTACCGGTCTCCTAAAAAGGCGTGGCAGCCTCTCGAACACTACGTCATTGATACAGGAAGAATCTCCTCATGATTCGTCTCGCTTCATCAACCGTCTCTGGTTTCACTTGACGGTGGGAGGGATACTTTCTCCTTCAACCAATCACTACTGCTTGGTCGTGATGTATGCTTTGCACCGGAACGCACCTAGCAGTATCATTGTAGTATTTTTGATCATATCGAAAACGTGTATTGACCCATCCCATGTGATGTCAGAGCAAAAGTAAGTGCCATTTTGGACATGGACTACCAGTAGTCTACCACGGCTGACAACGAGGAATAAGGAGCACAGTGCCAAAAGGATAATCGAAAGGAATAAAACATTTAAAGTTTTTACTTTCAGAAAAACTTCCATCATGCCATTATACTGTTGAGCACCTAGATGTAGTAACGACAACTTTGTTGGAGGTAAGACCAATAAAATTAGCTAGAAAAGGCTTAACATTACTTTTAACGTTTTGTAGCGGGCAGTGTGTAACCAAATGGGATAAAAGAACCCATTTTAACCTCTTTGTTGTGTAGTACCTATTAGCTAATGCTGGCTAACGCTGTGTTCCTTTGCGTTGGTAGACTGAACAACGGATCCGGCGTAATGGCGTACAATTCTGCATTTAAAATAAGAGAAACATATATTTGTGTCTGAAATGTATGCCGTTTCCTGTAGTCTGTAAGAACGGTTGGAGAAAGTAATGTCAAATAGTGAGTGCAGGAATCATAGAAGGTAAACAGTGCATAGCCTACTCTAAAGTCAATGGCCATTCTATATGTATATCTATGGTCGTGAACTTCCGAACGTCAGTGAACAATCCTGATTGAAGCAGGTAAACGTCATTCTCTATGCCTGCTAATCTCTAAACTTTTCCAAATAACTCTCCCTCTGCTCACCCTGTAAATGCCTTGCATCGCTGGACAGTGAAGGTGTTTTCTGCATTTTATTTCACTCCTTTTTCGTTTTCTCGTCCATCGCATTCAAACTGCAGTCCACTACACGTCCAAAATAGCGGTTGCATTTACGAAGGTCACGTGAGTGGGAATTCATCGATCTGCGATGGAAATCTACGAATCAAAGGAACAATATCAAATTCAAAGTTGATATTTGACAGCAAGTCAAAGAATGAAAACATAAGTAGTCAGCTGGACATTATGCGTGTTCTAAGATTTCGTGATGTTCACAAGCGAGTGCACAGTTGGAAATCGCTGTTTCTTCAGCAGTTAAGGCACACCCCTATTTTTCCTTTTTTTCAAAACAACAGCATACCCAAATTGAAAGCTTGACAGTTCCTACATAGTTTTAGACTCAGGGATGTGCCTCATACCATTGGAAAGGTGACACCCTCAAGTTTTTTCTAGAGGAATATGTTTCTGTGACATATGGACACAGAGTTATAGAGGTTGGAACTAAGTTTTTTTTCCCCCGCTCATTTCAAATGTCTATGAACTAACTAAGATATGAAGGTACCATCCATATGATACCCCCAAATAAAAAATCTAAGTTCTAACTCCATCTCTCAACCTGTTACACAGTACTTGAGCAGTACACGCTTCGCTCAAATAGAATGTGCACTAAATGATTTAAAGTAGCTGTCCAATTACAGAACAACATGGACATTATTAGCACTTGGAGAAACAGGAGGCATCGGACACTGGAGAAAGTATATTGTCTCTTGAAAAAAGGGTCAGAGAACCGACACCGTCGAAAACTCTGATGGAGGAAAAAAAAAAGTCCCGAAAGTCTACCGAAACAATGTTACCGTCACGGGCCAGTGTAACCGAGGTGGATAAAACAACTTTATGAAGTTAGCTATCTTCATGGCAGCCTAAAAGTATAAGCCATTACGTGTTTTCCTGCTTTTCCCCTTCGGTTTTCAGCTCAATCTAACTAATGATATATCTCCTATGACTTCACTTTAATTTTCAATTGCTGAAACGTTAGGATAGTTAGAAATCAGTAGCAGTGGGAGCAAAAACTGTACTGTACTGTAGCTATTGGCCCGTGGACTGTAGCAAGACACAGAGGCACTGTCCTGTTGTTTTTGTTTATTGTTGTCAACATGTATGCATGGGACAAGTGTGAAACGTAATTTCGATTCCTTTGTATGTCAAGTACATTTTAAGAAATTGACAAATAAAACTGACTTTGACTTTGTAGTTTTTTGGCCCGTGGATTGTAGCGAAACGTCGCGGCACCCAGTCACTGTCTCGCGGTACCCATGCGCTTGTTTGTGCATTAATTTACTGTACTGTTGCAACTTGGGGTTAAGGTTAGTGCTGGGGGGTGGTCCAGGTTGTCAACTTCCGGAAGACAGTTCCGTATTACAATATACTAAAACAAGCGCAATACAGTGTCTAGGTGTCGCAAGACAGGGCCTGGTTGTCGCAGGACAGTGACTGGGGTGCCGCGAGACAGTGCTTGGTGTCTCGCTACAATCCATGAGCTACAGGACAGTTATTGCTCCAACTGCCTCTCTTAGAAATTGTGATGTCAATGAACTAACTCAGCCAGCTAACCAAGGTGCTAAATAGCCGATTTGATCAGCCGCTTTCACTTCGTTTCACTTACTTGTTCTGGCTTTAATGCCTTAATGTCAGGAATCGTTTCCAAAACAGAGTGAATAACTTTGCCGATATCCATCTCTTCAGCTTCGTTCAGTTCTGCTCGAACTACACCAGAATTAGAAATTTCTGCTTGAGCGCTAGAGTTCAAAGTCATCATCTTCAGCCCCCAATCTGTTTGCTGATTGGCCGATACGATTTCTATTCGGAGCGAACGGAAGCTAATCATTAGTTCCCTGACTAGTTGGTGGAGGTAAATGAAATTGACTGGAAGCACGAGGCGGTTTTAGCCTGGGTAGTGTTGAGGGTGTTTGAAAGGATTTTGACAGCAGTTAGTGTTGAGTAATACTGTAGGGTAACCCTACCAGGTTTTAAAAACTGGAAATGGATGACAATTGGCTTAATTAGATCAAAATGTTAAAAAGTAATCAAATGTAATGAGTTACATTTGTTGAAGTTAAAGTAGTTGAATTAGGTACACTGCTATTATATATGGTAACTTATGACTGTAACACATTAAAGTAACTTTAACACTGATTGTTAGTGTAATGAATATTGAAACATCTAGCAAAATATCTTGACAGCTGAGACAGAATATCCACAATGTTTTGTATAGATAGGCCAATCCATTGGGTGTGTGTTTGTTCTCAGGCGAGATGCGGGGTTCATTCCGCTGGGTACTGTGGGATGTAAAGGACACTTTGCTAAAGGTACGACATTCTGTTGGGGAGCAGTACTGCACTGAAGCCTCTCGTCTCGGACTGGAGCTACCACCTTCACAGGTGGAAGCTGCCTTCAAGCAGGCATACCGCCGCCAATCCAAACTGTACCCCAACTATGGCACGACACAGGGCCTGGGAGGACACCACTGGTGGATGGCTGTGGTAAAGGACACTTTTAGCCAGTGTGGGGTGCAAGACTCAATCATGTTGGATAAGCTGTCCTTCAACCTCTATCACAACTTCAAAAATGCTGAGAACTGGGAGGTAATCACAAATCGCAATTGAGCTTCTTTCAGTTAAAGAAACAGACCACCACAAGTTGATACATACCCTATTTCAATATTGAAAAACGGTGGCATGTTCCTTTAATGAATATATATATGCTTTTCAAAGCCTCAGTTGTTCCACAGCCAAACTAGAAACTTTGCCACTAACTTTTTCAGGTTGTTTTTTTTACCTCTTTTCAACAGAGATGGTCATATCATAAACACATCACAACATATAGGGATTTTGTAAGCTTTTGAAAGCTGTTATAAAATCCTAACATCCTAGCCCCATGTTTTAACACCTCGGCTCTTATTTACCCAGCAACCACATTGTGTTTTTCATCATGGCTTTATCTTATGTGATTCATATTAATTTTTAAAGTTCACATTTATTGTTATTGTCTTTAGTATTATTATATCATTGTCTTTAGTATTATAATTCTTATTTACTATTATCAGTACTGTATTTTTTCTTGTTCTAAATAGATTTTGTCCATTTTAGCTACATCGTTTTATATGAAATATTCTATAAATTGCATGCTTTTGATGTCAATTTAATGTTAACTTTAACCAAGAGCATCATGCTTCATGCATGTTATTTTTTTCTAATTCATGATGTTTTTTCTATTGCTACTTGGCATCTGCTATGTTTACAAAGTTAACTGTTATGCAAGACAACTACCGGTTCCAGGCATAGAATTTGTAGTCATGTGTGTGAGTTCAATCAATATAACTTTTAAAGGTGCAGTCAGTAATGCTGTGCAGTATGTAAAGGTATAGCAATTTATATAACACAAGTTTCTATTTTAAGAATAAGAGTTTCTTCAGATTCTTACTGAAGGTGGGTGGGCTGTATCTATGGCAGGTTTTGTTCGGTCGTTGGATGAGGTTTAATGGAGGCTTTGTTGTCTGTATGTATGTCGGAAATAAAAACGAACACAATTTTCACCACCATCACTAACTGCTCACTGTATCACTATGATTGTCCTCTACAGGTGTTTCCCGATTCGGATCGTACACTACGGAGCTGCATTGCGATGGGCCTGAAACTGGGTGTGGTATCCAATTTTGACAACCGTCTGGAAGGCATCTTACAAAGCTGTGGGCTTCTTTGCCATTTCAGCTTCCTGCTGACCTCAGAGGGAGCCAAGGTGGCCAAGCCTGATGCAGGCATTTTCCACCTTGCTTTGCAGCGCTGCAGCGAGCCAGCCTCCCACGTGGCTCATGTTGGGGACCACTACGTCAACGATTATCTCACAGCACGCTCACTTGGCATCTGTGGGTATCTACTAAACAGAGACAATGGCACACAGCACTCAGATGTTCCCTCCAGCCACATGCTAAGCAGCTTGGATGAACTTCCAGCCCTTCTGAAACAAGTACCTGAGCGGTAGCTAATTGTAGGGGTCCTCAGTTTTCATTTAGGTAGGAAATTGTGAGATTTATAGGCCCATAATTTTGCGTTAGTCTTTAATTGTGCACCATTGCCTGAGTGACAGATTGAGGTACACATGAGACTGTGGCATTCAGATGGAATTCATGTAGAATCACTTGTCAGATCTCAAAAGAACTAGTTGTCAATGCAAACACTGCTCACACAGAGTAGGCAGAAGCTACATTGAACTCTGAAGCTCTTTGAAACGAGTGTTTTTTATCTGCTAACTGGAAAAATAAAGCGCAGTAGTTGCCTTTGTTCGCTTAAAGCAATGTGGCATCGTACTTAAGTATTGAAATAAGTTCTTCCCCTAACTTAGACAAGTTAATACATACCTGTTTTGTCTCTGTGCGTGCACACAATCGTTCTGGTGTGCGCTGCTACTTTCTTAGCATTTAGCTTAACCCAGTTCTTTCAATGTGCACCAAACAGTCTTGAAGTTTGAAGTCACCAAGCAAATCCACGTCCACCAAATCCATGCGGCTACTCAAATAGTTATTTAAGATGTGTGGTGGAAGAACACTTGGGAGCCCTTTGCCGTCGGTGCAGTTACATCCTTGGGGGAGAATATTTATCAGGAGTGAGGATATTACTGCGCCTACGGCGAAGGGCTCCCAAGTGTTCTTCCTCCCTTGATTGGCTAGCCTTCTGCCCCTTGAATACACTATGAAAAACCTATGAAATTCGTACATATTATGAGAGGTGGATAGGTTTAAACCCAGGTATGCTGCCATGGCAATATACGCCGCAACAAATCAACCTCATAACCAGTGTAGTACTGATTAGTACCAATTAGAACCAGTCTTCAAATATATACACATTGAACGCTTTATGTACACATTAATTGATGGTGATGGTTAACCTTAAATTTAACCTTTAAAACTGCCCTGCTTAACTCTTTAATATTTGCAAAGTGCAGTTGTTGCGAACAAAATGGGACAGGGTAAGAGTTGCTTGGCCTGTGTGTTGCCCGCGGTGGCTTCCAGTTGCTCGGTATACAATTCTGCTACAATGCGCCTCTCAACAAATGAACTACGTGTTCATTTAGAACTTAGAATAAAAAAAAAGCCTGTCTTATAATAAAAAATCGGCACATTTATATTTGTCGCAGCAGCTGCTGCCGTTAACTCAGCCGAAGGTGAAATAATGCTGCATTAAGCCAGAGACGTTTTTATAGGAGAAGGACTTTGATTTAACCTACAGTTAAATCCACATTAATGGATGTAGTTTTCTGTGGATTTTGAAGAGGCTTCAAAAGAAGGTAAAAAGAAGTTTCTTCTCGGTATTCGACCATAACAGACCAAACTGCATATTGCGAAATTAGAACACAAACAAACGTATCAGGCTAACTAGTTGTATAACTAGTTAATAGAATCCAGGCTTGATTCGTGGTGTTAGAGCTGGCAGACCGTTTTTCATGTGTGTTTTCTGTGTCCCTCTTTGGAAATGATGTGTCGGTATTTTGTGTTATAACTCCTAATAAAGCTGGGGATTTGCTACTTGGCGCCGGCTGATTGTTAAGCCGCAGGGTAATTCTAGCATAAAAATTTGACCATATCAGACCAAATTGCATATTGCAAAAATAGAACACAGAAGTAAACTAACGTCTGTCGCTCCGCTTGCCTCTTCGAATGTTGTGCAATCATTAGAGAGGTCTCGTGCTGCCTTCTAGCAGCGGCAGCTGCACTGACACATCACGCAACGCTGTAATTCATGTTTTACATGAGTCACGTGGCCACTCCCAAGTGTCACTGACTGTACTTTACCTAGATATGTCATTCTGTGTAGTAATACTGGTACTAGTACTGTTATTTGGAGTATCTTGGCTGTCCACAAGATGGTGTGATGGTTTCTTCTTGCATCAGAAGTACTCCTACAGTTCTAATCCTAATATTCCCCCACACCTAAACCCTCAGAGCTAGAATTAGCATACAGCTGCTACTTGTTTGGCCGATTCATGGCAGTTAAATCTGCAGGGGTTCAAAAATAATTGTTTGCATGTTTTTACATTACCAATTTCATGAACTGTTCATTTAGATATTGGTTGTGCATGTGCAGTTTCTCAGTCTTTTGGGGAAATAATAATGGGTAAAATAATGTATTTTTTATTCGTCTATATCAGCCTTTGTGATTACTCTGTTCACAATTGTGGAATAATAAAATAGATCATTTTGTGCTTATGTTTGGCTGTTTATTAGTTTAGAAGAAAATAATACCACAACAAAAAAATGTATGCACCACATATTTTACATAATTTAATTACAGTCTGGAAGCCCTCATTTATTTTAATCTATCACTTGAGTGTTCTTTCATGAACCAGTGCAATGACAGATGCGACTTACTGCATGATGGGGAGTTTCCCTGAAGACTGTCTTTAACCTTATTGCCACCTGTTTCTGTGGATTTTGTGGATCTGATCTCTATTTACTCATGTTTTCAGCGACAATACCAACTTGAGGCAGTTTTATCCACAGTGGTATATAGAGTATCCTTGTCAAAACATAAATTTACACTTTTTTCATTACTGTTGAATATAAGAGTAAACTTACTTTTAGACTATAAAAGTATCTTTTTATTGGTCAAAAGATACATTTTCCTAGTACTTCCTTGGGGCAAAAAGTTATCTGTGATAATATATGCATTAACTTTTAATAATAGCTTGCTGGAATTAAAGGCCATTCCTCTTGATAGAACTGGGTCAGGTTTTTAGGCTTTAAGCTTGTATGTTTCAGCGCTGCACTCAGAGTTTTTATCGGATTGAGATCAGGGCTTGGTGGGGGCCACTACTATATTTTGTCTTTGTCATGCTTTTGTCAGTTTGTAACTCATTTAAAGGTATTAGGGTCATTGTCTATTCAAAAGAACAATTTGCATTTAAGCTTTCTTCCTAGTTTATGTGTTATGAAATGTTGCTTCATCCACACCCACACTGTCCACACATTTTTTTTTCTCATAATGCCATCAATTTAGTGTCCTGTAGCAAAGCCCAAAAGCAATGTACAGTTGCAAACTGTAATCTGGTTTTGAAGTAATGGTAAAAATAGAGTTTATTATACTTATGCATACAACCTTAAGAACACCGTCCTGAACAGAAAACTTGGACGTGGCAACAGCATCTTACAGGACTGTTTTGGCATATGAGGAACTGGTGCATAGAATATTGGACCTCATGAAAAGAAAAATGTGGGGGAAAAAAACTTGGTTCAATACCAACCAGACTTTGACTAACAAATACAAGAAACTGATTTACGGTGTGCGGGTGTGTACAGTTATTTATTATTATTAGGCCTCATTTTTTAAATTATTTTGTTAGGTAATTACACATACCTAAAGGCAAAATAGTGTATTTAACACAGAGGTCAAGATCTATTAAATGTATTTGTTGTGGTTAAAAGCAAGTGCTGGCAGGCTAACTTGTGATGCTAACCATGAGATTCTAACAAAAAAAACTTTAGATCTAAAAAAATATGCTAAATGGCTTCCCCCATAATTATGTAGTATTCTTAAAAACATTGACAAAATACAGATCCAAGTATAAAAAGTACATGAAATCCATCAATTCATGTATTAGTTTCTAATAGTCTTGAGTGTAAAAAAAAAACAGCTGGGGCTCCATGGACTGGAAACAGACTTAATGTGGTCAGCCTGTCCCCAAACAGTGAGAAGGAATTCTCATTTAAAGAGGTTTGAACTTTTGGTTTGGTCATTGTCTCAGATACAGACTAATGTAACTTGCCTTAGACCAGTGGTTTCCACTTTTTTTTTGCTGGGCCCCCCCTTTGATAGATTTTTTTGCAGCGTTTGCAGCCCTGTGGTTTCCCCCTACAAAATTGTCCCAGCTAGTATTGCTGCTAGCTATCCGTCCAACATGCTACACAGCATAGTAGGAGGGATCACTATTCAGTTTAATGCCCCTAGTGTTTCCAATCTGCTCAGAGACAGATACACACACAGACAAAGCTTGGGTGGGGATCAAAAGCAGAATGAACGTGAGAAAATGAGATAAAGGAATGGAGACTGGAAGTCCCTCCCGAGTGGTATGAGGAAACACACCGGTAAAGCAAAGGTTCCACTGTCCATCATGAAATGGATGACCTACACTCCAGGCCACCCATGTTATGTTACAAATGGATGCCTTCCCATCCCTCCCCTGGCCTTTGTGAAGGGACAGTCCCCCAGCAGAGATCCTTAAAGCACCCAGAGCTTTGGAAGCTTAGCCAGACGGCTCTAAAAAGCTCTACACCAATCCAATTTACACATAATAGGATTGGCAATCACAACTGGACATATGAGGGAGAAACAGAGATGCAAGGAGTGCTGAATGAGATGCTTGCTGAAGAGAGATTTGGTCTCCTGAGAAGATGGATTTTACATACAAATCATAAAACTGAAATACAGAAACAACAAAGTGTGTGTTAATGTGTGCGTGTCTGTGATGGGGGATTGGGAAAGGGGGGGGGTGGGGGGGTTTCTTGCGTGTCAGCCAAGATGTTCCTCACGGGGGTTGTGGCATCACTTGGTGCTCTTTTTCTCCGACCCTCCTTGCAGTGCTTTTCTCTGCGTACAAAAGGGTCTGGAAAGCAAAGCAAACTAATAACTGCTACAGTCAGTAAATAGACAGAAAGTGCTCCAAAGCTTTCCCTCAGCAAAAAGGGCACTCTGGAATGACAACTCTTTGTTCAACAGTGCCTGGGGTTTTTTAAGGAGTTTTTATGTTTGCTTTTCTATTTGCTTCTCTTTAAATATTAAGCAGATGGAGGAAATAAATGGATGCTGCTTCAAAGCAAAAGGCAGAAAGAACAGGAAGCATAATGCCAACAAGGGGAGGGGGGAGCCATGGCATGGGATGAGCAGGAAAACACACTGAAACATCAGAGCTGCTAGACTCAAAGCTAGAGTTGAGCAGATTAATCCACACAAGAATAGATACACACACATGCAACAAAAACATCAGCTTTCAGTCTATATTGAAAAGAATTTGCATACAAACAGAACAAAGTCACACACGCAAATATACACAGTTGATATATACACGTTACACAAGCATTTCTTACTCCTGACAAACACGTCAACACTGATCAATAGGACCGTAACTGTCAGGATAACATTATGTGTAAAATCCCAAACTTCTTAGGGCTCAATTGAAAGTATCCCGGCTCTGCTAACAGATTAGGTCATTTGTGCCATAATATATTTCACATTAGGTATAGGTCTGAAGAGAGAGAAATGACAGATGGTGATTAATTTGCACTTAGATTTTGCCTTTAAACTCCAGTGATGATCCTACATTAAGTTTAAAATGGACACAGATGTCAAAAATAGACCACAGAGAAAACTAAAGGATTCTTACAGAAAAGAAACTTCAGCCTTGATGATGCTTCTGAATGGTGCTTTACCTTATGCTTTGCAACAGCAGTCAATCATTACAATACATTCTAATCCACTATTATAGACTAGTTTTTAATCATGCAATGTTTTCATTTTGGACTTGTGCAATAATTGATAAAAACAGAAATAATTGGTATAAATGGCATTAAGTTAAATTATACAAATTATCTTCTGTCTTTACAGGGTTCAGAGAAATCCGGGGGAATGCAAAACCAGTCATCACCCTGTACCCAACATAGAGAATGTGCAGTCATTCAGCAATATTCTGCAATTATTTTATACACTTACAATTTAGCATAAATTCACCTAATGTCACAGAACACACAAAGCTGAATTAATCAAACAACTTTAAATAAAATGAAACAAAATTGAACCAAAAAAAAAAAAAAACATTAAACTGCATTGTCTTTGTTTACAGAAATTTGAGGTATTTCAGACTTGTTTTTCTTCACTGTTCTTTTTACTTTTTTGGAAACCATTTGGACACACATCAGTACATTTCTGTAACCAAGCACCTGTCTGGACATCTGCAACGTTCTCTTATCCACAGGAGTCTGCGCCGTCTACTTACTTCACTATACTGATGCAAAGGCAGGGCAGGAACAAAAACACATTGCCTATTGCCAAAACTATCCACTCATTTGTTTTAAATGCATGAATGCTACAGTTATCAAGCCAACAATCTAAACTTTGCACATCAGTACTAGTGATATTAACCCCGCAAGATTGTGAAGTGACACCGAGGTGCTTTACAAACGAACACTGCACAACTTCTGTGGGGCCCCAAACATTCCTTAAGGATATTACTTAGCATAGCAGCTTTGTTTAAAACATTTTGTGCTGTGGTGCTAGTGTGCTCTTGTGGGGTTCTCATGTTGGTGGACGTGGTGCACATACAGTTACAACAGATCTGAAAGGTGGGAGTGAAAGTGAAAAATGCTGCAGTCTGTTTGTCAACAGAAAGCTTAAAAAGAGTGATAAAACCTCTTCTACAGAATTTTCCACACATGCTTGATCAACCAAACTATCTGTTTACTTCCAAATAAATACAGTATGTTATGAACATACAGAATGCGAACAACATTAAAAAAGCAAACTAAAAGCAGCTTGCAAAGAGAGACATATGCAAATGTAACTAAACTTTTTAGATGATTTTTCATTAATCTTACACTGGAAATAGCAGATGAACTATACTTGATTGAAAACTGAGAACTGATCACTTTCTGAGTTCAAAATGATTAAAGAAAATTGTAGGCAAATTCCAGTCAGATGCAACCCTGTAACATTATTCATTTTCTTATCACACATCAACGAAATATGATTGCCTGGAGTGATGTTGATTGATTCTATGTGGAGTGAGTGGAAAATACTGTTTTATCCCTCCAATTCGCGTGAATCCTTTGTAAGTGCTCTATGTGATCGACTAAAATGTGGGGACATCAATTTCATAGAAACACCATAGAAATCCCAAATCCCAAAGTATTAATGTTATTCAAACAACATGCCGCTTGCCTAAGTAAAGTCAAGAAATGCCAGGAGAAAAAAAAAAAATAATTAAAACACCCTGGAGGCTTAAGGCTGTATGCTTAAAGTGCAAAGATAAAAATGTGTTGGACTAAATATGGCATATTGATAATACTGTAGTGGTTAAATGCTTGAACAGCGTTCTTCCTTAAAGCACACACATCATCAGTCTTATTTTTGGGGGCGGGGGGCAGGGTTGGTTGGGTGCCCTTGTCCTTATAATTAGTTTCCTTGCATCGGAGCTGAGTATACAATGACCCAAGTTGCAAATTTATGTCCTATTTTTTACACTTTTGTCCATTTGTGGCAAAAATGTGTAACCCATTCATTACTAAATAATAAAAACTAAACATTTAATAGAGGTTTTGTTTCTCAATCTGTGTCTAACACCATATCTCATGGTTAAAAAATGTATGTGCTTGCTGTGAGTTTTTAAAAAGTGACCAATTAAAAAGACAAAAATGGAGGACAAACCTAACATGTTTTCTGTATGTACTTGGGGGTCAAGAGTATGTGCAATTAAAAGTCATAATCCTAATTATTGATTTAGAAGATATATCCTAGGCTCTAATTGGGTTAGTACATATGTATGCTAAATACTTTTTTTCCTGAAGTTCACTGAACTTAAATAATGTATATCTTCTGTTGAGGTGAATCTTTTCAATCCATCTTGTTTCTCACCCTTGCTCTCCCATTAGTCTGTAATCCCAAAATGTCCAGGGAAATTGACATGTTAGGGAGACAAGCCCTCTCTGCATTTAAGCGCATTTGCTTGGTGTCCAAATACACTGAGCATTGAGAAAGAGTGTGCAACCTTCTTCTTTGAGTCCATCACTGGCAGTTGTTTTTGTTTTGCCTGGTTGAGATGTTGTGTCTATGCTACAGGCAAATGCCTGAGGGGGGTGAACCAATTTGCCATGGGATGGATACTGGAGGTGCGCAGCATATCCAGCCTTCAAACCACTGTTGAAAACAAAAGAAGATAATAAACATACATCTTCAAAACATATAAAGAGTTAAGATGAAAACTCCACTAAATGCATTTTCAGACATTTAAGTGGTTTACCTATACCATAAGCTATTAAAGCAATATGCTAATTTACACAATGTAACTTGTTTCTTTATTATCGTCTTTGGGCTTTCATGTCTCTTTGCTGGACAGATTCATTTCTATCCCCTAAGAGATCAATATACAATATGTTACCATCAAGTAATTAACAAATCCAAAACAAGTCAAAACTATTCAATTTGAGTTTTACTGATCATATTTATTATAAATACATTTCTGTAAATTGATTGGATATGAACTTAGATTGTTTCGCATAAGAGCTCATTTATATCCTCAAATTAAACAGTCTATTTCTTGAGCATTACTTGATCACTTACAGTACACCAGTAATGGTTGCACTGGCTGCCATAAAGAGACTGCTCAAATTGCATTCACTGTATCTACAAGTAGTTTGTAGACAATGCAGAAAGGAGCAAATTCTATTCTAGCAGTTCTCCATATTTTCCCCGAGCCACAGGTGGCCTTAGCCTCCTTTCTGAAGACCTATCAGAACAGTCTCCCACTCATTCCTCACTGCTGTCGAACAGTGGCTTGTTACTGCATTCAGCTGCAGCCACATCTGATCTAATCTCTCTTTTGAAATACACCTGTGCCAATCTAAGCAGGGTATGGGCTTAACATATGTTAACAATAAGAATGTGTAAGCATATAAGCAATTGCTTTTGGCTGCCAGTGAATTATCTAGAACCATTAACTTCACAAGATAGTACCTTGTGCATAAGGTACATGGTCTGGAAAGACATGCAGAAGAAAAAAAGAAAAGGGTTATTAAAAAGGCAGACAGTTGAAAAAAAAACTGACAAACATAAGAAAAGGGAAGACAACCATGGGAATGACTCAACACAACCATATACCAGAGCCACTGCCGTCAGGAAAACGAAGGGCCATTTTCAGCTGCCAAATTTAATTCAATAAACAAAGCCATACCCCACAGCAGCCTTAGGAAGAAGATAATTAGACATCCTGACTGTCCAAGATTCCAACAATTCCAATTCTAATTGCACATATTTATGTGGTTATCCAGAGCCCTGCAAGGGGGCAAATGACAGGGTGATCATTTCTAGGTTTCAGTCCAAATCCCCTCCATACTCAATCAACCCAGTCAAATCTGGATGGTTGGCACAGAGCAGAAGTCAATAGCCCTCCAGCTCTGCTGAAGTCTGATTCACTCCTATGCTTTAGCCTATCGACATGGATTTCATTTAATAATTTGGGAAGACCATTGAAGCTCTCTGCTATTATTGTGAGTAACCTACCCAAAGTCTGTTTGTGATGGGGAATTGACAAAGCAAGCAGGAATTTAATAACAGATGCTCAGGAAGAGCACAGCAACACAGAGCTATACAAATGGCACTTGCTTCTCAAGGAGTTAAAGCAAAGTTGAGTTTGTCTTTGTGGTGTCCTCATGGCGAGGACAGCGGACAGATGGGCCAGCAGGTGAATGGGAACGCTTCAGCAAAAAGAGCACAGTAGGCCATTTGCACATCTCACCTCCCTATCCAACCTAATGTTGAATGACCAAACACAGGTCCCCCATCGACACGTATAATTAAGCTCCCCACGACAAATATGACAAAAATGACGATGCTTACAAAGCGAAAATGCAAGCGCAAAGCAAAGTAGGGTCTGAAAGCAAAGGTCAAAATAATGGGGTCGGGGAGTGCAGTACCGGTCTCCGAGTGGCAGCAGGAGCTCCTGACTTTCAGTATGCTGCTGGGCTTCTCAGAGAAGCAGGGCAGTAGCCTTCCCCTCCCACAGCTCCCTCGCCTCCACCAGCAACTACATCACAATACACACACACACAGAAAGATGGGGAGGGGGGGTATGAATACAGGTTACAGGAAGCTGACGTTATAAAAAAAACTTTAACAGGGTAATTTCATTCAAGTTCCATATTAAGGGTGCAGACCCAACAGATTACACTGAGAGGAAATCATTCTTGGCTGTTCCTGACTAAATTGATCACAGGTTCCACAAAAATGGTTCAATTTCAAAGGACAATCTAGTATGTTCACATCTGTTGAAATCAGAATCATTTCAATTTTTTTCATGGTTTGCCTTGACCAATTCAGCATTTGAACACTTTAACATTACATTTCTTTTAGACACTGCCATTTATCTGAAACATTGTCATTAGATAGATGAATATTCAATTTAATCAACTGATTCAAATTTAATCAATTGAAATCAATTACAAAACTAAAAAAAGAGATCATTATTAGTTACATGCAGTGTTGGTAAAGTTACTTTGGAAATGTAGTGTTACGGTTACCCTATTTAAAATGTACTGAAGTGGCTATGCCCACTAAAACATATTTGACATACAACAAACTAAGTAAAACTAAGCAAAACTAAGCATTTTGTTTGGAATTGATAGTTCATGTCTGCGTCAGCTCAGAACAAATCTTTTTTACTTCCTGCAATAGGCTATGCCTACATTGCATTTACATTGCAGGCATCCTTGCAACGGCAGTCTGCTTGTAGGCTGTAGATCTAGCAACAAGTAAGTAAAGTTGCCAATTCAAACATAATGACAAATATTTCTGCACAAGATATTGTATCTATTGCAGAGATGGCATAATTCAAAATATAATCAAAATATAATATTTCCTTAGAGTTACTAATTTAATTAGACTTTTTTAAGTAGTGTAGGTGATTAGTGTCACTTTAATTATGTAATTAAATTACATTATGTTACTTGTAACTCAACACTGGTTACAGGTGTAGATTCTTTTCATCCCCGATGAAAGTTCACAAAGAGAGTTCAGTTTAAATAGCATGTTTAGTAAACATTTTGGTTTGTGGACATATAATAATAATAATATATAAAACTAAATCCTTCTCAGGCAGCCCATAAAAACCCAATCAACAATGAGAAAATACCAATTTTCCCAATTAAAAAAACTTCTGCAGTCTAAAATTTCAAGGCAAGATTCGGAGGTTATCATAAAAGTGCTCATAAAACCCAGCATCTAAATGTACTTGCAGTATTTGCAAGAAATGACACATTAAACCAGAGCAAGCCAAATCTCCTGCTCAGTGCCTTGTATTGGACTTCATTCAGCTAGTACAGTCTGAATATTACAGCTAGGCAGGCAAGACTAAATAGGCAGACTTTCAAGCATTCTGGATTGAAGGCCCTTTCATATTTCCATCCTACTGGTTCAAATCCAAAATGCATCACTGATTGCAAACAGGCTTGATAAAAATCAGGAAATGTCAAATTCTCCTAATAGTTTAAGCGGACTGAACTGGATAGTTTTGTATACCTAGAGCTTTGGTTATCAAACTGTGGGCCGAGTCTCACTAATGAGCAATAAAGATGTGACTGATAGGATGTAAACCAGCGGGAGAAAATTTCAGTGACAAGTATTAATAATAGGAGAGGACAATGTGAAGGATAAAGAGAAAGATGATGAGGTGGGGGTTACTCACTTGAGGAGGGTAAAGAGCAACATGAGTGTCACGCAGCCCACGACTGAGAGCACCAGCATGGTGGCCACGGTGTGCTGGCCATGGTTGGTGGCTACAACCGCCAGTAGGTCAGCATGCTCACAGCGCATCCCCACAAAACCTGGGTGGCATCTGTAAGTGTAGAGGGGTCACGGAGGGTTGGGAAACAGATGTATAAGGGAATGAAAGGTATGTGTGTGTATGTGTGCGTGAGTGAGAGAGAGAGAGAGAGAGAGAGAGAGAGAGAGAGAGAGAGAGAGAGAGAGAGAGACAAGAAAAAGAGAGTGGGGGGAGAGAGTGTGTGTGTGTGTGAAAGACAAAAATCACCATAACTTAAACATAAAAAAACTACCTCAAAGGGTTAAAGTGGAAATGGCAAATAGTGCTCAAAAAGCCAGAGGGGAAGAGTGTACAGAAGACTGCAATCCTGTCATATAAAAATTAAATGATCAGCTAATATCTTTGATGGCAAATCTGCTGTGCTGGTAAGAGCCACTGTGGTATATTGTGCTTCTTTCAGACTTCCACAAGTCAAGCAATCTTCTGCATCCATGTCCTAGGCGTCCATCCCATCAGCATTTCCAGCCCATCAATGACGTATGCTGCCTGGCCTACACATTTCTGCCAAGCCAGCAGCTCTGACAAGCCAATCGATTCCTCAGAGAGTAATCTTCAAGTAATGCACTCTTCAGCAAATTTGAGAATGCTGGCATGATTTGGAACAATCTAATTAAGCCTTTATCTTAATCTTCAAACATTTCTACGTTATCACCTCTTTAGTTGAAACTAAAATGCTCTCTCAGGAAAATGAGTTAGTCAGCCAGATAAAAGAAAATGAAGGCCTTTATTTGATTTCAGTGCAAGCGAAGTTAAGAATAAAAGTCTGATTTAAGCAAGATGCTTGATATCCATTTTGAGGGAGCACTGGGGATTGTGAAACACACACACACAAACAATGAACTCACATGCAAGCTGCGGTTTCCTCCAAGATCAGAAAGCGGCAGGTACCATGGAAGCAGAACTGACTATGAGAGTCAGGACAGTCATCAAAATGTGAATGGACTGCCGCCGCTATGAACTCTGGCAGGAGTAAAACACACACACACACACACACACACACACACACACAGATTGACACACAAATACCAGAATAGGCCCAATTCTATTTGCACTGGTAGTTTTTCTGATCATAAGCAAGATCACACATATAGCAATATAGATTATTTGAACATCAAAAATAGTAGTTTTCATTAAATTTGACTAAGCTAACTTAATTCAGCTGTACAATAAATAAAATATAAAAGTCCATACATTATGTTATTATTGTCAATATAGTTGCCATTTATAAAAACACTACACCACCCAATATCCTAGAGTGCAAAGCAGAAATCAGCTTCTTAGATTGGTGTTATTTACAGAAACTCTGGCCTCCTGTGTCACAAAACTTCACCTACCCCGTAATTAGTCACACTAAATTTTAGGCTTAAAAACATTTGACATTTTCAAAATCATGGAGAAAATGAAAAGGAAACATTTTTCTTTGAAGTGGAGAGTAGGAAGAGAGAGGTAGAGAGATGGGATGTAGAATCAACAAATAACCTTGGTCATCAGCAGTACCCATATGTGGTAGATAAGGCCAAATTCTAATGGACACTAGACCCTGAACAGTTCATGATGGGCACTGTGCCCACATGTAGTTCTTCATGGACACTAGAGCATGAGCAGTTTCTCATGGATATGGGCCTATACGCTATGTGCTATGGGATACTAGTTTCTAATGGCCATTGGAACAACATGTAGTGTAGAATAGTGGTTCCTTATTGCCACTAGGTCTATTTGTGGCATGGGAAACTTTTTACATTATCCCTGTGGCTACTGGACCTATACAGTACACTGTATAGGATACTAGGTCTTCATGGACTCCCAAGTGCAGTAGGGTCATTCTACTGCCTTTTCCACATTGCAATCTATTTATTTTTTTAAGAGACATTCATATTAAATATGACATATTTGACCCTCAAAAAAGTATTTTCCCACCTTGTGCATAAATCCCTGTTAATATAATCCTTTATCTTCTGACCCAGAGGTCATATTTTTTACTACCCCGTAACGGACAAAACGCACTCCATTTGAGACATAATGCATTTATTTATTTGAAAACATTTAATATTTTCCTGTCATAAAAAGGTCCTCATTATGATTTTAGAAATTGCAAGTTTGTTATTTAATTGGATATTAACAGAATTTAGATTCTAATCTCCGTAATATGAATTATGTTTTTTAACTAATGTATTAGCAATATTGACTATTTTACTCCATATTGTCAAATGAAACTTGCATTAGTAAATAGGCCTATGTAATCACACATTATGAAGAAACATTTGTAGGATATTTCACTGCATTTTTATTGATTTATTTATTGTAAAAAAGAGTGGTAAGTCCTGTTACGAGGTGGTTAATTTTGTACTTTTTAACATTTATTTTACTCATTCAGGATAGGTTTATGGACAGCTAATGTTTTGATAAGACAAGAGTCAAAGTACACAATGAACTATTTATTCATTTATTGTTTAAAATACAAATTTGTCTTATACAATATTACACACGCATCCCATGTGTATAGTACCCTCCACACACACACACACCCTCCGTGTATGGCACCCACACACACACCCACCCCATGTATATAGTACCACCTACAACCCCACACACACCTCATGTGACGTGCATCTCATGTCGTTCAGCATTACTCATTGCAGCCATATTCTGCCAGTGAATGAATATTATAATAATTGATGCTGACTGTTTACCCAGTGCACTTATATAGTTTCCCTAGTCATCACAGTATGTACATTTCTATGTATAGATACAACATTTGAAGGAACTTCAACTTGTAATCTAAATCCCAAAGACAAGCACTTTATCTTACCTTTACCACCCCGTAACAATACAAAGTGTTACAGGGTGGTAAGATTTACCTCAGAATAACTGCAACTAACACAGCTATCAACTGGCTAAGCTAGCAAGTGCACTATTTAGTTTAAAATTGTATTCCCTTTCTTTTTAAGTAAAAATAAAAAAGAATTTTTTACAGTTTTCTTGTCTATTCTGCGTTACGGGGTGGTAAGGTTAAGCTGGACAAGCTTGACCCTATCTAACTACCAAAAAGCACAAGTAACTCATATCACTTTGTGTGGGAATTAGCCTGCTACAGTCCTTGGCTGTTGCTAGGGTTAGAGTGATGTCATATGCGGTCTGTGGTGGCACTTAAAACAGTGTCTTTCTAATAGCCAAAACATGTCAGCGTTACGGGGTGGTATGTAAAACTGAGGGGCGAGCATATATTGCGATTTTTACATAATAAATTATATCTTTCTTCTAACAAAAAACCATTTGTATTTTATTAAGCTTATTATCATCATCATCATCATGAACTTAATGCAAATTTGTTTAAAAATTAATACATTTAAACTAATAGGTTAGATGCAACTTCCATGTGGGCCTTTCCGGACATGGAGAAATTGGTTATGTATATGGTAAAAATAACTAAAAAGTGTAGTTTTAATATTTGCAAGGACACTGAAATATGCACTATGTAATCACAACACATTTAACAGTTTTGACAATTTCTGTAATTTTTGACAGTCCATGTAACTAACCGGACTCAAATGGCACCAGTTTCATAGAATGACCCAGTAGGTAACACTAGATATGAGATACTGGGTCCCAGTATGAGGAGTAGTACTGTACATCCCCGTGGGAAAGAGGTCTCCAAACTAGGATGAGTTTTTACCAGACATGGTGGGATGTTTAAATTTGATATTCATATAGATCAAAACAAGTTTCATACCTTAGGTGACTTGTGCAAATTCTTTACATTTATATTGAACCTTTGGACCCAGAACTGGACTGCTAAATTGGATAGAATGCCATTATTTGCACCACTGAACTCCCATGAGAGATTTAGCATACACCACATTGCATTAGCCTTCATTACAACTGCAGACATGAGCCTTGGTGCATCCAGTGGATTACAATAAAACAATGATTAACATGCCTTCACAAAAGCCTGATCATTTTGGATCATTTAGGTATGTATTTGTATCAAGAAGTGTAACATCACACTTGCATGGTTAAATTTCCTGTCTTCTACAGAAAATTCCTGTACATTTCATCTTATGGTTATTTTCACACTGATCACTAAATGTGGAGAACAAGATTACAAAATGTAAGACACAAACTAAGAAAAATTTGGTAGACTACACCGAGGACAAATTATGGAATGGCAGCTAAGACTGTGGTCTAGGGCGGGGCTTAGCCATAGGTCAATTGAGGACAAGCAATTAGAGTCTATTATCCTTGCCCTGTTCAGTTGGCTTAGCTGCTGGATTACAAATTTGAGATGTGTTTACCATATTTGGGATGTGTTTACCATATTTTCTCGTCCTTTTCCCTACTAACAGCATTTGTGACCTCAAACAGGACTGAGTTAAAAATGCATTCAGATTTTTTCTTTAAGGCTGTCAGCAAGATTATTAAGTATACGCTATACAAATATTGCCGACAAGCAACATATAGGAAAAAAATAGAAAACTAGTTTCTGCGAACAGACCAGTCTCTCTAATTAAAAAAAAATCTAATTACTTAACTCAATTACCAACTAATCAGAATGATCAGCACCCAACTAATTAGCATAACATTCTACTCATCATTGATGTGTGCCTGATCCAAGGAGGAAGGGTCTTAGCTGAACTTGGCCATACCAAAAGGGTAATCTTCGAAGAAACAATGATTCTTCTTTCAATACAAATTCTAACCAAAACAAATGGTTGCAAAATATCTGTAAAAAAGAAGGTTTCTGATTCAATACGATTTTTGAGATATATACAAATGATTCCTCTTGGATAACATTTGTTTCAATACTACATGCTGCCTGCATGAAGCCAAACTATCTGGGGAGAAATTTGTAAACATGTGCCTTTTTCAAGAACATCCATAACTAGAGTTAAGGGGCTTTGCATGCCAAATATGTTGCAAAGCATATGGGCAACATCTATACAGCCTCAGATTTCTTGCTTTTTGTCATCCTTTGATAAAAGCCATGGCAAACAGGTCAAAACATACTACTGACCATTGGCATTCTAATAGGGCATTACTGTTCAATGCCAACAGGAAATGTTGAACTCGTGGTCTCCACTGCTATGCAAGTATTGTTAATACACCCAATAAAAGAGTATTCTTGATTGTTGATGCAGATAATATATCTAAACCCCTTGTGTTTAAAGCCTTTACATTTTTTATATTAGACCAAGATCACAAACACTACAAAATAGCTGCAGAATAAAAGAAGGAGAAAAGAGTAGAAGAAATTGACTACCAGATGGAAAAAGAACAACAAAATGAGAAGGGGGGGGGGGGGGGGGGGGTAGCACGGAAGGATGCAAAATAGCACTGAATCCCCGTATTTCTGCATTGTTTTAATCTTGAGGCAGTAAAAGCCCTGTGTCCCTCAGGCAGATGTCCCACAGATGCCCTGTCATACTCTCTTTGGTATTCCAGCCTAGCTTGATACACAGGATAAAGTAAAGCTTTAGTTCAGCAATTACCAAAAAGTTCCTTTCCCGTGAACACATGGATTTCCGCCTAGAATTGGGACTGGCTTCCCATTCTTTTCAAAAAATTGTGTGCATTGCTGGCATAATTGGCTTCTTAATGAGTGGCATTGAATTTATCTGCTATTCCATGCAAGAGTACGTCTTGCCGGCAGAGGCAAAACAACCTACAACTGTTGCCAGAGGGCATACACAAAAACAACAGCTATAAACCCCCTCTCACATACACAATGAACAGTGGCCATGCATGTCCATCGTCAGTCATGCCTGAAGAATGAGCACTCACTTCTGACTGGGTGAGGTGTTGTGGTGGAGGACACAAAGGTTGAGCGGCTTGAAGGACTGGGCACAGTGCTGGTGGGTGGGCTTGCTGTTGAATGACTCGCTGTGGGTAGTGTGGTTGGTGTAGATTGTGTTGTTGAGGCTGATGTGTAATTTTCTGGGACCTGTCCATAGCTAAAAAATGATCCTGCAAAAAAATTTGAAAGTTACTGCTTGTAAAATGTTTCACTGCAATATAGGTAATGTCACCTGTTTCTGTAGCCTTTTTCTTCCTGGGAAACTGAAACCATGCCACCTGAGCCAATGAAATTTGGGCAACATCTATACAACCTCAGATTTCATGCTTTGTCTCATCCTTTGACAAAAGCCATGGAAAACAGGTCAAAACATACTACTGATCATTGGCATTCTAATAGGGCATAACTGTTCAATGCCAACAAGAAATGTTGAGCTTGTGGTTTCCACTGCTATGCACGTATTGTTATAACACCCTATGAATGAGTATTCTTGATAAATCTGGGTGGTAGGTAGGACTCGAGGAGCCACAGCAAATTAGCCCAATACCCAAGTATGCTGTAGCACCACTTATTGATAGACAAAAGCAGGGGAGTTTTCTTTGCTAAAAACTGTTATTTTGGACCTAAAACCTTCTGAAATGCAATTGACTATCAAATAATTTTTATCTGCAATCAATACTGAACTTGAAGTTACACAGAATCTCACACAACAGGTACAATACCATTTAAGCTAAAACTTATGAATATTATACTGACATATTGCCCACCCCTACCCAAAACAGGGCCCTTGAAATTCAGTGGGAATGTAGTCCCAGCATTTCCACAGCATGTAGTAGCTTTTTGACTCCAAAGACTGCTGTGCCGTTGAGGGCATCTCAAGGTCCATAGCACAAAGTTGCACCCTCCACTCACTTAAGTACAAACTATGTTACAAGAGGAATTTTAGAATAAAGGAATTAGGACTGTAAACATGTGTGAATGTATAGGTTGGCATGTATAACATGTAATTGGGCAAACCTGCGAGATTTGTCATTTAAAAGATGAGTAAAGAGTATGAATGTTCATTTAATCTCTGAATGACGGTGTAATATTTGCAGTGATCATACTATGCAGCCTACTGCTCGGTGGTTGGCTAGTTTACACCCTTAAGATTGACAATTTAACATAGGTCTAAGCAATCAAAATGTATTAAGCTTCAGGTTCTGTGAAATTCAATCTAAAGAGTGGTTAACATTGCAGAGCAATATCCTTGAGTGCCACAATGCCCTATATTTAGATCAACCCTGAAGTGATCTCACAGAAGTAAGAAATGAAAACTCCATTGATTTAAAATTTGCTATAGGACTAAGTATTACTTCGCTTCTGTCCATTAATAGCCTGCCTCACATTAATCACCATACAGGTAATCTACTGTATGGAATTTTAAGTATTCAGCGCCTTCATATATAGCCTATTTCACGTTTTTTATGTTGTTGTTTTTACTGGAGTAAATGAGCAATATGTGTGACTCCGGAACCCTCAACCTGCAATACGTGTTTAACGTTATGTGTCCAAAGAAGCTGTTGTACGGGGTAGGCTAATGCAATAAAGAAAAACCGTAAGACTTCTTGTGAGACATCGTTGACTCATCCTACTACGACTCAAGCTGACAAAAAGGCAACAGCAGGCATTCAATATTTTAACTGCTGCCTATGATAAAAGTAGCCTATTTAGGACCGCTTTACATTGTTCCGAAGGAAATGTAGATCTACCTTCGTGGCAACTGAATGTGAGGAACAATGGGTCTAAATTTAACCTAAGCTTACCTAAACTTATTAATGACGAGGGACAGGGACCTTTCACTGGTAATTTAAACCCATGTGCCGGTTGACAATGTTGGTGTGACTAAACTATGTTGTCGTTTTAAGAAACTGTGCTCTATTTAGCCTACCTAAACAATTCTTTGTAGTTAATTCTGATTTAGCCCGTTTTTTTTTTTTTACTTAAAATAGGCCTATTTGGTCAACGAATGCAGGCAAACGTCGAGACCTGCCCTCTACACCTTTCCCGTTTAGCGTTAACGTTAATTTCTCCAAGCAAACAAATGGTTATGGCTGAATTTCCACGCACTTCGGCCAAATCAAGATTCTCCCTACGGCTGGGCTGCGCGATTTTTCTATGATGCACGCCAAACAAAGATTTTACATTAAATGTGTGTTTTTCAAAAACGTACCTGTAAGGAGAAAAATCGTATCCCAAAATACAAGATTCATCATTAAGGCTGTGGTTAAAGCCAAAACTTTTGGTGCACTTGCTAGAATTGTGCGCTGAAAAAAAGTTTATTCCAAACCCGTGGACTTTGGTGACAGGCGTTTAGATTGAAGTTCTCCTACTTGGCGATGTGTAATGAACTGAGTGGGCATTTCCTCACTCCCTGATAAAGCCATGAGCCCGCTGCAGCCGCACAGTTCTTCAAAAATTCAGCTTTCCTGGTCATTTATAGAGATGCGCACAGTATCCTAAACTAGGCTACTGGAACGTGCACATGTATTCCCGTTCGTTTCTTACTTCAAAACTATATACAAGATCGAGTTGAACATCGAGGTTTCCTGGCTTTCTGAATTGAACTAGGCTACCTTATACTAACGATGTGCCGTAGAGGCGAAATTAACATATGGTTGCGCGTGTGCGTCGGGAGGGTGATTGACATCATGGTGTGGAATGTGTATGCGATTGACAGACAGACATGGAGGCGGGCTAAAGGCTAGTTTCACCAACGAGCGATATCTTCATTTGTTCCCCAGAAATAGCTTTCCATGAGTTTTTTTTTATCTGACATAGGCCTACCTCCCCTCACAAGAATCGTATTAAGATAATTCAATCTTCAAATGTTCATAAATTTATTTGTTCGTTCGCCTTATTCTTCAAATTAGTTTCGCCGCTTTCTAGATCGACATTTGGCTCTTTTACCCTTATAACCTCACTATCTCTCTGATCTTGCCTGAAAGAAAGTAGAGTAGCCTACTTCAATGTTCAGACCTTTAATTGTTGCCATGACTGATTTATGAATCTAAACACGACGACCCCACCACCAGCAGCAGCAGCCAATCACTGGTGGTATTATCTTGGTTTTTAATTTGTAGGCTATGGGTCAGTTTAGGGATACACTGCTGAATTTTATTCTTTTGAGAAACTCTGCAGAACTGCTACCACCTCTCTCAAGATAGTGTCTCTAAGGGTTTCTAAATCAAATTCTGAGGCTTAGCATAAAGCTGGATTTATACTTCTCCGTCGCAGCGACGCAATAGCGACACAGTAGCTCTGCGTACCTTCGCCGACGCTCTGCGTCGCCTTCCGTGCATCTCCCCAAAATTGTCACTACGCGTCAAAGCGACGCAGACAGAGTACGCAGACAACGCAGACGTCGAGGGCTGTGATTGGATTGGAAACAGTGTATAAACTTTGGATATAATTTTGGAGTCTATTCTGGATTTAAGACAAATATTTTCTCATACTTTCACATAAGTATTTGTTTATTGTGATAGCTTGAAAGCGAGTCCATTGTAAACACATGTGGCACCCCGTGCTTACAGTTTGTGCAAACAGTATTTTATAGGTTCGTAGTTTTCCTTCACATTTTGTTCTATGCGTCAATAACTTACAAGTGTAGTGCTGCTACTCCATTTTTTTCTGAACAATGACCTTATTTATTTGCATGGCTTTAATTATCACGCAACTGCTGTATGGCACCAACAGTCCACCAGAGCAAAGAGTTTGAGAAACGTTCCAAGAACGACCCAACGCCCCTTTGTGTTGTGGCAGTGAATTGCCACACATTGCAGTGACTCTGACACAGAAGTATAAATCAAAAACATCGGCGAAGTTGTATAATTCAGCCTTAAATCGGCACTAAGCAACATTCTGTTTTTCTCTCTCACAAGCTCCCTCTAAAGCCCGCTGTATTGCATTGTATTGCACTGCATTCTATTGGAGGCGGTCCGCGCTGCTGAACATTGCAAGTGCTGTATCTACCGCTATTGGCCACGGTGGCGCATTCTACACCGTTCGTTTGCCGTGTGATGACTAATTTTAGCATCCTAAACAGTATGAAACGGATTAATTAAACAAAAAATGTTGCATAGTGGGCCTTTAAGTCGAATTCTGAGCCCCCCTATAATTTGGAGTGTGTCGATATTTTTTCGATGTTTGAAATAAGTGCAGATATGCACTTAACACAAATTGGCAAGGAAATGATCTACAAGCAGATGTTACACGGATAGAATTATTGTTAATTTTTCCAGGCCAGGGGCTAGACTAAAGCTGGAATTATAGCCTACTTCTCCGTCGCAGCAACATAGTAGCTCTGCGCACCTTCGCCAAAGCTCTGCGTCACCTTCCGTGCAGTTCCTCAATAAGGCTGAATCATACTTCTGCGTCGCGGTGACGCAGACACCTGCGCCGACGTTTTTGATTTATACTTCTGTGTCGGAGTCACTGCAACACGTGGCAATTCACCACCACAACACAAAGAGGCGTTGGGGCGTTCTTGGAGCGTTTCTCGAACTCTTTGCTCTGGTAGAGTGTTGTTGCCATACAGCAGTTGCGTGATAATTAAAGAGATACGAATAAATAAGGTCATTGTTCAGAAAATTTGGAGTAGCAGCACTACACGCATAGAACAAAATGCGAAGGAAAACTACGAACCTATAAAATACTGTTTCCACAAACTGTAAGCACGGGGTGCCACGTGTGTTTACAATGGATTAGCTTGCTAGCTATCGCAATAAACAAATACTTATGTGAAAGTATGAGAAGATATTTGTCTTAAATCCAAAATTAGACTCCAAAATTATATCCAAAGTTAACACTGTCTCCCGATGTAAAGCGGACCAATCACAGCCCTCGACGTCTGTGTTGTCTGCGTACTCTGTCTCCGTCGCTTTGGCGCGTAGTTACAATTTTGGGGAGGTGCAGAGCTTCGGCAAAGGTACGCAGAGCTAATGCATTGCTGTGACGCGGAAGTATAAATCCAGCTGTATTGTAACTACGCGTCAAAGCGACGCAGACAAAGTACGCAGGCAACACACAAGGCCGGATTAACAATAGGGGCTTTAGGGGCTGCAGCCCTTGGCCTCGCCACAACTTCAAAACTAACAAATATATGGAGTGCTGCATCAAATATCCAGGCTAATCAGCCTGCTTCCGCAGATACCTCTACCAGCACGAACTAGCACAGTTTGTGAATTTCTCGCAAGTTGCCACTGTCCCCAAAACACAGAGGAACCTTCATTAATACGGGGGAGGCATCTCCAAAGTGTTTTCCCAAATGTTGACATAGCACTCAGGATTTACCTTACATTGCCTATTAGTAGGCTAATGCCAATGGGGAGAGGTCATTTTCCAAATTGGGCATTATTAAGCATAGACTGAGTGTGAAGACAGACTGAACAATTTGACTTTAATGTCAATAGAACATGACATGCTGCGCCAAATGGACTTTGAAGAGCTCAATGATGATTTTGCGTTGAGAAAGAGCAGAAAAGTCGTCCACTGCTTCCATTGTATGTACGGTTCCCATAGACTTCTAGTCATTTTTTTTCGGAGCAGCGAAGAACATAAAAAAATATTTTGCGGTGCTCGCGCTGCTGAAGCTGTGCGGTCACCGCGCTACTCTCATTAGATTCTACCTAATCTAGTGAGTTAGTTATAAAATGTCTCCCAAAATAATTTCTGCACTATACAATGTTATATTGTAGAGAATTATATTAAACCCTATTACAATTGGATTTCTCTATGTATACATTCTGACATGCTTCAAATCTCTTCTATTTTTGAGTGTGCCATTATCATTTCATGTTTACAGGACAGGAGACACCCAGACGTTTAACCACAACCAAGAATTGCGAGATTTTACAGTTAAATTTAAGAGATACAAACACTTTGACATAGCTGTCCTTACATAGTAATTATAGAGGCTAACAATCATGCAAGAACTACTGTCTAAATAAAATGCTTTTTTTCCTCAAATTGGTGACTGTAAGTGCAAACAATATCTATACAGGGGGTGTCCTGACATACTCCTGTGTAACATGCTGGAGAAATCTTGAAGGCCTCCATAATTACCATGTCAGGACAGCTATTTTAGAGTGTTTGTATCTCTTAAATTTAACTGTAAAGTGTCGCGATTCTTGGTTGTAGTATTATAGGCAGAAAATGCTTCATTTTATAAAGGGTGCAAATTCGTGTAACGAGGCCATAGGGTGGCGACATAGGTCTTGAATAGAGGAGTATGTTAGAACACCCTCTGTATAGATATTGTGCGCACTCACAGTCGCCACTTTGAGAAAAAAGCATTTTATTTAGACCGTAGTTCTTACACGATTTTTAGCCTCCATAATTACCATGTCAGGACAGCTATTTTAGAGTGTTTGTATCTCTTAAATTTAACTGTAAAGTGTCGCGATTCTTGGTTGTAGTTAAACGTCTAGGTGTCTCCTGTCTTGTAAACATTAAATGATAATGGCACACTCAAAAATAGAAGAGATTTGAAGCATGTCAGAATGTATACATAGAGAAATCCCATTGTAATAGGGTTTAATATAATTCTCTACAATATAACAATAATAATAATATCTTCGTTTTGTATAGCGCCTTTCAAAATACCCAAGGTCGCTTAACATAGTATGTAGGCATGTGTAATGTAAGCATGTAAGTGGGGGAGGGGGGACTAGAGACCAAAGGCCTCTGTTTAGAGCTGTGCTTTGAGGTACTTTTTAAACAGGGGTAGTGAGGGGGCACATTGGATATGAAGGGGTAGCTTGTTCCAGAGAGTGGGGGCAGCTCTGTCACCAAAGGTCTTGAGTCTGCTGCAGGGGACGGTCAGCTGGCCCTTGGAAGAGGACCGCAGGGATCTCAGAGGGGTGGAGGAGGTCAGTAAGGTAGTGGGGAGCCAGTCCATGGAGAGATTTGTAGGTGAGGAGGAGAACTTTGTAGCTGATGTGGGATTTGATGGGGAGCCAATGAAGCTGTTTGAGAATGGGAGTGATGTGGT